>CM076569.1:202583611-202753611 GCA_034641835.2 Pinus albicaulis
ATTCAAGACACACAATCAAATGACCAACAAGCAAAATCTAACAGGGCATGTGATCGCAGGTGATTTACTTTACCACATTGAAACTTAGAAACTTCACCGTTTCATGTTTTAAGAATCGAGAAATGGATGAAAGGTGACTCTATCTCTTTCAGTTTTGAAGCAAGCATGAAAGGACAAGCACTTGGTGATCCTTTAAAATTTAAAGAGTCATAAAAGATCAAATGACTACTCAGGAATACTAGGCAAAGGGTGTACCAAATAACCGTGAACTGCAATATACACCTTGGTTTCAAAATGAAAGAGAAATCAACCAAGGACTTAACGTACGTGCAGGAAATCTCCCTGAATGTTGTGTCTGGTGTATCATGGGTATAGGGTGGCAGACTCGGCTTCCTATTGATAAAGGATAGAAACCTAGTGGGGTCTCCCTTTATATACTCAATGGTATGGGGAGCACAAGTCCGTACTAGTGCTGTCTAAATCCAAGAGGCAAACGACAACTGCTAGGTATTAAGACGCCGGAACACGTCTCTAGCCTAGACATCTAAATGTGTTTCGTTAGATTTCAATGCTCCCAAAGACCCAAATGAACCATGTAATCTAGGCCCAAAGCGAGATAAAGAGAAAGTCAAATGAAGAAGAAATAAATCACTCAAGCAATGCAATGAAATGATAGACAACCACCAAACGAATGTAAAGAAGAAATCACAAGGTCAACTGAACAAATAGAGACCAAAAACTCCCAAGGGAGGCTCGACACACAAGAGCACCTAGATGTCCTAGGGCTAGAATGTGAAATCGATGGAAACGGGCAAACAACCAAAGGATGAAGGTCACAACCAATAAAACAAGGCTCCAGAACACTCAAGAAGTTGAAAAAACAAAACCAAACACACTGATCGAGCTCAGGAAGGTCAAAACAAGGCAAACCCTAGTACCTCACAGGATTGGCGTGACAGTGAGGCTAAAACTAGCGCCAGAAAGGAATTAGCGCGGGTAATACACAAGCAACCTGCACCAATGGGCGCGACTATCAAGCTGTAAAGCATGCCAGTCAAGTTTGCTAAGGAAAAATAAAAATAGACAATCAACAAGAAGCCCAGTGATGATCAAGCTAACCAAAAGCCAAAATCACAAAAAGAGCCAGCCCAAAGAGCCGAACAAGCAAGTAGAATCGAGAAACAACCGAAAAGACAAGACAATACTCCAAGCATTCAGTTTACAAACTAAACCAGAGATTGACTGAAGCAGCTTTGATCTATTTCGCTAATGCAGAGCAATAGCGTTTCGAAGGCTATCTGGCTAACTTCAGGCTCCGTCTATAGCTTATAAAACAAACAACAACAAGCTAGACGCTCCCCAGCGGAGTCGCCAAATTGTTGTGGAGGTAAATCCCCTCTGCGGACAGAGGCGATCCCTACTAGCCCAGATCAGGTCTAGCAACAATCGTTCACGCTATAGTGAAAGTTCCTAATTGCAAATAAACCAACTAGCAATGAAGGCTTACCTGGAATCCAACGCTGTCGCTCGTAGAGAAATTAGCGCTCCCGTTCCTTAGCTCTGGAAGATCACAATCCTCACGATCTCCGTGATCAGACACCTGCACACGCAAGAAAAAAAACAAAATTGAGCGTAAAATCTAGTGTATGCAACTATATGTCAGTCAGAGAAGACATAAATCATCATCATAATCAACAACAAGAGTGGAACCATAACCAATAGTCGCTTATCATTAATCAATCAAAGAAGAATACAACCATAGCCCTGACGCTGAATTCTCCTTCGGAGGGTCGCCAGCGGAACACGTATCGAAAAATCCTGTCGGGGATGGGACAAACCTCTCCCTTCGGATGTCTCAACAATAATCTCCTTGCTTGGATTTGGCCTTAAGGGAATGAATCAAGGCTCTTGCAGCATAAGGCTCTAATGGCTCTTGTGAACTTGGAGACTAGCTTGCAGTAAGGGAGATGAGCAAGCTTTTATAGATGGAAGAAGGGGAGTTGGGATCCCTATAATCATGGGATTGGCCCTATCCTCAAGGAAGCTTCCATGAGATGTGGCAAACCACTTCCTCTACATGGAGATCCGAAGCCAAACCTCCCAACTCAAATTAGATACCAGTTTATGGATTGGTTAGGACGAAACTTCCACCATTTATTTTTTAAAAACACTCCTTAAAATGGCTGGCGCGAGTGCGACTCTGAGACAGAGCGCCAATTGGCGCGCCCTCTTTGAATTGTTTCCCCCATTGGCACGGGTAATGAACTTGCTTCCCGCGCCAATGCAAAAAGGGGTGTTTTTAGGGTTTTTCACAAGGAGTTGTCTTCAGGGTAATGAAAGCTCATGTTCAGAGGAAAATGTCGAAAGAGGTTTCAACATGCGTCATCGTCACAGGCTTCGACGAGCCCTCCAATTGTGTGATGGAATTGCGTGACTGGTGACAAATTGCTGTGTAACACAAAGGCTATGATAAAACAGAAAAATGAAGATATTGCTGCCCTAAGAAGGCAACTCAAATTACCTCAGAGTGAACATCCCCAAGCAAAAGAGATCCTTCAACAAAATACATAGAATGATGAATTAAGTTAGCTGGTTTTAAAGATGACTGCTCAATGGAAAACCAAACTGAAGCTTTAATGAAGGAAAATGAAGCTTTGAAAAAGAATAAGGAAGTCATTCCCACAGTCATTCCATTAGTGACTACTACTGTACCATCCACCCTAGCAGAACATCTAGCACCTAAAGGAAAATTGACAACTGCAGTGTCAATTTCATCAAAATATCTTTCTACTGCTGCATCTTCTAACACACAGGTACAAACAGGGACAGAAAAAGGAACCACATATTTAGTAAAAGCCCTGGAGGAAATGACTTTGAAGAATGATGAGATTAAAAATTTGAAAAAAGAAAATCAAAACTTGGAATCTGCCTATAAAGATGTTGTGATAACTTCCAAGGGTCATGAGCAGAGAGTCAAATCTTTAGAAGAAAGAGTGATAATCCTCCAAAAGGAAGTGAATCTCACTAATCAATTTGCCTACATTAAAAATTATTTATGGACCAATATCATTGAAGGAATTCACTCACAATGGCTTTCTATTCAGATCATTTATGAGCAGAAAGAGTTGCTACAGGCTGCAATTACAGAAATTGATAAAACAAAGAAATAACTTGAAATAATCCACCACAAGTAGTCCAAATCATAGCATTTTTTAACAGCAAGAACAGGGAAGAATTATAAGAATTAAAAATTGCTGATAGAATAGAGGCCATCCTGCAAATCAGAAAAGTCCTCACCAAAAGAAACATTATGAATAATCTGGAAGAAAAGTGTGATACTATGAACATATCAATTGCTAAATTCAAGACCAAATATGACCTGCTGCAAAAATCAAAACTTCCAGATATCCATGGATTTAATGAGAAATTAATGGTGCAAAAGGACTATGACCAGAAAATCAGAGCTTATGCTAAAGAGCAGGTGAATAAACCTTTACCACAAGGATCTCCAAGTGGTAAAGTAGTTTTGCAATATTTTGAGAAAAAAAAAAATTTCTGCAAGATGAAATCAAGCATATATTCATTGTAAAACCAAAATTTTCAAAATATACTGAAGCAGATGAAAGTTATAGAAAGCTGAAGAATATGAAGATTCCTACTACTGAGCAGTGGCAAGAATTCAGAGATCTGATGTGAATTTTGCAAACCAGTCCAGAAAATTACACATGAAAGCAAAACTTTACTGTTACCTCAAGATGAAAAATCAGTGGCTAAAGAGTATCAGTGGTCAAAGTGTATCAGTGAAAACAAAAGTTACTGATGATTATTTTTAATTTACAACAGTAAACAGTGAAGAATCAAAGTAAAAGAGTATCAGAGCAAAACGTGAAAGAGGAGAATTATACTACAAGTCATCTTCCACAATATATTGTCCCAAGTGCCAAAAATACCTCCAGCAAGACAAACAATCAGTTTGATTAGATAAACTGTTCTATTTTTCTTGTAAAAGAGGACAGCTTGCCCATTTGTTTTGTAGTTGTCCCTCTTCTTAGTTAATAATTCCTATTTTCTCTTGAGATATTCTCTCAAACTTTTGAGATATTTTGTGAACAATTTACTTGTATAAATACTTCATTCTTCAAATTTTTTTATTGTGGAATAAAATTATCAAGACTACTATAGACTTTTTTGTTGAAAACATTGGGATTTTATGTGAGTTAAGTTGAAGCAGCAGGCTGGAAACTGAAGCAAATAGACATCATAACTAATGATCCTCATGTTGATCAGATGAGTATTGTATCTTCCAGTTTTCACTGTTTATTTCTTTAAGTTTCATTCATACATCTTATGTTATTTTCCATCTTAAATGAATAACTAGGAAAGGTATTACAGAATCAGCATAAAAAGCTCTCTGTTTTTACTAGTTGTCATGTTTATGTTTTCTGCTGATTTCCAGATTTTAGAATTCTTAATTGCTCTTTAGTCTCATTTGACCTCAATTTCCCTCTTCATTTTCTGTGATCTAAGGATTCTTAACTGCCCTTAATCTAGCTCATACCACTTCCTCAAAATAGCCTTTTCAAACCCTCTGAAGATCATCTATTTTTCCCTTAGTATATTTATTCTTTTGACCTCAGTTTTCTAGTCTTGTTTGCTACAAATTTGACCCCATTTCCCAATGGTTAGGTAGATCTTTCTATGGTTTCACATGTAGTCCTTTATTCCCACCAACATTCAAAAAATCAAACCAAATTTTCCACTGATAGCTAGCCTAAAATCCATTACAAAACAAAGCTAAATCTTGAGGAGAGATCCCTCTCTAGAATTTAGGAAGGCTAGATCCTAAATTTCAAAAGAGGTTCTTGGTTACCCTTGTTTTTCTTTAACTATAAACCAATATCCCACGAGCTAAGAATTACTAGGGTGATAACAGGGTCCTCATATCCGACCGTGTTATCATCACCTCACCTTGCACATGATAAACATATGCGCTGGTCGGTAGAGCCTCCCCTCCATGGTGCCACTCACCCATAGTAGACCATATATCACAACATAGGTGACGCCATGGCCATACCACTTCAGTTTGGGAAGCACCTCATGCCCATCCATTCACCATGCATAAGGTCAAGTTTACCATACAAGCTAAACCCCCTTCCTGGATGACCAGGTTGTACAAGCAAATCAAGAGCACACCACCGCACCTCACATTTGGCCCACCATACCTCCACCAGCATAATCCCATCTGCGATACTTTCTCATCTTCTTCATCAACCCCACAGATGAGACCAACCAATGGGACCCCCATCCTCAGCAAAATACCTTCCTCACACCATTAGTGAGTGAACACTTTCATGTTTTGGGGTACCCGTCTCTGTGTTTTGTACAAACCAAACCCCATTATTTTATTCTTTTGGTAAGTGTACAAAGACCCCGAATGGTGCACTACGTCCTTCACCTTCTCATTTCATCTTTTCTCCCATGGTAGAAATCCCTGAACACCCTTGGTCAGATTAATATACCCCCCATGCACACGCCATCATGACATTCATATCTAGTTTACACCAACCCTGGAAGTCCTACCGACTCCAGGGATTTTCCATTCATAAATAACTATGACTACCGCCAAGTTGCTTAAGTATAATCTGACCTCGGGCCACTGAATCCCCATCATCAGTTTTCAGTCACCCCTCGCCTACATGCCTATGTTAAACCCATCACATCCAAGTCCCTGACCCCTTATGTTAGTGACTCCTTGTTCGGTTGAGGCTTCCTTCTTGTCGACTTCAACACCTATATTCCAAAAAGGAAGCAGTACCTTGGATCACCCCTCCCCATACAAGGGGCATCCTCAGGTGGCAGTATGGGAGACATCATTGTCCAGAGATGTCATCGATCCTCCTAACATTCGACTTCAAAAAAATCTTTCATGTCACTATGGTATCGTACCTTACAACCATTGCACTTTTATCAAAACCGTCGAAGACCTGTGCCTCCATAAGCATCTCTGTCAACAATGCTTACACGGGAAGGTCCCAGCCAGCACCTATGCGTACAATGCGCAGCTATATGCCATACCAATTTTACGCATATGGGTACCATATTCAACCTATTTTCAAAGAAAAACCACCCCTTAGGGCGTCAGCAATCATCGTCGGCAACCACCAACATCACTACCATATTAGTGATACAGACAGAACATATGTCTGTCAATTAGATTTGTTTAACTAGCCACAGCATCATGAGCATGGGACATGCCCGCCTTGTTGAAAATTTGTATATGTATTGTAACTTGTATTAGCCTACAGGGATCCCTTAGGCCATGGTCATTCTTGGAAACGGTGCAGGGTATTTTCAATTCCAAGCTTCATGCAAACCTCTCTCTCTCTCTACACATGATACATAAAAGAAACTATAATGTATTTCGTCTATACAGTTCTTCCTAGACCTCACAGATTAGGGGGAAACTGTTAACACTGGAAAATCATATAGCAGAAGATGACTTTAATTAATGTCAGGCAAAAGGATTTACAGGGCTGGAAGACATTACAGAATTTGGAAAGTATTTAAAAATATCTAAGGTCTGAGGAAAATAAAATTTGAACTAGTCCTAAATGCTATTTGCGCACATAATTCTTCGTGAAGAGCGCCTTCCGCACGCCTTTTTGCCCGATATGCACGCAATCCTTGGAGTGGCGAAATGCCACTATCCAGGACCACACAAAGCAAAGGACAAGTGATGCCTTACTTGTAGCCACCTAATGATAGTAGCCAATGCCTCCTTAGACACTATGTGAGCACATAATGGAATATTTGAGCATACAAAGGAATCATACCCCTCTCTTGGGTCACCATCCTTCATGTACCAAGAGAGGGAAGGGAAGATTTGAAATCCCCTATATAAGACCACCATGAGATGAAGAATTTTTGAACACATTTTTATGCTGGCCAGAATTTCCTAAGCAATACCAGCAGTGTGTGAGCCAGAGCTGAAGATAGAGGGGGACTCAATTGTTAGCCACCCAACAAGTTCAGTCCAACATAGCATATAGAGAGAGAGACTGCATTGAGGCAAGCTTGGGATAAAAAAATCCTTGGACCGATAGCGCTCAATAGAAAGGGGCCTGGGGCCATCGTCCATATTATTGTTGTTGTTTGACTCTGCTCAAAGCTCATGTTTATTTGTTTAGTTTTTAGTTTATTTTTTAGTTCATATATGCATGTTATTTCTCTATCTAGTATGCTTATTGATTCTAGCTTGTTCCACTAACTTGCTTGACTCCACTACTTTTTATGCCTATTACCAATAACTTAAGTGGGTAAACCACACCCCTTAAGTTGGTGTGATTTCGTACATATGTGCACCAAACACACTACAACACCTCTTATGAAACTTCGTCTACCTATTCCAACATCAGTTCCTCCTCTATTACCTTGAAGAATGGTAATTTATTCTTCCTTTTCAATACCTCTAGAAATCCATGTCTTACCTCTACCTCTGGAGCCTCTTTCCATAACTTTATGTTGTGTATTCATGTCCATCTTCTCTTCTACTTTCAAAGAAATGTGATAAGCTTCATCCAAAGTCCTAAAATAGTGTGTTCTCATTTCATCTTTAATCAATTATTTTATTCCATGTATATATCTTGCATCCCTTTTGAATTTTGTCTCTTTGATGCCTAATCAAAGTGAAAATATAAAGAACTCTTTGTTATATTCACAGACAAAGTTGTGTCTTTGTCCTAGGTTTTGGACTTCTCTATACAATTTTTTTTGGTAGTCAATAGGTATAAATTTCTCCTTGATATTTGTTACCATATTCTTCCAAGACTTAATATTTTCTAGATGATTATTCACTCTATCATTTTGTAGGGCATCCCACCACAATGCAGTGTGTCCCTTCAACTTCATAACAATGAATATCAGCCTATTTGGGTCTTGAATATTTTCATACTCAAAGTATCTTTCGATTTCTCCAATCCGATAAATGAGCACATCAACTCTCAAATTTACATCATAACATGAAACTTCAACTCTTGCACTTCCTTTATTGCTCATATATGTAATCAACCTTACTTTTGGGTCTCTCTCATTAATGTTTCGTTTATTTTTTATTTATTCTTCCAAATCTAAATTTACTTCAGCATCCCCATTTCTTTGATTTTCTAGCTATGTTATGATTCATCTTAACTCTTCCATTTCCTGGTTTCCTGCACCTCGTCGTCCTACCCCTCTTCTCCTTGGTAGCATCCTTAAAAGGTACACATGTCTCACCAACATTCATAGACCTCAACCTAGGTTCTATGTCCCAACTCATACCTTTAACACTCTTATCGAACAACCATTGAAAAATTTTTCTAGTACCCTATTACTCGAATCAAATCAAGGTGAAAATCCCAAAGAAAACATTGGTCTAATACCACCTCGTGTAGTGCTAATTTTTTTAGCTTATGCACATGAACAATAGGAATAGAACGATAGATACATAGCACACATCCCTAGCTACTTTTTATTTTGGAAATTGTTTAAAATTAATTAAAATAACTAGATTTCTTATTGTAAACAGAGGGTTATCTGAACTTGACCATAAGAACTCAAACATAATTAAAATATATTTATTAATCTAGAATCTACTATTACATTTAAAACTCAAGAGAATGGAGTACTCAAATTGTTTACAAATTATATGTTGGAGCATAGTAACACCACGTAGTAACCAAAAACATATCCTCTCCAAATCGTGCAATAGCCAAGAACCCCCTTTCTCCTCTGTTCCTACAATTTATTTTTCATTTTTTAAACCTCTTTGCACTCCAAAACTCAAATTATTTGATTCCCATAGTTACATGGAAAACCAAATATCTATTTGCATTCCTGAACTAGAATGATTTGGTTTCCTGTAGTTATGTCCCATTCCCATAGAACATACACTTCCAGTAGCATATTCCTACAACATATTCCTATAGCATGTCTAATAGTGACCTCTTGTAGAAACACTTAATTTGTCCTATCTTCAACAACTTGAAACGAAATATGTTTGGATGATGAAGATTTCCTGAGCCTGAGGATGCTCATGCATCATTATTTCCCTTGTCAACTACCACCATGATTAATAATTTGTTTCTTGATTTTAGGTGTTCTACTATAAAATCCATGGAAGAGTCAGTCTATATAGTGGCTAATATTGGTAATGGATACAATACTCTAGAAGTATTTATTATTTCATCTATTAGCAAAAAAATACTAAAATAGCTTAAAATGGAAAGAGAATAATCTACACAACTTAAGAAATAGATATAAGAACGAAATATAAACCTTTTCAAGGGGGAAACCTCCTATTACAATAGAAAAAATGTACAAGAATGAGATGGTATGATTCTAAAGCTAATTCTCCTTAGTATATTTTGTATAGGAGACAAAGGGTATAATTAAAATTAATGGGTCTAATCTACAAAACTAATGTAACAATAGAAATATAACTCACGATCTAGGGAATTACATTGGTATTTACACTTAACATGGGGCTTTGTCTAGGCTTTAACATGACCCTCCCCATAAAACAAGTTTTGTCCTCGACACTTGACTAGTTGCGGGAACCTCTACATGAATAACTCATCTTCCCATCTTGGTTTCCATTGGTAGGTTCTTCCACTTGATGAGGTACTTGATAATTTCTTGATTTCATAGCTTATTAATCCTTGTTTCAAGGATTGTTTCTAGTTCTAGTATGATTTTCCCTTCTTCATAGTTCTTTGGTAAAATAGTTTGAAATGGTATATTGCCACATATTACCTTCTTTATGAAAGTACCATGGAATACTAGATGTACATGTGAAAATGGAGGCACCTCCAATTTGTATGACATACTTCTAATTCAATGCCACACCTTATAAGGACCATAATACTTGGGTGCTAATTTATTTCTCTTCTTTTTTCACTTGAGGGACATTATTTATTTTATGGTTGTAGCCTCAAAAATACACAATCCTCCACCTCAAATTTCCTTTCATTTAATGTTCATTTTCTTATTGTTTCATCCCATTTTTTTCTATTGCCAACTTGTTGTCCTTTGATAGTTTGAGAACCTCTTATTTGGTGCCATGTGTGACCTTCCACTATTTGAATTTGTGTTCCCTTTCAAAGGTGATGTGATAGATGGAGGGTGATAAACATAAAATTTCGTGCATGGGGATCTTTTTGATGAAGTATGGAAGGATGTTTTGTACCACCATTCTTCCAAGGGTAACCACTTGACCCATTGTTTTATATTTTTAATTTTCAAAGTAACGAAGATATCCTTCTAAATATTTATGCACAATTTAGTTTTCTCATTGGATTAGGGGTGACAAGATGAGTTGTGAGCCAATTGAGTAACCAAATAAGAAAATAATTGCATACACAAATTTCTAATGAAAATTCGATCTCTATTAATTAGAACAATATTAGGGATTCCATGTCTAAAGAATTTCAATGGATGTTCTAGCTATTGTATTTTCTTTAAAAGGATGAGAGAGAGAAAAAAAAATTACATTATTTTTTAATCAATCCACTCTTACTATGATAACATTCTTTCCTTCAAAATTTAATAAATCTATATTATAATCCATTGAAACCTATTCCTAACATTGACTTGGTACAACTAATGGTTGTAGGATACCTAGGATTGTAATTTTGTCTCCCTTATTCTATTGCTAGACCACACATTTAGCCACAAGATTTTGAACATTTGTTTTAATACCTTCCTATAAAAAATCCTTCTTGATGGTAAATTTTCAAGAACCCAACTAGATTATTCTTTACTTAGTATTATATTTTTATACACATCATAAAAATAATTCCTTGAAATAAAGCACTTTAGGCATGCAACTAGTGTGCATTATCCTAAATTTATAAACATTGTTCAAACTTTATCCTCTAGTGAGAGACCTAAATACAACTTACATTCATTTTATCACTGAAACTCATATTCCATGCATCTAAGGGTGTTAATTATATTCCTACAATATCATGGATATTTTCTCTTACTAAAAATACTTTCTTACATAAGTTTAGTGATGATCTAGGAGCATCTCACAGGTACAAGTACAAGTGGAATTAGGAATGGCTCAAACATCAAAGTGGTCAACTTTCCCTCGAACTAGGTCCAAATCAAAGTGTTCGTCGCCATGATTCCAATGGTGCGAATGACACTCCAATCTGAGCCCGTATGGAGAAGTTAGAGCAATTCAAAGTTGCTTTCAAAGTTAGGCAGTGGGCTAGGTTTTAATGTCCTACAATTTCACTGTCAACCATCAAGGAACCCAACACCCGAAAAGCGGGAAAATTTGTTGGGCACTTAATTTTCCTAATAACCTTCGGTTTCGAGAAATTTCAAAGTTGGGATGTAGTTATTAAAAAAATAATACATACATATATATATATATATAAGGTGGTGGGGCCACCAATAACGCCACCCGAACACTATACAACAATATGGTATTAAATATGGGTCGGAAGCCATGACCCGAACCCTAACAATAGTCCACCATTAATGGGCAGTGGACAGGCCACTTACGATGGACCTGGCCCACACCGCCACCCATATATGGTGATACAAGGCAACAGTGTTGGTGGGGGTCAAACTCGCCCGACCCACGTGGTCGACCCCTGAGCGGGCGGCACCAAAAATAATACGAACCAAGACAAATCACGCCAAGTTTAAAATTCGCTTAAAAATATATGCTAAGTATGGAGCGGGTGGGGTTTGAACTCGACCCTCCTCCACATCATCTTCTCCACTTAGCCGTTATGCCAACGACCACAGCTTTGTCAAATCCATCGGTGCCATATTACTTAACCCCTAGTCATTTTCACAATGGAGGGCAGTGAAGAGGATTTTTGCAGTAGTGTGGAACCACGAGCCAAGGAGAGGGTGGAACCATGCCCTAGGTAATCTTGAGGGGCATCAAAAATATTCCCTGAGGTCCAGAACTGGGAAGAGTCAGAATTTGACAAATTTTATGTCACTTTTACACCTCTCGGCGATAGGAATTCAATGGCGATGTATGTTTCAACATCATATCTCTCCATTTTTTGGCCATTTTCCATGTTGGAGGGATAAGGGTGTTTTATGTAATTTTACTTTTACTTCTTCTTCTTCTTTCCACTAAATTAATGAAGTCCTCCCCACTATTGAGCAGGGCCCGAAGATGTAGTCCAAATTGGATGAACTCCGTAATCAAATTTTGGTTTATTGATATCATGCATGTTATGTTCTATTTTCTCTTCATTTTATGTGCTTAAGTTTTATGATTTCCAAGTGCTCTGTTACATGTAATTCTTTATGCATATATAAAAAAAATATCCTGGATCAAGTGGTATCAGAGCAGGTCTTTGTTGATGCGAATTGCATGAGTACATGCTAACTAGAAACAAGATTCAAAGAGGCGAAGGAAATCTTAATTCCTTTGATCCCAAAGCAGGGCGTGCACCACGAATAGGAAACATGGCAGATGAGGAAGATCGTTGGGAAGAAGAGTGGAATTACTGCAAGGAATTCTAAAACATGGCAAAGAAAGTAGACAAATTGTTTGTAGAGTATGAGAAGAGCGTCAAGCCCGAGAAGAAATATGCAGATGATCATGGATCAATAAATCATGGAGATGGTGTAGAAGCACCCCCTCCCTCTCCATCTTCTAGTGATAGTTCCTCTTCTTCTTCTCATCATTCTCGTAGATGTCATAGGCATAAATATAAGAAACCTTTCCTTAAACTAGATGTAAATTTTGACTTGCCTATGTATACAAGAGAATGTAATGCGGAAAATCTCAACAATTGCATTATACAAATTGAGGTCTAGTGATGGATTCAACATATCAAGAAAGATGAGGCAAAGATCCAGTTGGCATCCCTTCGATTGGGTGGCAACGCTCTCATTTGGTGGGAGAGAAAATTGTAGGCAGCAAAAATTTGGGTAACCTTCTCTCCCCATGGTCAAATTTTATTTCTGCATTGAAAAATTAGTTTTACCCATTGGGTTATAAGCAAAAGGAATTAATGGAATGGAAACACCTAAAGCAAGGCAAAGGTAAAAATTTGCAAAACTTCAATGAAGAATTTAGAAAACAAGCCTTGAACTTAGACATTTCATTAGATTCACCAGAGATTGTAACTAAGTATATCGGTTATTTACATAATTACATAATGCATTCATTATTATTGTTTGAGCCTACTACTATCGATGATTCCAATGTAAATTACCACGCAAAAAGAGCCGCAACAGCCAAGAGAAGAGGAGAAAAGCCTTCTTGTACACATTGTGAGAAAGAGGAACACGACGAAGAGAATTGCTGGAAACCATACCCTGAGCTAAGACCTAAGAGGGATGACAGAAAGGAGAGGTAGAAGAGAGTTTCCACAATGCAACAAGATCAAAGGTATGAATCAGAGGGAGATGATAAAGCCACGACTGTGGGATTTTCACGAGGAAAACCAATTGAATTGGGATCAAATTCTGGTGATGAAATGAAGCTTGCAGCTCTTGGGATCGCAGAAAGTGGGCCCATCGACTTGGGTTCCAATTCGGGCAACGAAACAATAATTTCAATAGACATTGCACTAAATATGAAAATAACACCCAATTCAGAATGGCTCCAAGAACTTGAGGAGATAAACCAAAGCATTCAAGAAGAGAATACTGAGCTAAGGAGACTCTTATAGGAAGCAAAAAAGGAGAAAAAAAGGTTGTTACACCAATTGCAAGCTAAGGATGAGCCCTTGGAAAAGCTGCAGCATAACCACCTTGAGGTAAAAATTGATTCTTCGATTTCACATAATTTTCATGATGATGATTTCGCTACTTTTGAAAAACATACTACAGGAATCAGATCCAAACTGTTAAAGAAAATGGGGTATCAAGAAAAGGGCCTCGGCATTAATTCCTAGGGCATCATAAACCCCATCAAAGTAGAAGAATTATCCCATCATGCATGACTTGGGTATGTCAGAAAGAATATTGGGGAATGTTCCAAGACATTCAGCAACCTACCAACGATAGATGATGAGAGCACCTCATCACATTTCAGTGACAGTGAGGGATCCATGAAAAATTATCAGAGGCACATTAGGAGGAAGCATTCCGAGACAATCCAGAAAGTTTGGAAGAGGAAGAATCATTGCAACAAGGATGAAAGTTAGAAACCTGCACGTCAAACCCTTCAGGCCCGAAAATCACCCATGAAGAATCCAATAATAAAAAATAATCCACAAGAAAATGTGCCACTGGAAGATGACCCATTTAATTTATTAAGTAAAAGATGGTTTTTTTAGAGGTAGTAGCTTATTATGGCCACAATTTGTAAATCATGCATTGCAAGTAAATGTAAAAGTGATGATCTGTTTTCCATCACTTCGAAACACAACGATGATGTTTTGGCTTTTTTTATGAGTATTTGAGGTATCGGTTTTTATTATGTAATCCTTGACCAATGAGTGTGTGCTATAAACTCTTGGCAAGTGAGGGGTTGTTTGAGTCATGTGTGGTTTATATATGATTGCAAAGGATGTACCGAAATTTAGTGCATGTGATTGAAAATTTGATTTGGTGAGGACACAAGCAGTGTGTCGGATGTGTTAATACTTTTGGTGGTCCAAAAGTTCCTCAATGGGTAGGAATGATATATGAGGATCTCACAAGTACAAGTACAAGTGGCATTAGGAATGGCTCAAAAATAAAAGTGGTCATATTTCCCTCAAACCAGATCCAGATCGAAGTGTTTGTCTCCCTAATTCCAACGGTGAGAACGACACTCCAATCTGAGCATGTATGGATAAGTTATAACAATTCAAAGTTTTAATCAAAGTTGGGTAGTGGGTCAGGTTTAAATATCCTACAATTTCACCATCAACCAGTAGGGAACCCAGCACCTGAGAAATGGGAAAAATTGTTGGACACTTAATTTTCCTAATAGCCTCTGGTTTTGAGAAATTTAAAAATTAGGATGTAGTTATTAAAAAAAAAATTAAAAATATAATATAAAAGGTGTTGGCACCACCAATCCTGCCACCCGAACACTACATAACAACATGGTATTAAATATGGGTCAATGACCATGACCCCACCGAACCCTCACAACGGTCCACCATTAATGGGAAGTGGACGAGCCACTTCTGGTGGACCCGACCCATGCTCCCACCCATACACGGTGATACAATGCAACGATGTTCGCAGGGGTCAAACCTGCTCGGCCCATGTGGCTGGCCCCCGAGCGGGCAGCACAAAAAGTAATATGAACCAAAACAAATTGCGTCAAATTCAAAATTCGCTTAAAACTATATGCTAAGTATGGAGTGAGCAGGGTTTGAACTTGACCCGCCTCCACATCATCCGCTCGACTTAGTTGTTAGGTTGATGACCACGGCTTTGTCAAATATGTCGGTGCCATATTACTTAACCCTAGTAATTTTCACAATGAAGGGCAGCAGGGTGGAACGACGAGCCAAGGAGAGGGTGGAACCATGCCCCAGGGAATCTTGAGGGGCATCCAAAAGATTCCCTGAGGTCTAAAATTGGGCAAAGTCAGAATTTGAAAAATTTTATGTTGATTTTACACCTCTCAGCCACAAGAACTCAATGGAAATGTTCATTTCATCATCAAAGCTCTCCATTTTTTGGCCATTTTCCATATTGGGGTATAAGGGTGTTTTATGTAATTTTACTTGTACTTATTCTTTTTTCCACTTAATGAATGAAGGCCTATGCACTGTTGAGCAAGGCCCGAAGATGTGTAATCAACTTTTGGTGTCTTGATCTCATGCATGTTATGTTCTCTTTTCTCTTCATTTTATGTGCTTAAGTTTTATGATTTTCAAGTGCTTTGTTACATGTGATTCTTTATGCATCTATAGTAAAAGATCTTGGATCAAATGAGTAGGTGGCAGTCCTATTAATAATACAATATCTCATTATATGAAATATAAATGTTACTAATTTATCCACAGGTTAGTTGTATATCACAAGTTGAGATGTTTAATCCCTAATGATAATTACTACTCGTAATTTGAATTTATAATGAATATTTTATGAAAATAATGTTGGATTAGTAATGGTATCACTCCAAGTGTGGGGATGATGCAGTGGAAATTGAACTTTTAATGTTCTCAAAAGTAGTTGCTAAGCAACAAGATTCATGAAAATTGACTAAGAATAAGAGGTGTGTTATGGAAAATTGGTTGATTCAGTGGATTTTAACAAGATAATTAATCCAAACTGCTGATGTTGCATGACCTAGTAGCCACAACCCATTGCACTTCTAGAGAAGGGCCTCCGCCCTCATGGCCTCCCCGGAGCTAGATCCGGGATTGCCTTCCTCCAACGCATGTGCCCCATTGAACAATGCTCAGCTTGATGCAGCAGTGGCTACCTTCGCATCTTTTATTGACTCTTTGGGTCCTCAACGGGCCAGACCAATGATCTCTAAGTTTGTAAAAAAATTGGATTCTATCCCTGAGATCTCGTTGCCGCCTACTCTGCCCATGAAAGCTTCGATCTCTCTCACTGAGAAATGTCTGGTTGGCTAGTTCACAAGCTTGTGGCCTTCCCCCAAAATCATTCAGAAATAGGTTGAAATGAATTGGTTTCAGTTCACCCAAGGGAAAATCTCCATCAGCTTCTATGGCAGAGGCTATTACACCTTTCACTTTGAATCCAAGAGCGATCGGGATCTTATTTTCAGCAGTGGACCATACTTCATGGACACCAGAGAACTATATGTAAACCGTTGGACTCTAGATTTTGATCCAGAATTGGACGTCCCAAATGTTGTTCCAGTTTGGGTTAGATTACCCCACCTCCCACCGCGCTGCTGGGGAATTGAATTAGTGCGTGCAATAGGAAACACAAATGGAAAATATATAGACAGAAGTGAACCCAAAGACAGCATGTAGGCTTGTGCAAGGATCTGCATCGAGGTGGATCTTGGAAGGGGTCTCCTGGAAGCCGTCAAGCTCAACGTAGACAACTGGACACACATACAACACCTGGATTACAAGAAAATCCCCTTCAAATGCCAGGTATGTCACGAGTACGGCCATTTTTCAAATATATGTAGCAAGAAAAAATAAACCAAAAAATATGTAGAAGAAAATCCAGATCTGAAATGGGAACAAGTAAAAAAAATAAAAAATACGACTGCAAAATCCCAACTTGCCCCTCAGCCTCCACCTCCGCTTGGTCCCCCCTCCCAGACCTCAAAACCCTCCTCTCAACCCTCCTCCTCAATCCAGAATCCTTCTTTGGAATCAACCCTTTTGATATCATGTCCAATGCCCTCATCCCTACTAAGCCTCCTATCTCCACTATCTCCCCTAACCCCATCCCTCTGACCTCTCACTCCCCTCCCCCTCGAGGCTCCCCCCCCCCCCAACAAGGTTTCTTCTCCCAGCAGGAGGATCCTCTCTCCCTCTCCAACCCTCTCCCCCAAATCTTGGATCAAGTTATCACTCGAAACCAATCAAAAGAAACTCCTATTAACACAAAAAACATAAAGAAAGTTGGAAGGAAATCAAACAAGGAAATAAGGGATGAGGCAACATTGAAATATTTATCTTTGGGAACGCAACAAGGTCTTGAAAGATTCCTCGAAAAAGTTCCAAAGAATAAATAGAAAGCACAGCAGGCTCGCAAAGGGAAGGGTCCCTCAGCCACCACCAATAGTAAATAATGATAGTTCTCTCTTGGAATTGTAGAGGGCTAGGTCATCCCTCCAAAGTAAATTTCCTAAAAGACCTCATAAAAACTGAAAAACTAGACATCCTCTTAATCCATGAGACAAAAATTAGCAGTCAAGAAGTGGACACAATAATAGAAAAATAAAAAATCTATGAAGGGCAAGCAATTTCAGCAAATGGAGCCTGAGGAGGAATTTGTACTATATGGAAAAAAGGAAAATGGCACATGCACCATACCACAAAAAAAAAATATTGGATAAACACAATTTCGAAAAATTCAGAAAATGGAAAGAAAAGAAGCATTTACAATATTTATTCTCCTAATCATTACATGGACAAAGAGACATGTTGGTGAACAGTAAGAGAAAACACAATGGAGGATTTCGAAGAAAATATCATTGTAGGAGGAGATCTTAATCTTATTCTCAAGGTGGAGGAAAAGAGAGGAGGTACCTTCCTGCTTGAACCAAACAGAGAGACTTTAGAATAAATTATGGAACAATGCAACCTCCTGGATATCCCTCCAAAAAATGGAAAATACACATGGGACAACAGAACAATAGGGAAGGCAAACTTCAAAGAAAGGTTGGATAGGATTCTCATCCAGGACAGAATGGTGGCGAGCTACAACAAATTATCTTCAAGAATCATTCCTTCGGTAGCTTCAAACCATAAATATGTTCTAATTGAACTTGGAATGGCTGAAAACTATGGTCCCCTCCCTTTTAGATATAATCGGCTTTGGGGCAGCCATGAATAATCCAAACAAGAGGTGGAAAACATATGGATTAAAAATATCAAAAGTTCAACAACATACATATGGGAATCAAAGCTAAAAGCTATCAAAGCCAAATTGAAAGATTGGGCTAAGACCAAGTACAAGGAGCCACACAAAGAGAAAGAGACCTTAAATCATGAACTAACAAAAATCCAAGAGGAACTAGAAAACACTGGTAGCACAATTGAGAAGCAGGAAAAGGAAAAAGAAATCCAATGGAAAATCTATGGGAATAACATATAGGAAGAAGAAACATGGAGGCTAAAATCTAGGCAGCTTTGTATACAAGTTGGAGATAAGAACACTACCTTTTTCCATAACTCAGCTAAAACAATGATGATAAAGAACAACATAGAAAAAATAATTGGAGAAGGAAGACAATAAATAAAGGCTAAGAAGAAATAAAAAATGAGGTTTTTAGACACTTCAAAGCTCTCTTGACAGCAGTGGATAGCCAGGAAAACTCAGAGGAATTTTTAAAGCATATTCCAAAGGTAATGTATATGGAAACAAACAACTCGCTCACTAAATAAGTCACAGAAGAAGAAGTCTAGGCAGTTGTTTGGGATTTGCAGCCAGACAAGGCACTGGGTCTAGATGGATTTTCCATTGCTTTCTATCGCACCTTTTGGCATCTCATCAAAAAATATTTAATAAAGATGATAAGATATGCTATCAGGAAGAAAAATATTGGGGGATTCACCAACTCCACATTTCTAGCCCTCATTCCAAAATATCCCCGACCCTCCACCCTTAACCTATTTCAGCCAATTTCCCTCTACGATGCCTCTTATAAGATCATCTCCAAAATTATTTCTGGTAGGCTCAAACCCCTTCTCCACTCCCTTGTCTCAGAAAATCAAGGCAATTTTGTCCCCAGCCGGCAGATCGTTGACAATATTATCCTGGTGCAATAAGCTCTCCACACTAGCCTCTCTAGAAATGAAAAACGGTTCATCCTCAAAATGGATATGGCTAATGCTTTTGACAGAGTAAACCTCACTTTCCTTGGAGATGTTTTAAAAATATATGATTTTTCTGATGACTTCATCAATTTAATTAAGGCTTGCACAACAGGCCCTTGGATAGCCCCCCTCGTGAATGGTAGACCCTGTGAATTTTTTCAAAGCTCAAGGTGTCTTAGGCAGGGTTTTCCCTTGTCCCCTTTCATTTATATTCTTATGGTTTACTCCCTTAGCAAAAAATTGGAGCACAGTAGAAGAAATTCCACCTTAACAAGCCTCTCTATCAGCAGTGGAACCAAAAGAATAAATCACTCCTTGTTTGCTGATGACACTCTCCTTTTGGGTGGAGCATCCTACATAGTTGCTTGAAGATTCAAAACCATCCTTGAAAACTTCATGGATGTATCTGGTGGATTGGTTAATAATGGAAAAAGTTGCATCTACAGTTGGAATACTCCCATTAGAATTCTTCAGCGAATTTCCCAAATTCTGGAAACTCCTTATCAGAAAAACTAGTATCACTTTCTATACCTTGGGCTTCCCATCACCAAGAAAAACATGAAGACAAAAATCTGGAGTAAATATGCTGAAAAGATGAAAACAAAAATTCAATCTTGTGTCATGCTCTGGTTAAATCAAGCAGGGTGAATCATCCTCATCAAATCCATTCTTGCAGCCTTGCCTTTATACCAATTTTCTCTCATCACAGATCTTGCAAGCATCCACAAGAAAATAGAAATTATAATTAGAAGCTTCTTATGGAAAGGAGGGAAAAGAGAAAAAAAAAATCAGTATAGTAAACTGGAAACAAGTTTAAGCTCCTTACAAAAATGGAGGACTCTCCATAAAAGTCCCTGGAATAATGAATCTGGCCTTGGGAAATAAGATTGCATGGAGGTTCCTAACAGGAGAAAAACTCTGGTGGAAAGCAGCACTAGAGGTAAAATACCTAAATGCACCAAGAATCTCTATTTTGGATAGAATTCCTCCAACAAGACCCTACACTCAAATATGGAAATTAATCACCGGAGAAATTCATTTAATTAAGGACCACATCTCAAGGAGACCAGGAAATGGGGAACAGATAAATTTATGGAAGGATAGCATAATGGGACATCCTCCCTTAGACAGTAACCGAGACATCAAGGATATAAATAGATTGATGATAAGGGAAGGATACAAAAAATTGGAAGATATTCCAATTAGGAGTTAGATGGTGTATGGAAACAATGGGCCAAACCCAATCTGCCCAATGAACTAGAAAACCAATGGAATCTCATGAATTCTCTTCTTGTTGGTGCATCACCAATAGAAAAAAACATCAAATATGCCTACTATTGGAAACCAACAGGAGGAGAGTATTCAGTTAATACTAGATATAAAAAAATTCAAGAGCATCAGAGGCAACAAGAATTGAAATATTGGAGGTAGGCCTAGAAGGTGGAAACCCTCCCAAAGATAAAAATATTTTTATGGACATTGTTACATAGAAAATCATTAACATCAGAAAATTTAAAGAAGAGAGGAATATGTGGACCATCATAATGCCCTCTATGTATGAAGGCAGAGGAAACAATCCAACATCTCTTCCTAGAGTGTTCCTTTTCTAGAAATTGTTGGGAGGTGATGGTGGCACCTATTGAAGCAAATTTGAACTATAGGATTCCTCTAAGTGAGTTTATTAGCAAATGGAAAAGCAACCTTTCACACTCATTCAAAAACAAATCAACAATTCATAGATTCTAGAGTAGCCTCCCATGCTTTCTCTGTTGAAAAATTTGGCTAGACAGAAATGGGAAATTTTTCAAAAATAAAATCCCCACAATAATCTCAATAACTTCGAAAGCCTGGGGATTGATGATTGAGTTTCTCTCAGCCAAAGGGCTCTATGGAATATACATGGCTCAACTTCAGGATGACAAAAGAAGCTGGATTGGTTTTTCCTTCAATAAGATCAACTTCAGTATTCACTAAAAGAACACAAGGGTTCAACAAATATGGAAAATTAGAAAGACAAAGGCATAGTTTCAGAGCTGGATACATTCTCTCAACAGAGCCTACCTTTTCTTTGATGGAGCGTCAGAGGAAAATCTAGGCAAATCAGGATCAAGGGGCCTCATCATCCCTCAAGACAAAACTAATTAGATAACATACAATTAGGGATTAGGAAAAATGTCAAACAATAAAGCAGAGGCTTATGGATTACTTTTAGGCCTCAAAATCCTAAGGCACAGGAAAATAAATAATGCAATCATTTTTGGAGATTTTTCTCTCATCATCCAAGCAATGGTAAGCAAGTCCCCTCCAAAAAAGCAAGTCCCCTCCAAAAAACACAGCCCTCAACCAAATCCTACACAAAGAAATTTTTTTAGCAAAGCATATAGGATAGATTGAATATTATCACATTCTTAGAGCAAAAAACAAGCAAGCAAATCTTCAAGCAAATGAGGGATTACAGAGAAATATTGGACAAGTCATAATTGATGGCATCGCATCTCATATTCCTATTCCATGATTTTTTTTCCTACTTCATTGATTTTAAAGCACCTCCATCCTTTCATAGATCAAAAGAACAATAGATATATCATGATTATATTCTCTGAAATATCTCATCTCATTCCCAAAAATTACACCAAGCTCGATTTCCTAAAGATCTATCATATCTCTGCAATCTGTACTCTCTTCTTACAGTCCATGCTAACTCTCATGAATCCCCTCAGTAGAGATTCCTCACTGTTGGGCTATAAAATATGTGCCTCTGTTTGGTTTAACACATTGTCCATTTTTGCAGTGCCCTCATTCTAGATTTCGCAGCACTCTCCTCTCTCCCTTATGGAGTGCCCTTATTCTAGATTTTTGTAGTTCCTTCCTCCCTCCCTGCACCTCCTTCCATTCGCGTGGAGAGTTGACCATCTCTGCGAACCTGCAGCGCCTTCTATTCCCACCCATCCTCTCACATCATTCTCACTCACTCCCATCTTCAGGAGCCCCACTTCACCCTTCATTCAACTTTTCATTTTTCTCGCTTTCCATATTGCAACATCCAGGCTTTTCTCAACGAATAAGGCAGAAGCGCAGCACCGAAAAAACAGAGGAGCATCTACTCAGAAGTCAAAAAAGTGCGCAGCAACAACAAAAGAAATAGAAATTGAAAACATAGAAGATTTCAACACAAGTGTACATGCTCTTCTTCAGCAAATGGACCCCTTAGAAGATAGGAAACATCCTTGTGCATTCTGCAAATCCCACAGAGCAGTGATAGAAAGCTTGAGAAGCCAAATTCAACAAGACAAGGCTCGAACTAAAGTAGAGATGGCCATCCTTTTCTCTCAATGGGACACCTATGCTAAATATGTAATGACAGTCAAGAACCGATGCAATCATCTGGAAGAGTCTCTCAAATTCATAAGGGAAGCACTCAACAAAAAATCAGAACAAGGCTCCAGCTCTCAGGACCAAGGAAGCAGATACAGAGGTAGTGAGAACACTGTGAAAAAATGATCATTCACATCACCTGATCCTTTATGCTTATGTCTAGAATTATAATAGTAAATCTAGTTTAAAAATTAAAGTTAAATATATTTTTCTCTTAGAACAGTTTTTCCGGCAATATAGCACAAATGTAATAACCTCTACTTCAAAAAGGAGGGAAAAAAATAGCATCTCTAGTAGCACTCATGATGTAATGCTTCCCCAGCAGACAAAATCACTTTGTATCAAGATTGGGGAAATTTTTTAATGAGGAATTTCTTCTCCTCCTTCTTTTCAGATAATACAATACAACCGAATTTGTGTGAAAAAATAAAAAAGAGGTGTGTTATGATTTTTTTGAAGGTAAAAAGGGAGAATGTGGAAATTCAAGGTACGATAGATTGAGAGATGGGGGTGATGATAGGTTTCCTACATCTACAATTGAGAAATTGAATAAGTACCAATCCATGCTAATTTTTTATGTGGTGGAAATGCAAGTTCATTTGTATGCCATGAAAACGTGAGTTTTGAAATATTCTACGATGGTTTTGGTTCCCACAACAAGATTTCTTGCATTCAATAAAAGAAATAAGTATAGATGATGTGGGGCTAGATGAATGTGGGACCTCACAAAAAGGATGGAAATGAAAAATAAAATAAGAATATATTCTCGCAATTTTGAGGGTTTATCAGAATAAAGTGAAGGCATTCTTGCATCCAAAAATTCAAAAAAAGGCTAACTATATAACACTTAGATAGATACACCAATTACTACCAAATTATTAGAACATTTATCAACGAAACTTAATTAACATAACCTAACCTAGCTACTTATAAACCTCTTCAACCTATAATAAATCTAATATGAGATGTGCTAGCCTTGTACCATATATGGAAACCAACGAAAGGATGGCCAATGAAGATAAAAATGGAGGAAAGAAGATGTCTAGAGGAATGTTTGAAAGGTAAAAGAGTCATCTTCTAGTATGACTAAGAAAATTGATGAAGGATTTCACATGGTATTGACCACTTCTAGGTCAAGTTGGCATACAACTTGGAGGAATAATACAAAAAATTGGAAATGATAGTGATCCATATTAGATAATTATGTTGTTTTTCATCCATGTTGATGCTTTTAGAGGGCAAATAGTGGAGGAATCTACTCAGAGGACCATTTTTAGTAGCAGGATCCAAATTGGAAAATTGGGGTCTAAAACCTTCCAAGAGCATTTTGCGGCATTAAACATTATTTTTTGGGGTCTAAAACTTTGTCTCTTTATCTAATACCTTTTCAATCCCATTCTACACAAAGATACTTTTCCAACTGCATAAAAATCACCTCAGTCAAATTCTGTATGCAAAAGTTATGCCACTCATAAGTTGACATTCATGTTTCAACCACCATAATTCAAGAGGATGCCATGTCAATACCCATTACTCAAAGAAAAATAATCTATCCACATGAACATATGAATAATACTCTATAATATTCAATATTGTAACTACAGTTAAGAGTGTAAGGATTTCAAACTAACCACTGGTAGGCTATAAGGTTGTGTTATAATTGGGCCACTAGGAGGAAAAGGGGTTCCATTATTTTAATGTGCATTTTGTTCCATATACGAGAAGATTAGCCAAGATGGATAGGGAGAAAGCACACAGAGCGGATTTTTTCATTGTAGTAGCCTGCAAGCCATAGGCCTTATTTCTTTTCACTTGCAACCATTTTCTAGCTAGATTTTCTCCTAAAAGGGTTTCCCGGGATATATCTTATGTCAATTATGTCTTGTGATTTCTTATTTCATTGTTCTATATTTTTTGCATGCATATTCAACAAACAATAATTTACAAATCCAAAAATTTAAAAAGAAATAAACACTCATAATGTAGATTTTGGATTTTTAAGTATAATTTGTTAGATCTATTATGATGAACTATCTAGTGGAATATCCACGACAACTTATGGATCAAATATTGTTCTAAAAAATCAAATTCCATTATGCATGATGTCAATGTTTCTAGTGTGAAGATATACATTTCTCTCATAGGCTTCATCAAGGCCCTTTACCTCACATATTCTTACAATTTTGAATCATCTCGAGCTAGTAGATAATTAAAGTGCCTTGAATTTGAATATTTGATGGAGAAAATCGTAGAATGTATGGATTTTGAGAACAAGATAGCTTATCCAATTGGAGAGACTATGTTCCTAATCAGAAAAGAAAGAATCAATCACATTATTCTTATAAAGGATAATGCAGTAAGAGAGGATGTGGAAAGAAGAATTTCAAAGGTGGGATAAGGCAAAATCAAGATGATTCGTCTGATCTTCATTGTGTTTGTTGTGGTAAGATTGGAAATGTAACAAAGACATGTAGAATCGTGGAAGAATATTAAAAACGAGCAATAACAAAATGAAGGAACACGTAAAGTTGTTTAATCCACTCATATTTTTGTTTCCCATTGTAATATTGGTACAAATGAATATTTTTTCAAAGATTCCTCCAATTCTTGGAAATATGCCCAATTTCTTAACACCGTACTACTTTTCATATGACATTTCAGGGATATTTATTTAAGTAATTCAATGGAAATGTATAGGATGTAGTGTACATTACAAATAGATCCATTCTAAAACTTATAGGAATTGGAACCATCAAGATTAAATCATTAATATTCATATATTTTTCTATGCATGTCATTTAAATAAAGAAGTGTTTCGAGAACAAGGTCATCATGATAGGATGGGAGGATGAAAAATTATTGAAGATGTAAAATAAATATGCATAGCAATATAAATATGCACATATTTCTCACTATGATGAAGGTACATTATCTTCTATTCTTTTGTGGTTTTTTATATATGGGCACATCAACTATGATCATCTTCATATTCTGCAAAAAAATGGTGTTTTTGGTTTTCCTACCTTTTTAATAAATTCAAAGCAATGTGATGCGTATATCCTCAAGGAACACAATGAAAAACATTTTCATGATTCCAATCTGGGAGCATGTAGAAAGATCAAATTGCTACACCTTGATTTGTGTGACCCAATTTTTTTTCCATTTGTATTTGCTAATAAATATAAATGAATTTTATCAACTATTTTACCAATATATGTTGGATTTATTTGTTAAAACATGAGTTCAAAGCATTTGAAACATTCAAAAAATTTCATGTATGGATTGAAATGAAGCAAAATATTGAGTTAACACACTTTGTACTAATAATCGAGTTGATCAATTCTTCCTCATTCACACCCACTTGATATCATCAACCTCTTTCTATGCTTTCTTGATGATTTCCAAAGATTTAAATAACTTTGTTGGTTATCATTCTTTTCTTTTCGTTGTCGGTTTCCAACCAAAGTTAACCATTTGAGAGGGGCCTTTCTTTTCTTTCAGTTTTCTCCTTTTTCTGTTATGGGTTTCTAGAAAAAACTTACCATTCCAAAAGTGAAGGATCCAATAGGCCTCGACAAAAACTTATTTAATTTCTCTCAAGTCTAGTTTATGTATGTGTAACTAGTCCTTCCTTTTCCTACTCCGATGTTTATCCTTCAAATGAAGGACCTGTTGAAGCCCCAAAAATCGGGTTTAAAACAAGGGGGATACCCACCCAGTCCGGACCTTGGTTAGCAGCTCCTTTTCCGTTTGGTATAGTGGGTCCGACTGGGGATATGGGACCAGTTTCCCAATATGTGTGTGTGTGTGTTGAGAATTGATATTTCCTTTCTAAAAGTTCCTAAGTGAAATGCTTTTATTCGAACTCTAATATAATAACATGCAATTGTATTCTAATAAACAGAAATATCTAATTCTACACTAACCCGGGATGTAATCTTTCCGTTATGCGATCTAAAATGGTTTCAAATAACAATTGGTAATAAAGATCATTCGAATGTTATAAGAAAAGAATTCAATAGAGATAAACCACTTCGTATAAAAAGTTAGACGAAACAGTTGTGAAAAACATATCGCATAATAAGCTACTCATATATTAAGCATAAATAAATAGCTATCACCGTACAGAAGTGCCAAATGATAAATCAAGCATTCACGCATCAATATATAAACAACTGAACATGAATATCACTTTAATGTAAAGGCAGAAATAGTTAAGAGATAAAAGTACCATTTATAACTAGTTCTACTCATGAGCTTCAAGCAATAATGATTTATCTCTTCTTAATCCAACATCCACTAAGAGTAGAAAAGTGCAACATCAGTAGTAGATATTAAATGCAGATATCAATAAATCTTGTTCCATTCATTCATCAAAACCTCCTCGAAGGGTGCAAAAGTGCATGTTCTAAGGACAAGTTTTTGACAAATTTCAGGACCCTTCTCTAAATGCATGAGAAGGGTTTAAATACTACTAAATAAATCTAAAAATAAATTATTACAAAAATGTAGGATACTGTTTAAATGAATGTCCTCATTTTAGGAAAAAAGAAAGAAAATTTAATACTAACACTGAATCTAAAATTAAAACTAACAACTAACTATTTGTGTATCTGTTCCTTGAAATCACAAGCATTCAGCATTTGTTTGAGAAGAGTCGGCTGGCTGACTTTCGACTTTAACTGTCCTGTGAAAACAGAATTGGTAAGAGCTGGCGCCATCTTCTCGGCAGAATTGATGATACATTTGAGAGTCATGCACTGGCTGTGTGGTTTTACCAAATACGCCCAGTAAGAATCCCAATTCAACTTAGTTAATCTTTTGATTGATTCTACCTTTCTCGAGCCTTCTGTCTCCAGCCTGTTTGCAGTTGTTGTACTTTTGGTAGATACCCTGGAGTGGTTTCTAAGATCAGATTTGCCCTGTGCAAATTTTCATTTATGCAGTCAATAACACTGTTTGTTGTTGTGGCTACTTCTTCTGCCGCTTGCTCTGCTTTCTTGATTTGTGCATCCCACTTGTTAAAGAGCATTTCTTTGTGATTGTCATTGATTATTGGTGCGCTTTCTCTTTTCCCCTCCTCTCTTTCTTGCCCAGCCAAATATTCGGTAACTCTTTTATCAATTAAATCGTAATCATGTCGTAAGTCTACGACTTGATTAGTGATTTTATCGCTTATTTTGCAATAAGATTTCCATTGTGATATTCTTTGGCATAATGCTTCCTGTTGCTGCAGTAGTTGATCATTTAAGGAAATGGATTCTGTGATGAATTATGTAAGCTTAGGATCATCCTTGTGTATCTCTTGCATAACATGTAAATGTTTTTCTCTTTCAGCCAAACTGTTTTGGTACCCTATCTGCATTTGTTGAAAGTCCTACTGTAATCTTTCAAGTTGTTTCTGTGCTTCGTTGTTGGCATTGGCTTGTTGCAGCTGTTGTTGCAAAACCTGTATTTGATCTTCTTTCTCTTTCAGTAGTTTTTGTACCTCAGATGCTTTATCAATGGTCGTAGAGGCATATGCTCCTGCAATCTGAGATAATTTCGTGAGATTTTCAGTCGAATCGGTGATAGGATCTTGCCATAGGATGTCTAATTGCTCTGCATTATGAGAGAGCATGTTTTCCAATTTCCTTTTCTTTCTTTGTCTTCTCACTACTGCCTTGTGTTGTGGACTATAAAATACATCAAGAGGAGGAATTTCCTCTATTTTGAGCATAATTTCAGAGGATGGGGTAATGGGAATATGTTTATGTTACACAATAATTTGTCACCGTCCCTACCATTCCCCGTCCCGCACAATGGAGGACCCATTTTGTGACCTGTGAGAATTGTCATGCCTTGAAACCATCATCAATGCAGTCCTCTAAGCATGAGCTTCAATTGCCCTAAAGACATCTCCTTGCAAAAAATCATGAAAACATCTTTTTTTGCATTGGCACGAGAAGACAGTTCATCACTCGCGCCAATGGGGAAAATCCTACAAAGAGGCTGCGCCAACTGGCGCTTTGTGCCAGAGTAGCAGTCGCGCCAGCCAATTTAAGGAGTGTTTTTTAAATAAATATGGCGTAAGTTGTGTTTCAACAAACTCAGAAACCATTGCCTATCTTGAGTTGGGAGGTTTGGCTGCGGGAGTTCCATGGAAGGGAAGTGGTTTGCCACCTCTCATGGAACCTTCCTTCATGATAGGGCCAATCCCACAATTATAGGGATCCCAACTCCCTCCTTCCCCATCTATAAAAGCCTGCTCAATTCCATTGCAAGCTAGTCGAGAAGTGCCTAAGCTTTGAATCTCCAAATTCCCAAGAGCCTTTGTGTTGTAAGAGCCCTCTTTCTTCCCTTAAGGCTGACTCAAGTAAGGAGACTATCGTCAAGAGACTCTAGAGAGGTTTGCCTTTTCCCTGGCGAGCTTTGCGAGACGTGAACGACTGGAGACCCATCCGAAGGAGACCGCGACGTCAAAACATTGGTTGTACTCTCTTTCGATTGTTATTTAATGAATGATTACGGTTATGGTTCCACTCTGTTTTCACTTATGTTAATAATGAGTTATATCCTTTCTGACTGATATATAGTTGCGTATTCTAGATTTTATTCTTGTATTCGTGTTGTTTCTTGCATGTGCAGATGTCCATCCGCGGAGATTATGGGAGGATCGTGATCTGCCGAGGCTGAGGAACAGGAACGCTCTCTTCTACGGATCATAGCATTGGATTCCAGGTAGGCCTCCATCTTTGGTCTTTTATTCGTAACTAGGAACTTGCGCTGTAACATTTGATGATTGTTGCTAGACCCCTGCTGGGCTAGTAGGGATCGCCTCTGTCCGCAGAGGGGATTTACCTCCTCAACAATTTGGCGACTCCGCTATGGATCGTCTAGATTTCACTGTCTCGTTTAGATTGTCTCGTTTTGATTGTTTTATGTTTTTCCTTGCTTGGTTAGCCTTCTGGGCTGGGTTCTTTTGCTGTTTTTTGATTCTTGGTTTGCTTAGTTTACATTGATCTGCTTCTGGAGTAGTTCCCTTTTGTTTTTTTGCTGAGAAACTCGACTGGCACGCTTTTTAGCCCGACAGTCGCGCCAATTGGCGCATGTTGCTTTTGTATAGCCCGCGCCAATTGCTTGATGGCGCCAGTTACAGCCTTACAGTCGCGCCACTCCTGTAGGGTTTTTGAGTTTGCTCAGTTTTGAGCTCTCTGGGTCTGGTCAGTGCTTTTCTTCTTGATTTTCCGACTACCTGAGTGTGTTGGGGTCCTGTTTGACTGGGAATTTGCCTTCGTCCCTTGGTTGTTTGCTTTTATCTATTGATTTCACGTTTTAAGCCCTAGGGTAGCTAGTGGCTTTGTGTATCGAGCCCTCCTTGGGAGTTTTGGTGTTTCGTTTGTCCATTCAACTCTCTGATTGCTCCTCCGCATCCTATTAGTAGTTGTTCACTGTTTTGTTGCGATTTTTGGGTGATTGCTCGTTTCTTCATTCAAATTTCGTTTGGTCTTGCTTTGGGACTAGATCACACGGTCCATTGGAGCCTTTGAGTCTTTTTCTTAGTTTTGAGAGACTTTGGTCGATTTGAGATCTGATTGCTTGTGTCATTGAGTGAAATTTGTTCGTTTTGCTCTCTCAATATCGTTTCTCAAGTTGTTCTGTTTATTTTCAGTTTGTTTAGTGCATCTAGCTATCAAACATTGAAAATTATAAAAAAAAAAAAATCTCTTTTGCTTTTGGTTGATTAGTGCAAATTGAAATTTTTCGATTTTACTAGTAATTAGTGATTGGAATGAAAATTTTTTGATTTCATTAGTTGCATTAGAGATCTCATTGTTTGTCTTCCGATCATTTTGTTTGTATAAAGACTCTCAACTCTTCTGTAGCTAGTTTTCATCGAACGAAATGGTGTACTGTGGCATGTAGCTTTGCATTTAGGAGTTTTTGAAACAATACATTCGTTAGGGCCTGAAAATTGAAACCTAATTGAAGATCAAATTTAAAATCTATTCAATTAACCTAAGGCAGCATTGAAATCTAACGAAACATATTTAGAGGTCTAGGCTAGAGACGTGTTCCGGCGTCTTTAAACCTAGCAGTTGTCGTTCGCCTTTTGGCTTTAGACAGCGCTAGCACGGACTTGTGCTCCCCGTACCGTCTCGTATATAAAGGGAGACCCCTCTAGGTTTTCAATCCTTTATCCACAGGAAGCCGAGTCTGCCGCCCTATACCCGTGATACACCGAACACAGCATTCAGGGAGATTGCCTGCACGTACGGAAAGTCCTTGGTTGATTTCTTTTTCATTATTAAAACCAAGGTGTATATTGCAGTTCACGGTTATTTGGTACACCCTTTGTGCCTAGTATTCCTAAGCAGTCATTTGGTCTTTTATGAATCCCTAAATTTGAAAAGACCGTCAAGTGCTTGTCCTTTCACACTTGCGTCAAACCTGAAAGAGATAGAGTCATCTTTTATCGTTTCTCGACTCTTAAAACATGAAACGGTGAAGTTTCTTATTTTTCAATGTGGTAAAAAATTAATCACCCACGATTACACGCCCTGTTAGATTTTGCTTGTTGACCGTTTGATCGTGTGTCTTGACTTTTTTTTTTCAGCCCGTTTGTGGTCTTGAGTTTTGATGGCAACTTTTTCAGAGTTTACCAACCAAGGAATCCCCTCAGAAGGGAATCCTGGTCATTTTCCTCCTTTTGGGAATGTTGGTGATCCTTACATGGCGACGTTGTCCCTTCCTGGGTTAACTGTTGGGTTGCCTGTTTGGTTGTTCTCAAACTCTGTAGTCCCGAATGTCTCCACTATTGTTCAATCAGTTCTCATAGGAACAACATCATGTTAGATTCCAAGGTGGACCTCTCCCCTTCTTTTATTTACGTCATAATATGTCCCTTACTTTGAGTGAAAATGGATTCAGAGTGCTTGGGTGGCCAGAAGAAGAAGACAAGAAGAAGAAGTACGATAAGCGAGGCTAAATCTCAAATCACTCTGAGAAATCTCCCTCTTGATACTTTGTAGACCTCACGGAAAATCAGTTCTTATTTTGGCCTTTGTGAGAGACCATATTCTTCGAGGATGCCCTGGCATTCCCAAGGTTCTCGAAGTATGGTCCAACGGTCGTCCACCATTGCCTTTGACTTCCAGGAGCAAGGTTGGGGGCACATCTTCAACTGCGACTGATAAGACTCCTAAAAAATAGGGTAAGCTCACCAATCCCTGTAAGTTGTGTGAAGGGCACCATGCCATTCACCTTTTTCCTTATATGGATGAAGCCAAGCGAGTCTTGGACAACCCGACTGTTTCTACACCATGCCTCCCAGCTGGTTATAAACATCTTTCTTTGAGCCTTCAACCTACTGATGCCATGATTGGCCAAAATTCATCCTTGGTCAATCCCACTCCTCCGAAAATTCAAATTAAGGAATCCATTCCCGACCAACCATTGGTCGTGGGATCAGATGGTAGCCACGTCTACGATTACCGAGTCTTTTCCGTGAAGTGAATCTCATAACCCTCTTAAAGTTCTAGTTTCTTCAGATTCTTCGGACTTGGAGAAAGATTCTCCTGTCTCTTCACCTTCAGAAGTTGCTCCTCCGCCTCCCATGGTGGAGGTCCCAGAGGATATCCCTCCCACCTTCGAGATGGAGGTCACGGAGGTTACTTCTTCTTCCATAACATCAGGGGAAGACCTTCTCATTTCGATGGTAGCCCCTCCGAGTAGTTTGGTCGCTTCCTTTGATTGGAGTTGATTTGCAAGATTTCGCCTTCCGTCTTATGTGCCTTTCGAGATCACAGTACAGGCTCTTGGTCTGGTTGCACCCAGCACCATTATAGAAGAAGGTGCCTCTGTTAGTCGTCTGCAATCTCTTCATGGCAGAATTTTTTGGTTGTCTGGTTTGCAGCAGCTTACTTTGTTACGGAAATCTGTTGACATTGTTCAATAGAATAATGATCAATAGTTGGGGATCCTTCCAAGGTTACCTGTTACTTTGGGAGGTAAAACCGTCCATATGGACGTGATGGTTGTTCCAGGCCCCTTGGATTTCAATCTGCTTTTGGGGCACGATTACACCTATGCCATGGGAGCGCTTGTCTCCTCCCTCTTTCGCGTGATGTGCTTTCCACATGAAGGACGGATTGTGGCCATTGATCAGCTTGCGTTCTTTGGTCCTAATGTGGCCACTGGCCCGCCATCACCCCCTCCTGGTTTTTATCCACCCGTTGTATCTGCCCCACCGCAGGTCAACTATGTGGCTACCTACCGCGTGCCTGTACTTAGTGAAGATGCTGTCGTGCATAGTGTGCTGGGGGCATTGGGTCCTGATTTCCAAGATGTTGTTCTCCCATTTGGTGCGGAAATCTTGGAAGCCATGACTTCCTGTTCATCATGACAAGTAGTCTCTCGGAGCATAGTTCGTCTTCCTGTGTCAAGCTCCTTAAAAAATGAAACCAGGTTCTCGGAGCATAGTTCCTCCACTTGTGTCAAGCTCCTAAAACAATGAAACAAGTTGTATGAGGATATTTCTTTTAGTGTGTAAACCTCGTTAAAATAATGAAACACGTGCATGTTCAATTCGATTTTTGTTTTGAACCTTCACTCCATTTTTCAATGGACTGAAGCTTGGGGGGCATGTATCTCAAATTGAGACACCATGCTGGGGGGCATGCCCGTTTTCCCTGTTTCCAAGCATAGTTTGCATATCTATTGACATGTGTGCTTTTAAGCTTGTTTAAAAATAAAATTCATTTCCAAGCATAGTTTGCATGTGTGTGCTTTTAAGCTTGCGTAAAAATAAAATGTGTGATTAGATACATTGTGTGAACTTTTTCATTGGGTCGTTTGTTATGCAACTAATACATTAGATTACAATTGTATCAGACATTTGCATGGCATATAAAAAACATCATCACATATAAAAGATCCATCTAGAAATAGCCATATGTATATATATATGTGTGTGTGTGTGTGTGTGTGTGTGTGTGTGTGTGTGTGTGTGTGTGTGTGTGTCGAAATGTTTGCACAGTGTGCATCATAAAGTCAAAATATACATAATCTTCTTAAGTACATCCGGAGATGATACGTCTCTCAAAAAATAGGTGTGGTATATATCCTAAGAGCTAATCCGCATGGTGCTCATGATATCATGTGACTGCACGCACTAAGCGTCTCAGGATTCGGTGGATCCGACTTGGAACTCTCACCGTATGACGTTGGTACGCCATCGGTACATCCGCCAGCCGAGCATAGTCTGGGATCCCTCGGGCAATGCCCTCGAGATTCTGGATCAACTCCTCTCCTCCGGTGCCCTCTCCCTGAGGATCACGGGCGAGCTGAGTCCTCCGTGAGATTGGAGACATCCCAGCTGGTCTCTCAGGTCCCACATCTGCATCCATATATAAAATGTGTTATGACGAATGTGTATTAACAAAAAAAAAAAACATAAAACATAAAATCAAAAACATGAGGTCTTACCCAACTCCTCGTCCCAATCATCTCCTTCTGGCAGTGGGAGATTTGGGTCTCCGTTGAAGTCAGTTCCTGCATATGGCTAGTCCTCCACAATGATCAACTGGCACCGTAACCACCTAAAGAACTCCGGCCTCCAGGACATCTATTGGCCGCCTCCAGCTCTGGGCATTAGTGCTGCCCAGCGAGACATTCTTGGCTCGCGTGGTATCGGATTTGCTACTATGGCCCCTTGGCCCTAGAATATTGGTAAGCGTTCCAGAATGAACGATACCAGGATGGAACCATAGCCAAACCGTTTCAGTTTAGCTTGTTTGCATTTTTTGAGCTGCCTTTTCATGTTTATTGTTACTGCTGTTGCCCAGTTGAACAGTAAGGGACTCATGCATTCTGAGGCCAGCAGGAGTTGGGCCTTTGTGGCCTCGTGCGGTGCCTGTGACCCTACAGCCCACGTGATGGTATGTATGACAACTCTCAATGCCAGATCGGGGATAGTGTAGATATCCACCTTTTTGCTCCCTGATCCCATTTGTGCTCCTTGGCACACTCGTGCCATCACTTCTTCCATCTTCTCGCCAGATGGTCTACTTCCAGTAAAAACGGGGATCGGACCTCTGCAAGACAATCCGGTGATGAAATACACATCAGAAACCTCCAGCTCCAATACCTGATCTCGCAACTTGAACACTTGTTCATGTTCGTCCCAAATACTGAACAAATACTAGAGGAGCTCGGGCTAAGCTCGTAGACAGGGTGTAAGGAAGAACTTCTTTAGCCCACAGTTTCTGAGGGCATTCATGCAAGCCTCACTTTCTATGGCCTGTTCATCCTCTTCTCCATGCTCTCGTTTTTTCCATTCAATCACCATTTTGCTTGATTTCCTGCATCCACATGGTCATAAACCCTTGATTAGATCTCTGGTAGGCTTCAAATTTCATTCAAATTGGTTAAAATCTCGAATTTTTAGGCGGAATTTTAGGTTCGGCCCCTAGCGCGGCTGTTTTGTGAATAGTCGCGCCACGTGGTGCGAGCCCTTTGTATAAAAGAGCCCATTGGCGCGGGTCCATGCCCGATACCCACGCCAATGAGCGCGGCCCTAAAATTTCAAAGAGTGGCCACAGAGGACTGATACACAAGGAAAAACTATTAAAAAATGGATGGAAATGAAGAGCAGGGAAGTGCCTCTTACTTGTAGCAGACGAGAATCTGAATAATCAACTGGATCTGTCACAATCGCCGTCAAAAGTTTGCACTCCAAATGGACCACTGCTGCTTTTTACCAAGGTGAATAGTAAATGTAATTTTATTTTTACCATTTTGGCATATTTATAACTTTTTTGACATAAAATGAGTTTTAAAAAGTTATTTTTATCAAATATTTTAATATGATTTGTCGAAAATGGGTTTTACGCTTGCTTGGTATGTGCAGCAGCAGGTTTTTTGCGACTTTAACGATGCAAACGAGTTGTATTTTATATTTTTTCGGACTCGGTAAATACACGAAAAAGTCACTTCGGAGTCATATTTCAGCTCTTTTCTGACTCTCTAAACATGAAAATATTGCCTAGGCCCTTGTCATTTCGATCTCGTTAAAATGGACACGAATCGACATCTACCCAGTATACGTTTACCCCTTTTTCGGGCTGGGATGGATTGATTACGAAAAATGAATACCTATGCTCTGTGACTAAGGTTTTCTCGGATATTGTTTTCTACCTTTCGGATCGAGGAACTGTTGCGAAGGGACACAGTGGAGTTTACTTTACAGCTGTCTTTAGAACAAACATGAAAAGACGCCGAGTTCTTCCTTTATCAGACTCGTTAAACCCTGATGACATTGGACCTAGTCGAAATGACGTTCTCCGAGTTCCTCCTTCCTAGGACTCGTTAAATGCACTAGGATGGATTCGCCCGAAGGGCGGACTTATATTGTAAGCATATGCTATCCCATTCAAGCTTGTTATCAAAAAATAATTGGGGTACTCGCCAGAAATGGTGGGGGAAAAATGGAACCATCGTCGTTGTCGTCGGCAGTATGTCGCTCTTGAACATGGCACTTGTCTGCATTCGTGTCGGGTTGGGGAAATCTCATCTGTTCTTCACTTTGCCCGGAGTGGAGTTTGGATAATCCCCTTTTGACCTCATCCTACACTCATTACCCTCGTCCTCGACCTACGATGCATTGATGTCAAATGCGAGTCAGCATTGTACGGAGTTATATGTTCGAAGGGTCGCTGTGAATATCAACCTTCCTCTGATTCTCACACGATCCTGATTCACAACAAAACATCATGTTCCTCTGTCTCGTGTCGATGATGTGGGAAACATTATGGCCCACCTTCGATCAAGGTCATTTCCTGTCGACTTCAGCTCATTATCCAGGAAGTTGATCTAGAGACTCCTTTGTGGTACCTTGGAGCCTGCATGCCTCAATGGCAGGTTCGTCGCATTCGATGTGGGGTTTTCATCATTGGCCTCCGATCGAGTGATTCTACGGGTGTTCGACACCAGCTCATTGATTCACACGCCGTAGATTGTACCTATAGTACCTTGAGGGCCATTGTCATTATTGGTGGTTCCTCTCGCGTCTGTTAATAGCTCTCATCATTGGCTAGTAATCAGACGATTTTCTTGCATGTTCGACTTCAGCTCACATATTCGCATGCTTGAACTTGTACTTTGTTTGGGTCAAGATGGAGTGCAAGACCCTGGATTGTGTCTGTTGTAATCAAGGCTGCGATTGTGGATTATTATCATTATGTATATGACTCACTAATTGGATGGCTGCGACCATACCTGAGTCTATTTGTTTGATCCTCGCTGGATGGTTGCACCCATACCCTGGATCTGGATTATAATGTACTCTGTTTCGGATGGCTGTGCCCATACTGCATATACATCATGTACTTGAGATATCAGTTGTATTTTTCTACGCAGGTTTTCCGACGGCGGGGCTTCAGTTGAACATGTTCTCGTAAATCATTTCACCCCTCTCTCTCTCGGGCCTCATACTTTAGGGGGAATCTGTTACACAGTAATTTGTCACTGTCCCTGCCATTCCCCGTCCCGCACAATGGAGGACCCATTTTGTGACCTGTGATCATTGTCATGCCCTGAAACCATCATCAATGCATTCCTCTAAGAATGAGCTTCAATTGCCCTAAAGACATCTCCTTGCAAAAAATCATGAAAACATCTCCTTTTGCATTGGCGCGGGAATACAGTTCATCACTCGCACCAATGGGGAAAATCCTACAAAGAGGCCGCGCCAACTAGCGCTCTGTCCCAGAGAAGCAGTCGCGCTAGCCAATTTAAGGATTGTTTTTTAAATAAAGATGGCGGAAGTTGTGTTTCAACAAACTCAGAAACCATTACCTATCTTGAGTTGGGAAGTTTGGCTGCGGGAGTTCCATGGAAGGGAAGTGGTTTGCCACCTCTCATGGAACCTTCCTTCATGATAGGGCCAATCCCACAATTATAGGGATCCCAACTCCCTCCTTCCCTATCTATAAAAGCCTGCTCAATTCCATTGCAAGCTATTCGGGAAGTGCCTAAGCTTTGAATCTCCAAATTCCCAAGAGCCTTTGTGCTGTAAGAGCCCTCTTTCTTCCCTTAAGGCCGACTCAAGTAAGGAGACTATCGTCGAGAGACTCTGGAGAGGTTTGCCCTTTCCCTAGCGAGCTTTGCGAGACGTGAACGACTGGAGAGCCATCCGAAGGAGACCGCGACGTCAGAACATTGGTTGTACTCTCTTTCGATTGTTATTTAATGAATGATTACGGTTATGGTTCCACTCTGTTTTCACTTATGTTAATAACGAGTTATATCCTTTCTGACTGATATATAGTTGTGCATTCTGGATTTTATGCTTGTATTCGTGTTGTTTCTTGCATGTGCAGGTGTCCATCCGCGGATATCGTGGGAGGATCATGATCTGCCGAGGCTGAGGAACGGGAATGCTCTCTTCTACGGATCATAGCATTGGATTCCAGGTAGACATCCATCTTTGTTCTTTTATTCGTAACTAGGAACTTGCACTGTAACATTTGATGATTGTTGCTAGACCCCTGCTGGGCTAGTAGGGATCGCCTCTGTCCGCAGAGGGGATTTACCTCCTCAACAGTTCCATTTCTGAGACAGCTAATTGTTCCTGTGACTATATCTTTTGTTGCCCGTACATTACTCACAGGTGTCTTTGTGATCTATCCTTAAATTTTGATTAAATCATTGAATGTCTCCCATTATTTATCTAGCTCGGTTCTGACTGATGGTGGCTGGACGATGAGAGGGGGAGGATCTAGTTGTGGAGAGGTCAAAACCTGTTGCTATGGGAGCTCCTTTGACTGGGCAGTATCCCTTAGTGTCCCTTCACTTTTATCATGGTCACTTTCAGACCTCTTAGAGTGTTCTGACGTTTCTCTCCTGGACTTAGATTTAGATCTGTCTGTGCCTGAACTTCCACTGAGACTAATACTGGGAGTTGGTTCCCTTATGGGTTCCAAGCATAATTTATCCAAAGGGATATTAACTAACCTCCTTTCCCTGTATATCTTGAACTCTTGAAATTATGCTGGAGGAAATCGCATCTGGGCCGAATGTAGAACCTCTTTAAGTGTACCTTTCTGTTGGAACATGTCATCAAAAAGATCATCTTCTTTAGAAAACACCTTTATTTTGACTGCAATAGTGAAATTTTTAGCAATATCATAAGGGTCGAACGGTCTTCCTAGAAATTCGAACAATCGTAGACATGTTATGTTGTTTACTTCTTTGAATGCATGGCCTACATCAAATAGTGAAAAGGCCCCAAGGCCACAGGAAATTGTGGCCAAATAGCCTTCTTTTTGTCCTTCAAATCTTTAGTCAAACCTCTTTCTCCGCAGGTTTGATAAGCAATTTCTCGTGCCATGAGTTTATCAGGAACATATAAAGGTAAGACATGAGGGGAAGCGAGACTTCCGAATACCCTGACATGTGTAAACAATTCTTCTCCGAACCATCTCGCGACAGGGAGTATATCTACCTCTGCTTCGGGAGAAAATCTTGGAGCGTCTTTATCATATAACATTTTGTACAAGGGCAACATGATTCCATGACAAATCTTATAAAAATACGGAGTGAACTTGGAATCCCACAATTCTTTATGATAAATATGAATGGGTAAGGGGTCTTGAGTTGTCCATTTCCAAACCATTAAAGGAAACTTGGAAATATAACAGAATGCATCCATCACATATGCAGATAAGTAGTGAGAAATAGTTCTTTTAAACCTGTAATTTAAAATGGTTGTGGCTAAGTTGTCAGATAATATCTTAGCCCAATCCACAACAGTAGCATTAATGGCCACATTCAATAATGGTAGCCATTCATATGAAAATTTATTAATGTCTAGCTTCCCAAAAATTCTACAGAGCATAGCAATAGAAAATAAATATGGGGAGGTGAGAGAACCAGTACTATACATACCATGTTTATCCTTTTTTAGTGGTTCGTCCCTCCTCGACCAGTCCTTGGTGCATTCTGCCAGGTCTTCATTTTCTTTAGCAAACTTCCCCATGAACTGTTTGTTATAAGTCTCCTGTGGCTCTGGTAAATGATACATGAGTCTCAAATCTTGTGGAGTGAATGAGCCAATGAGTCCTTGACCCTGAGTCTTAAATTGTCTGTTTGTGATGTAAGCACTATCCAGTACCCATTTAACCATGTCCGTGTATGGAATAATTTTGGCCCTCGCTGCTATCCAGTGCAAGAACGAGCAAGCTAGCTCTGTAATAGATGCCTCAGAAGACCCATGTGAGCCTGCAGTAGCTGTAACCTTCATTATTTTGGGATTCTCTTTCTCAAGTAGACTGTACATGCCTTCCCAAGTAGTAATACCAGCATCTTTATTACAGGCAGTGTTTGTATACAAGGGTGTCATTTCTTTGTCTTCAGAACTTGGAGCTTTGCCTTTCTTTCCCATAATATCCTTAATACTGCTTTGCATAGTTTTTTGTTCTTCGTTCCTGCAGTTTACAAATGAGGTGAGAATAATGATATGAAAAAGGTGACGGGAAAGCTTTAAATGCCGAAGACATATAAAATATACCACCTTACGTGAAATGGCTCTTCGATCAGAACAAAACCATATTTCATTAATGATTGACAAATAACTCATTGATTAACATTAAAGCGCATAACCAGGTCTCGGTTTGTGGAAAAAAAACTTTTTCGTACAATGAGCCCTAAATATCTGCGATAAGGCGATCTGCGATTTGCTTCACAATATTGCAGATCGTAGTATCGCAAATCGCAATCTCATGGAATTGCAATATCGCAATACCGCAATATCGCTGGAGTGTAGCATATGACAATCATCTGTTAATGTGTTTTCTATGAAATGTGATTTGCAATATGTGCCATCGCATATCGGTGGTTTGAGGTTTTTCAGCGTAAGTGATATTTGAAGCATGCGATGCGATGAATGTTTTTAGTGCATAGTTTCGCATCGCGATCTCGCAATATTAGAATTCCGCTTGTAAGGAGGTATCCATTACCCTTTTTTGTGATGCGATATTTCCTTAAGGAATGATTTTATCCTAACTTATCATAAAACTTAAGCCTTTTTAGATTTTTCAAGGGGTATTCTCCTAATTTTGTTATAGTAAGTTTTATTGAAAAAGGAAATACAAGCACTAATCGATTTTTAAAATTTTTTGACTAAGGGTCCCCACTTATTTAGTAGTAGTGAAAATAATAAATAAGAAGCGAAGTTGTTACTGGCCACAACAGGACCCAACACTTTTTAAATGAACACTTTAAAGAGAATGTGTACATGTCTCAACCAAAATGATCTATTGTGAAGGACCAAGAATAGAAGGTATGAAACTTATCAAGTCTTTATATGGCCTAAGGCAAGCACTTTTAACATGGTATGGAAAACTATTTGAGCATATTTTGAAGATCAATTTCAAACACTTTTTAATATTGATGTTGAAACTTTGTTTGTCAAGAAAATTGGCAAATATTTTGCATATCTAGTGGTGTATATAAATGATATTTTGATAACATGGAGTAATGAAGCTAATATTGCATCCTAAAAAAAATAATAGAAGAAAGGTTTTGAGATGATAGACATGGGACATCTTTAGTACTATTAGTTTTTTATGAAGCAACTCATAATCCAAAGTATACATTGTGAAAAAAAATTGCCACTTTGATTATCAATCTTCTCTCTACTACAATGGAGAAAAGTATGAAGCTAACATTGAAAGGGAATGAATTTGAGGATGAAACTAAATATAGATGGTTTTTGAGGATTCTTATCTAACTTATTTTTATCAACCCTGATATTTCATTTATGTTTGGGTTATTTTTTGTCCATGAAAATTTTTTTTCGAAGGGAACTGGTGTGTTATACAGAGTTATAAGGAACTTGAAGTGACTCAAGTTTTTGGGCTCAAATACTCTAAGATGGGGGGATTTCAACTAATTAGAAACACATATTTAGACTTTGATGGGGATTAACAATTATCTCTTGGAGATCATGCAAACAATCTAATCCAATAGATTCCTCTACAAAGGTATAGTATGTGGCTATCACATAGGAAACAAAGGAGATTTTGTATATCAAGAAGATACTAGAGGATTTGCAGGAGAAATAAGTGAATGATACTCCACTTTTGATTGAAAACACATATACAATCAATATAGTCAAGAGTCCTAGATTCCATGATCAAACCAAGAATATCAACACTAAGTACCATTTGACTTAACATCATATAGATACCAAGTCCACTCAACTAATACATTTTTTCATAAGTGAGAAAAGCACAAACATCTTCACCAAAGTGCTTGGAAAATAAAAGTTTGAAATGTTCATAAAGATTCTTGGACTTACAAATACCCCTTCTAATTAAGGTGGGGTATGTAAAATACCTAATGATTGGGATTATGGTATTATAAATATTATTTTAAATAAGTAATTTACGAGAAAATGAAGATTCATTTAGGTGAATAGGAATAGCCATCTAAGAATGGATTAATCCTCTATTTATATGAGGCTAATCACATCCAAAAATTCATATAAAAGCCCTATAACAAGTATAATCCAATAGTATTAATTGTTGTTGCTACTAGCCCGTGCTGCTAGCCTGCACCCTGCCACTGCTACTGATGTGCCCTAGCTTCCGATCTCTTGCTGCTCGCTTGCGCATGGCCCCTCCAGATTCCTCCCTGGAGGTGGCCTCTCCTCTAGATCAGGCCCAAGATTTTTCTGCCCTAATCAACTCACTAGCTCCTCCATTCCCTAGGCTGGCAATCTCCAAATTTGTGAAGAAGCTCGATGGAATCTAGGAGGTTGCCCTTCCTCCTTCTATACCACGCATGGATGCCCTTTCTCTTGCCAAGAAGGGCCTCATTGGCCACTTTACTGGACTTTGGCCCTCTTCGAAGACTGCTCAAAAATGGGTTGAGCATAACTGGTCAGACAAAATCAATGACAAAATCTCTATTCAGTTCTGCGGCAAAGGCTATTTCACCTTTCACTTTGAAACAAAGGAGGATAAGGACCTGATCTTCAAGAATGGACTGTATTTTATGGACACCAGAGGCCTTTATCTCAACAAATGGATGTCATATTTTGACCCAGAACTTGATGTACGAAACGTCATCCCTGTTTGGGTGCACCTTCCTCATCTTCCCTTGCACTGCTGGAGAGATGATTCCATTCGAGCTATTGGAAATGTTGTAGGAAAATTTATAGATCGGAGCGAGACAAAAGAAAACATGCAAGCCTGCGCCAGGATCTGTGTCAAGGTGGATCTTGGTAAAGGTCTCCCTGAGGTTCTCAAGCTAGAAGTTGATGAATGGATGCACATCCAATAGCTCGACTACGAAAAAATCCCATTTAAATGCAAGGTATGTCACGAATATGGCCACTTTGAAAATATATGCTCTAAAATTATTGATATTGAAAACCTGGAGACAAACTCGTAGTGGGAAATAGTAAAGAAAAATAATACCTCCTCTAATCCCAAGAACAACTCCTTCTCTGCACCCCCTCCCAAATTTGATCCCCCCTCCTCCTCCTCTCCTAAGATCCCAGAACCCTCACATTAGCCTGTTGATTCCCCTATACCTCCCAATGCTTCTCTAAACTCCTCCAATCCCTTCTCCTCCCTTGCCCCCTCTGAAGAGGACCCTCCCCTTTTATCTATCCCCTCCCAGCCTACCTCTCCTCACCCCTCCCCCATCAATCCTAACCCCCATCCTCCTCTTCTGACCCCTCCTTAATCTAAATCACAAGAAACTTTGTGAAGGAGCATGGTGCAACTCTGGAAAACACAAAAAAACTAGCCCTAGAAGGAAATCTTTAAAGTTGCATCGAGATGAAAATGCTCAAAAGGACATAGTTCTTGGAACTTAGAACCCCATTGAAAATTATATCTTGGGGAAAAATAGTAAAGACTCAGGGAAAAATGACCAAGGAGGGAAGGCAGTTTCTCGCTCTGCTTTTTTGTAATGATGAAAGTCCTTTCAAGGAATTGTAGGGGTCTAGGGTACCCCTCCAAAATATCAGCCCTAAGAGATCTAATAAATCAATAAAGGCTAGACATTATTCTCCTGCAGGAAACTAAGCAAGGAGATATTGAGATGAAATCAATAATAGATAAAATGAAGTATCATGAGGGCACCCAAATTGAATCTAAGGGAGCCTCAGGTGGGCTGGCCACCTTCTGGAACTACAACACTTGGAAGCAAAAGAGCTCAACAAAAACTCAGAACTGAATCAAAGTGGTGCTTCAAACCACTAAATATCACAAAGAAATCATCATATACAAATTATATGGTCCCAATCATTATAGGGACAAAGAGCTATGCTGGAATACTCTTAAAGCAGACATAGATAATGAAGACAACAACAAAATTGTCATTGGAGGCGAAATTAACTTAATCCTCCATGCAAATGAAGAAGGGGGAGGCTTTTTTAATCTGGATCCCCCTTGAGATCAACTCGAAATCATGATGCAATATCACGATGTAGTTGATATCGCACCAAAAAATCATAGATATACTTGGAGCAATAGAAGGATAGGTAGAGGAAATATCATGGAGCGGCTTGACAGATTTATTGTTGGTGTCCCTCTCCTTTCTTATTACTCCATCGCCTCCTCCAATGTTCTCTCCTTTTTGGCCTCCGATCACAACCCCATCACCCTCTCTTTTGGCGATCATCATTCTCTCAGCCCCATCCCTTTCAAATACAACCCTCTATGAAATGATATCCCAGAAGCAAGGAAACTGATCCACAATACTTGGATGTAGCATATTGAGGGATCCCCTTCCTTCATTTTGGAAACCAATTAAAGAAATCAAAATGGCCTTGAAGGAATGGGACAAACTGCATTATAAGGAACCGGAAAAGATCAAGCTTGAAATTAAAACCAATCTGGACGTTGTCCACAGTAGCATCGACTTTCAAGGGCTCAATCAAGAAAGCTCCAATTAGGAAAAAAATCTCTACTGGAAACTATTCAGAATCAATAGGAAAGAAGAGGAGAAATCGAGAACCAAATCCAGAAATTTGTGGCTTCAAGAAGGTGACAAGAACACCTCTTTTTTCCACAAACAAGCCACTGTCAGCAAAACTAGAAATAATATCTCCTCCATCATCGATGCAGATGGTAAAATTCAGACAGAGCAAGAGTTAATCAAAGTTGTTGCCACCATGCACTACAAATATCTTCTAACAAAAAAAAAAGTGTCAGAAGATTACTCTGACCTCTTACAATGTCTTCCAACTATGATTACAAAGGATATGAACATCGCTTTCAACAAAGAGATATATGAGGAAGAAATCCATATTGCAATTTGGTCCTTGCACCCGGAAAAAGCTCCTGGACCAAACGATTTATCTATCAGTTCCTACAGGAATCATTGGGATCTAATAAAAAAGTATTTGGTCAAAATGATACAATGGGTACAAAGAAAGAAGAAAATTGGGGTCTATACCAACTCTACTTTCCTCGCCCTTATCCCCAAAGAAATCCACCCTTCCTCCTTCTCTATATTTAGACCTATCTCCCTCTTTAAATCCTCCTACAAACTCATCCCTAAAATCCTTGCCATGTGCCTCAAGCCCTTCCTTCACAACCTCATCTCGGAAAACCAAGGAGGCTTTATTTCCCAAAGACAAATCTCTGACTCGATCCTCCTTGTTCATTAAGCTATCCACTCAAGTATTACTTGCAAAGAAAAAGTTTTTATCCTCAAGCTCGACTTAGCCAATGCCTTCGACAGGGTCAAGCACTCCGTCCTTATTTCTGTCCTTCAAAAATTGGGCTTTGACCCAAATTTCCTTGCCCTCATCAAATCTTGTATTTCAAACCCTTGGATCTCCCCCCTTATCAATGGCAGGCCAACCTCCTCCTTCCAGTCTTCCAGTGGTCTCAGATAGGGATGCCCTCTCTCTCCCTACCTCTTTATCCTCATGGTAGAATCCTTCAGTAGGGCCTTGGATCATATGGGACAAGCTAGCCTTATCATGGGCATCAAATTTGGCAATGATGTCAAAAATATGAACCATTCGAAATTTGCTAATGACACTCTCTTGATGGGAGGTGCATCTAGCAGAATTGCTCAAAGGTTTAAAACCATCCTGGAAAAATTCATGCTTTACTATGGAGGCCTGATCAATTTTCAAAAAAGTTGCATATATGGTTGGAATGCTACCAGCCAAACCATTCACAACATTACACATATTTTTGGAGTCCCCTGCAAACTGAATTGGGACCACTTCACTTACTTGCGCATGCCTATCAGTGTTGGCCCTTTAAAGTCTAAATTTTGGAACATTACCATAGACAAAATGAACATAAAAGTGCAACAATGGGGCTCCTCTTGGCTAAATCTTGCAGGGCACATTGTCCTCCTCAAATCTTCCCTCTCATCTCCGCCCTTGTATGATTTCACTCTCCTTCAAGCCCCTACTAGCATCCATCATAAATTTGAAGCTATCCTAAGGCACTTTCTCTGGCCGGGTGGAAAAAACGAGAAGAAAAAATACAATATCGTTAAATGGAGACAGGTAACTCAAGATTACGAACATGGAGGGATTGGAATTCACTCTCCCAAGATTCTAAACAATGATTTTGGTGGAAATATTGTATGGAGGTTAATCAGTGGTCAAAAAGCATGGTGGAAAAGAGTCTTGGAGTCAAAGTATCTTAACTCTCCCTGGAAGCTTCTTCTAGACCATGACATCTCTAATAGACCTTGCTCTAAAATCTAGGAACTCTGCAAGAAAGCCATTCCTTTCTTAGCCCAAAATATTTCCAAATTTCCTATTGGGGGCAGCTATATAAATATTGGGAAAGACAAAATCATGGGACAAAAACCTCTCTTAGATAGGACCCACACTCATCGTATTCTCTCTCATTTCCATAATCTAGGCCTAAACCTCTTAAGCCATTTTTCTAAATGGGATTACCATTCCCAAGACTGGGTTGGATGGATTTTTCCCACTGTCCCTGCTCATTTGGAAACTGATCTATACAACCTTCAAATTCATCTCCATGGTGTTTCTCCTTTGAAAAAAGACTGTATGGATAGTTTTCGTTGGGATCCCTCTAGCTCGGCTTATTCCATTAAAGTTTCCTATAAACAAATCTACAATGAATACTACCCCGCACCCACTTGTCCTATTTGGAAAATGGTGTGGAAATCGAAAGCTATTCCCAAGATTAATATCTTCATATGGATGTTGCTTAAAGGGAAAATTCTAACTTCAGAAAAAATTTAAAATAGGGGAGTGCTTGGCCTATCCGGGTGCCCCAACTGTCAAGAGGATGAAGAGACAACAGTTCATCTCTTCATCTAGTGCCCATTTTTTGCTCGCTGCTGGACTGATCTAAAACCTTCTTAACAACCTCATTGGGATCATAATAGCACCATTTCAGAAGAAATTCAAACTTGGAGGAACAATTATCCATGGGGAAAAAAGAAGAGAAATCTGACGAGAAGGGTTTGGGACACCTTGCCTTACATTCTCTTTGGCAACATATGGCTCTCTAGAAACAAGAAAATCCTCAATGAAAAAGAGCCCTCTTGTAGGAAGGCTTGTAGCAAATCTTGGAGCCTCACTCTTGAAACAATAGCTTCCAAAAGCAACAGCAAAATTGACATCAGTGAACTTCGAGTGGAAGAAAGAAGCTTCCTTGGTAATCTACTAGAAAACAATGGCATTCATAAGCCCCCTTCTATTCTGCCTCTTCGAAAAGCCTCAATTTGGAAGATTCGAATTAAATACAAGGACTTTACTAAATGGATGGACAGTTGTGCAAGGCTCACTCTCTTTTTTGATGGTGCTTCAAAATTGAATCCGGGCATTGTAGGTGTTGGAGGCATCATCAAAAATGAAAATGGCAGAAGTATTATCTCATTTGAATGGGGTCTTGGCACCCTCTCCAACAATAAAGCAGAAGCTTACGCCCTCCTCCAAGTCCTACATCAGCTAAAAAATCTCAACATCTCAAATGAAATGGTTTTTGGTGACTCCTCCATCACCATCAATATGATGAACCATGATCACCTGGTAAGCAACATAAATCTCCATCAAATAATCAGCAGATGCCACAGCATCTCAAAATATTTGGAAGGAATTACCTTTTACCACATCCTTCGAAGGAATAACAACGATGCAGACTCTCTTCCAAATAAAGCTTGTGCCCGAACCTTTGGGCAAATATTATGTAATGATGCTTCATACACTATGCCTCTGTCATGATCTTGTCGCAGGCGATCTTCAGATTTTTTTAGATCCTTCTGTTAGGTTCCCATGATTTAGCAGATTGACGGACCAAATGACGGAGTAACATCAAACCAATCTTTGGAGCCCTAGGACCTAGCCTTCCTGGACTCAGAGAGGGCTCTCTCTAATGAAGCGAAGGATGTAAGCTTGTTCGCTTAGTTTGTTTACATTTTAGGCTAGTTGTTAAGTGTGTTTATTTGTTTGTTTTTTAGTTTTTTGGGGAAAAAATGATCAAGTGGATCAAAATGGAATAAGAAAATGATATCAACTGGGCTATGGGGTAAAAATCAAGACAAGGATGTCAAGACAATCGGTATGGTGTACTTCAGGGCCGATTTAGTATAGAGAATGGATATTTCAGGTGGTTTATGAAGTGAAATGAACATCAAGTTGGTGCAAGACAAGGGGATATTAAGCATAAATAGTTTAAACAGCAAGTATTCATGTGTTAGGGCTAACCATTAATCACTATGAATCCAACTCAAACTGATAGATGCATAAAATAAACATTTAGGTGACGCATAGAGGTATAAGACCCTCTAACTGTGGGAAAATCACCTTCAGTGGTTGAGAACACATGTAAGACAAAACAACAGCTCAAAATGTGGAAAGGAAACTCCTAAGCAACACATTCAATCTGATGAGAACTTTGAAATAATTCTGCAAGTATAGGCAAAGGGAAAGATCGAAACAAGACCTCTCTGATTTAAACTAGACATTCAATACTTCAAAGGAGATTTCTTTAATGAGGTTTAAAAAGCTATGAGTAAGCAGGGCATACCATGAATCAAACACGATAGCATGTCATATTAATCATTAAGGAAATAAATAACAAGTTCTTAGTGGACCAAAGGGCAGTTAAGAATCCTTTGACATGACCAAGAAAGATGAAAACATAGAAGCTGTAATGAATCAGGAAATTTGATAAGCCTCCACGGGCATACCTCAAACTATTCTTTACTGACCTACAGCAAGCAAGAAGCATGGATAAATATGTGAAAAACTAATAAAACATAACTAAAAATAAGTACAATACCATTTACCAAGCCATGGAATCCTACACATAGATCCTCTCCATCATCTAGGCAATCAAGTCAAGCTATTCACTCCATAAAACAAGTTTGATCATCAAAACTCATAACATGTATTTCTCTAAGCTCAGTCAAGTTCTTAAGCTCTTCAAAGTCCAACTTGTTTTTCAACTCTTCAACCAACAATATTACAATGATTCTCCATGAGTTATATAGGAGAATGAGAAGATAAGCTTCACAAAACTGACTAGAAGCTCATAGGCTAAAAACCAATATATGATTTTGTCCTTCAGGCTTTTCAAAGCCCAAGCCACAAAATATCTTGAAAATATCTATAAAATGCTAAAAAGGAAAAAATATTGACTTTTCATTACTGAAAATGGCTAAAAAATGCCTAACGCACATTTGGATAAGCCACTACAGAAAACTGCCTTTCGCCAAAATGCTATAGGAATGTAGCAGCATAAAATTCCCTGTTTTGCAGACAACTTTTTAGGGACCTCCCGATGTATAAACGAGGCTCGTGATGGCTCATTGGAAATACCTGGATTATAGTTTCTGAAACTACTTGATTTTTCCCAAACTGATGACTAGAAGTATGTCAAAAACTGAACTGAGTGGAAAAAACCAAAAAAGTAGCCTTTGCTGATATGCGAGGCAAAAAGTCAAAAAATCACTATTTGTTGCCTCTTTGGGGAATCAAAACACATCCTTTGGATCTGAAATTTTCTAAGTAGATTCCCTTGAATTTATTCCATCCAACCAAATGAGTTTCATGAGCTGAGGATTCTCCTAGAACCCATGGCAGCGCCTTGAAAAATGTGCAATTATGGCCAAAAAACACAAAAAACAAAATCTTATCAAAATTTGCTCAATTTTGGTGAGCAATCCCCTCATGGGTTTTCAGAAGCATGTAGAGAAGATGAGGCCAAGATTTCGAGCGCTGATGTGCCTTTCTCCAATTTTTCTACTGGGCGCCTTCTTTGGGCAGTTTTGAGTTTTTCTTGTGCAACCATCAATTTCTTTCAGGCAAATTGATTTAGCTTTTTGTAGTGCCCAGTCATCTTCTTTTGTAGGCTCAAGTCTCTATTAGCTTTCTCTAACTTATCCTCCAAATGATTGTTGGCCCTTTCAAGCCATGATTCTTTATCATTCTCAATTTCTACCAAGGGCTGCCTCTTCTTCTTTATTTTTCTCCAAAGCTCTCTTGAGACCTATAGTCCTAGGCCTCTTTCTCATTGGCTGCTCTTCTTCTTCAGTATCATTGAATTTTCCCATAAGCTCTTCAAGCTTGACTTGTGCTTTGGAGGCTTCCCTTTGGTACTTGAAATCTCGGGCCTCAAAAACTTCCATTTGACCACTCATTTGTTTGTTTTGCATCTGTAGAACATGTATGAAGTCTTTTGAGCTTTCTAGATCAGCTTGTAGGTCATGAATTTGGTCTTCTTTGTTTCGAAAAAGAGCCTCAAGGGTTCTAGCTTCATTATCACTATCATTACTATCTATCTGTATGATATCAAATTCCCTTTCCTTTTCACACTCTCCTCTTTTTCTTTCCCCTTTCCTTGGATAGGCTTCTTGGTCCTCTTCCTCTTTGGTAATTCAACAATGCTCTTCTTAGGCAGTTTGCCTCTACTCCTTAGCGCTCTTTTGACATTGCTAGTCACTGCTGGAGTGGTCTTCTTCTTTTTTGATCTAGTGTTTCTAGGCTTAGCCACTTTTCGAGGAAGAGCCATGGCCCCTTGCCTAGGAGAGGCAGCTAGCACATGCTCAACTTGGTCTTTTACCTTGCTACTTCCATCATCATATTTGTCACTATTTTCTTCTGTTTGAATATTTCCTTTTTTGTCTTTATCATCACTATGCTCATGGTCACTGATTTGGTCCTTTTTTTCCATGCTGCCCTCTTTGGAATGCTCACTGTTTGGTGTTTGATTGTCATCATCATTACTTGCTTGAGGGCTGTCGTGTTTCTCATCATAAGTGTCCTTTTGATGATTGTCATGACCCTCATCATAAGTTTCTTTTTGAGGACTGTCATGACCCTCATCATCACTATTTTGGCTGCCATTTTGTATGTTTTCTTGAGGGCTACCTTGTTCATCTCTGTCCTTGTTTTCTTCATGGTTTATGTGCTCTTTACCTTCACTGTTCTGTCCCTCATCACCATCATGCTCACTGTTGTGTTGGCTGCCATCATGTTCCTCTTCATGACTGCTGTGCTCACCATCAATTTGTTCATGCTCATCATCATCTTGTTTATGCTCACTGTCATGCTTAGATTCTTCACTTTGTCCTTTTTCATCACTAGTTTGCCTCTTGTCACTTTGCCCTTTTTCACTACTAGTTTGCCTCTTCTCTTCTTCACTCTCAACCATAGGAGAATTTTCTTATTTAAGAGTGGATTTACTAGAAGAAGGAGAAACATGATGAGTGGATGGTGAGGAAGGCGCATGAGATGAAGAGCCAATGGCAAAATCAGGATGGGAGATGAAAGAGTCCCAAGAAACTTCCTTTTTCTCAAGTTGATGGAGGATGATGATCTTGATAAGGGAATGATGAAATAGACAAGCTTTTTGTTGAGCTGAGGGCTTCTTTTGGACAGTAGAGGCCATCTTGTCAATGCTTATATAGAGGAAGAAAGGTAGGTTCAACAATTTAGTTCTTGTGAAATGCATAAGAAGCCTGATATGATAGGAAAAAAACCAGAAAAACCTCCCTTCACACGTGAAATGCTTCATGATGATTTTCATGAGAGGGGCATAGCTGGTCAACAAGTGGGAAAAAGGGAAAATAACTTGGAAAGCATCCCTATGGTCTGGTTTTAGGAAGGGTTTGTAGTGATTCGGATCTAAGTATGTTTGCTTGAACCACTTTTCTCCGATATAGGGGATTTTGGTAGCTTTGGAGATAGCCCTGGGAGAGAGTTTGAAATCCAGACTTGCTAGATGGTCATGATTCCCTTCCAACCTTAAAGCAAAAAAATGTTTCAAAAGAAGGTGACTTTTTACCTCTTGGAATTTTTGGCAAAATTCCAAGCACCTTACTTCATGAAAATTAAAGAGTACTGAAGGAGATTCATTCACTTCCTAAGTTGAAATATGCTCATACCTATTGTGATACCCACTCCTATTGTCCTTCTTTGGAGGCATTTTTCTTCTGATACTCTTCACTATTTCACCAAGGCAAACTGGTTTAAATGATCACTGAAAAAGGTGCTCAATCAAAACACTTTTTACTCTTTGTAAAACTAAGTTTGTCCTTAGTTAGCCAACAATTTTTTGTTAAGTGAAAACAAGCTCCCTTTGTTTTTGACAATACAACTCTTCTTTTTATTCACTGTTTTCCTTTGTTTCCAATAAAAAAGGGGCATCCCTGAAAACCACTATGTTTCTTCTGATATCACTTTTTTAAGGGACTGAGCAAAACCCTTGTGAACTGATAACAAACTGTTTCACCCAGTCATTATCTTCTTTTTCTCAAAACAAAGAATGCACTCTTAGAAAAACATTGTGCTCTTCCTTTGAATAAACTTTCCTTCTTTGATGATCAATGTTTCTCTAAAAACAAAAGGTAGTCTCCTTATCACTGAGTGATAAGCCTTCAAAACAAACTCTGTCTCCTCTTTATAGATTGTATGATCTTCTATGTGCTTGAAAAACAAGTTTAATACTTTCACAAGGTATAAGTCTTTAAAAAAGTGATTCCCTATTTTATGTAGTTCAAACCTTCAATCTAAAATAATGGCTTTCCTTGTTTTAATCATTGTTTTCTCTTTAGTAGGTGGACAAGCTTCTTTTTCAAATGAAAACCAATGCACCTTTTATGAACTGTATTTGTGAGCAAACAAAAAAGATTTATAACTTTTTAAAAACAGGTTTCCTTTCCTTTGGGCACCAAAACTCTTTCCCCTTGGAAGAACATGCTATCTTCAACCACTTACAGAAATAAACTCTTTCAAACTATCAACCACTCTCTCCTCCTTTATCACTGGTTTCTCTATGGTTTTAGCAGGCAAGTTTCTTTCGGATGAAGTTCAATTTGTTTTTCTTATGCACAAGATGTTCTTCTCTTTATAAAAGTCTCTTGATATTTTTGGAGATGATTTCACCGTGAAAAAACTACTGTGGCACTTTGGAAACTATTTTGGTGACCTGTGTTGATAGTGGCCTGGGCGCCTGGGTGGTGGGCCGTTCAGGGGTGGCTCAGGCAGTGTTGAAAACAGATGGGCAAAGGCAGGTAAATAGGAGTGCAAGGGCAGAAACTGTGAGTGGACAATGGCCAAATTACAGGGCAGCTAAGAGGGCCCTTTTACATGCCTTAATGGCTTGGACAAAGGCAAAAATCACATGGGCGATGGCGTTTAGACAGTGACACTAGGCCATTCAGAGTGGCCGAGCATCAGGCTGTTCAAAGGTGGCCCGAGCCGTTCAAAGTTGGCAGTGCAGAGGTTAAAAAATGGCACTTTCAATGTTGATCATGCAAGATAATGATGTTCAAAAAATAAGGCTGGTGGAAGGAGGGCTTACCGTGTCTTGAATGCTCGGATGTGGTTGAAAAACGCATAGGCGCTTCATTCAGAAAAGGCACTGGGCCGTTCAGTGATGGCCCGGGATGAACGTGCCACGTTTGAGTCGAGCGCCGGGCACTACACAAGCGCAACGCGCAGTGTTACAAGCATGCCGTGCCTAGAAAAAATTCCTTGTGATTATGCCTACAGGCGCCCGTGCTACTGTACAGGCGTGTCGCGCATGAAAAACCATGGATTCTGTGAAAACCATTTTTTTCTTCTTCAACCAATGTTTGCAAAATGACTTGAAAAAGTTTTTCCTCGGGCTTTCTATAGCTTTTGAGGGTTTTAAAGTACTGTTTCCTCCGTGTTTAAAATGAAAAATCTCCTTTACCATTTTTTTTTAAAACAAATTGACTTTGTTGCATGGGCATTTGGATTGGAACATAATCTCTATTTTTTTTGTTTGAACGAAGACTTTTGAAAAAGAGTTGATGCCCTTTAGCTCTGTTGCCACTGCAAAACCCCTTATCCTTGATGATTTGTTTTAATACTTTATTTTTCACAAAGGAGGTTACCACACTATGATTTGACTCTGTTGCTTACAAAAGGAATCTATCATAACAACACTTTTGCAATTTTAAATAAGACCCTATGTGCTTGTTTTAGACAAGAGTTTTCTTTCAATTATGAGAAGGGCTCTCTATTAGTCCTTGGAACCATAATGAAAACACACTTGATTTTGAAGTGATAGGGGAGAAAAATGCCACTACTGCAGCCTCTTGAAATCACATATGCAAATCTATCTGTTTATGAAGTGAAAGAAGGTTTTATCCTCTGATTAAAAACATTTCAAAATGTAAATTTCCTGTGTCTTTTAAAACTATGTCTTTTATCATTTGATGGAGGCACCCTTTGACTGAAAGTGAAGTATGGCTTCATCACACCTTTAACCCTTTAAATGAGTTGTTTCATATTAGCTGTAACACAAGTATCAGCCCTCTGTTTATCTTGAGGAATTAGTTATATAGACTAGGATGGACCAGTCTAAATGAAAGATATCCTTCTTATATAAGACATATGTGTGTATTGTCTGCTTTATATCAGTTTGCAGGGGTCAATTTAAACCTAGCTTGGTTTACCACCCTACCATTCAGATGAGGCTGTTATTAGTCAAAAACTCCATCCTCGGATTACACTTTGAAGGAGGCTCTCATAAACATAAGAGCAGAGGTTTTTAGCACCATTGTGTCACTGCTTTGCTAATGATGTAACACAGGCCTACAACCTATAAACTTTTCATTTTCTCCACCATTATTCCTCAACCAATCTTAACAACATAAAACATTTTTCAAACACAATTTTAGACGTTGTTATGCATCTTCTGTTCATCCTTGGAGGAGGTGGCACACAATAGCTTTTGAAATCACTAAAAAACATGTTAGCCCTCTACTTGTTTATGAAGGAGGCCACAACAATGTCTTCCTAACCATCTGCTTTTCATGAATGAGGTTCTGTCATTGTTCTTTGTAACCATCTGCTTTTCATGAAGGAGGTTATCATCATACACATGAAAATTTCATTTATTTCAACACTGTGTCCTGCTCTGTATGCTTGTTTGAACAATGCCAATAGGAAACAAAGTATAATTTGACATTCACTCTTGGTAAAATCACTTGAAAATCATGTCCTCTTGCTTTATGAGGCTTTGTCTGAGATGCATATATCCTTTTGTAAAATATCACTGGGAACACAAAACCAGAAGAAATTTGATTTGTACATGGAGAATTTTCGCTTCTAGGTGTCATTGAATTGTCTTTTCCCTTGAATGTGTTGTCAGAGGTTTATTGAAATTGCCTTTGACTACTTTTCAAAACCTAGTTTCAAGGTAACATAAGAAGCAGTTGCCTTCTTATGCCCTACATGATAATGACCTTTGGAAAGATTATGTAGCAATGCTTATTAGGATTACTCATTCCTTGTTATTCATTTTGACTTGATTAGTGATCTATGTTCTTCAGGAAGCCTCTATATTTATAACATGTACACTTGCTGCTCTTCACTTTTCAGCTCTCCACCTGCTCATTGATGGCAAACCTTTTCAACATGAGAGACCCGTTTGAACTTGTCCCTTTTGCCCTCATTTACATACTAATCATCATTTAATTACACCCCTGCAGAGATGTAAAAACAGATGCTTTGGAACCTTGGAGAGCTCTTTTGGTGTTTCATGGAGATTTTTCCCGATTCTAAGTATTTTTCTTCAGACAGTGACAAACCTTCTCTTTTAAAAATTTGGATCTTTGTTGGACTTCTTCTGGAATGAGACAAAGTGACCTCTTAGTGGTGTGTGACCTATGGATAAAGCAATGCTTGCTTTGCAGAAAAGGAGCTAATTCATGGTTGACTGGTACTAGACAGAGGCTTTTTGGCCTAGGATATCTTAGCCAAGGAAAAACTCCCTAAACACCACTATCTAACTTAGAGACAATTTTGACATATTTTGAGTTTTTTGTTAGGCATGATCAGATTTTCAAATGACAAGATGACCAGGGATAGAGTTGCAGACACTTTATCAACCTTTGGATAGTGAATGGCATGAGAAACAAGGGTAAATGATAGCAAATAATTTACAGCTATGATAGCTATAGACAGGGTTACTTGCTGAAACTAGATAGGACTTAAAAACTGGGCTTTTTCTCATCATAGGCTGACAGGAAGGGTAGGAGGAAAAAAATTGTTTTGGGTTGTTTTCTAGATAACAGATTTGACATTTTGAAGATCATCTTCTAGAAAACTTAGCTAAGGAAACTAGTCATCAACAACAGGTAAAAAATATTGATGACTAACAGTGGCTCCATTTGGGGAGGGCAACTCCTTTTTAGGAAGTGTTCAGAACTGCAGATCTTAGGCTCGTGAAGACCAGTGCCTTATCCATTGGTGCAAATTTCTTCCTTTCTTGATGCTATTTCTGAAATTTGACAGCATGATTAGCATCAAAGTCATCTCTACCTACCTAGCTATATTTCCTAACATTTTTTCTTCTTTTAGGTGCATTTGAACTAGCAACCCTTTGACATGATATTTTTTTGAAAAAATAAAAACTATATAATGCTACACTTATATCTTCCAGGATTTCAGATTAAACTGATGAAAATTTTTTTTTCTCTACCTATACTATGATCAACTGTCAAGATTAAGCTGTTTGACAGGATTTCATTCACTAGTATAATGCATGAAATTGAAAAATGTGTAGAAATTATATAACTAATGTGTTATACATCCAATATTCTCCTGATCACACACTATTTGACTTCATGCATAATACAGAATCTCTTCTACTATTGATCATTACTTGCGGAAATTAAATCAATTGCATGCACACATTGAAACCATAAAAATTCACACATATGAACACAGTGTTTTAACGAGAAAGCCTGAAGCTAAAAACCCCAACTATATGTATATAATATATGTCATAGATATCATGTAACAATCCTCATACAAAGCTGATCATATCAAGCTCTCAGTACAATACAATCGCTACACACTAATCAGGCCCGATCTAGCAAATCCATGCACCGATATTTGCCACCTGCTAGCCTGCCTCTACTGCGCAATCCCTGCTGAAGAATGGCTCTGAATGAACTCGAATTGGTCCAGCCTTTCTCACGCAATCCTCATTGTCATCTCCAATCACTAGGTGTTGCAAATCATGCAACACTATAGTCACAACTGATAGTCAACCTTCTCTTTCACCTACCTCTCCACTGGTCTCCACTGAAACTGTCCATGCACTGTAGTTAACTGATGTATTCTTCAGTTGATTAATGAGTTAATAATTAGTGAATTAATTATTAATTAATTCACACCACTCTCACTAGTGTATCAATCAGCTAGACTAGATACAACTAGCTCAACTGTGTCTAACTGAGTTAAACTGAACACAACTCCACCAACTACCTCAATAACTCCACCAAACTCTGTCACATGAGTTCTAACTGAAGTCTCCATGCAGTAGCTCCACTTAACCCTCAGGAATAGCGTAATTCTTTCTGTCAGCTCCTGTGCCACATCTTTTCACTTAACTAAAGTGCTCCAAGTGAATAAGATAATGTTTATAGTCCAAATATTATTAAGAGCTAATAATATTCGACATATCTATTTTTAGACTAGCAATATAAAAATAGATTCCTCCCAATATGTCTAAAAATAGAAGTCCATCTATTTTTCCAACTTGACCAACCATCCACAAATAGCATCCTGCAATTCATAGAATATGATCGACATGTCTAAAAATAGACATAGTCTAGAAATAGACTTGTGCCAAAAATAGCCTGCGGGCCCACTTAGTGAAGGCGAATCTTTTCACTAAGCTCATCATCTTGTTGCAATCTCAACACTCCCTCTCAACAAGTTAGGGATTATCTGCTACCGCGATCCTCCCTCTGTGGTATTCGAATTTTCTCCTGGTGAGCACCTTCGTCAAGATATCAGCATCCTGATCCTCTATAGGAATGTAAGAAAGTAACATGATCTTCCACTGCACACAATCTCTGATATGATGATACCGAATGTCAATGTGTTTAGATCTATCATGAAATACTGTATTAACTGAGAGTTTGATGCAACTCTGATTATCACAATATATCACAGTAGGATCTAAGTGTGAACCGAACAACCCGACTAAGATCTTCCTCATCCATATAGCCTCGCATGCAGCCAAGCTTGCTGCCATGTACTCGGCCTTCGCTGAACTAAGTGCCATGGATCTCTGCTTCTTGTTGTACCAAGAAACTACTATCGACCCGATATTGAAAAATCCCTCCAGATGTGCTCTTTCTGTCCATTGGGCTCCCTACCCAATCTACATCCGTGAAGCCATGCAGCTTCACCTCATCCGACTATCTGTACCATAATCCATATCCCGATGTGCCTTTGAGATATCTCAATACATACTTCCCCGCCTTCCAAAAGAGCTTGGTAGGCTTAACCATAGCTTATGAAAGTTGGTTAACAGTGTAGCATATATCAGGTCATGTATTGACTAGATACATAAGTGACCCCACCAACTATCAGTAGACAGTGGCATCCACTACCTCTGTCAATGTAGCATCCTCTTTCCTCCAACCACCAGGAAGAGGAGTGTCGATAGGCTTGTAGCCATGCATTTTGAACTTCTCCAGTATCTCCCGGGCATACTTGCCTTGAGACACAAACAATCCATCATTGCGCTGCCAAATTTCCAATCCCAGGAAATAATGAAGGAGGCTCAAGTCCTTCATCTCAAACTCTTTTGCAAGATCAGCCTTGCATGAGAGTATCAACTGTTCATCACCCGTCAAAATAAAATCATCTACATAAAGTACAGTGATCAGCAACTTAACCTCCACCACAATCTGGTATAGGTTCGGATCCGCCTCACTCTTGGTGAATCCAAGATAGGTGAAATAATTGTCTATCCGTGTGTACCAAGCACGAGGTGCTTGTTTCAACACATACAACGCTCTTTTGAGCCTGCACGCATGCGACTCGCTGCTGAAGATCTCGAAACCTTCGGGCTACTCTATGTACACCTCCTCCTCAATGACTCCGTTGAGGAACGTAGTCTTCACATCCATCTAATGAATGTGCCATCCCATCTGCGCTGAGAGAGCAAGAATCGTCCGTATGGAAGAATACCTTGCGACAGGTGCAAAGGTTTCCTCATAGTCGATCCCCTCAATCTATGAGAAGCCCTGGGCAACAAATATTGCCTTATACTTCTCGACACTCCTGTAAGCAGCTTGCTTCATTTTGTAGATCCATCTCGAACCTACCACTGATTTCCCTTCCAGCCTTGGGACAATCTCCTATACACTGTTTCTGACAATCGAATCATACTCTTCCACCATGGCATCTACCCATGCAGGGTCCTCCACAGCTTCCTCGAAAGAGGATGGTTCTGTCACGATACACTTTCTTATCAGAGCCATGTATCTAGTATATCGGTCAGGTGATTGTCTTTGTCTGCACTGTGATGTAGGTGCTCCTACAATCTTCTCTGCATCAAGATTCAGTCGCTCAGCTTCTGTAGTGCGTTTCCACCCTCTGATGGTTGGCGCTGCATGAGTGGTTTCTTCCACTCCATGAACCTCCTCTTGTGGCTGATCCACATCCTAAGGCTCATCCTTAGGAACTAATAGCTCCTCATCTACATGAAAGTGTGGCTCCCTCTCAAGAGAACACTTCATGGCTTTCTCCTCATGAAATTTGATATACCATCGCACAACAGTCTTCCGACTGTCTGGAAAATACACACGATAGTTGTGGGGTGTATTAGTGTACCCCACAAATATCCCAACCTCTACGATCGGCTCCATCTTCTTCCTAGCATCCTTCGTCAGATGAATGTAAACAAGTGAGCCAAAAATCTTCAAATGAGAAATATCAGGCTTCTTACCAGAAAACGCCTCCTCGGGTGTACTCATGCCAAGTACTCTGTGAGGACAACAGTTTTTCACATAAACTGCAGTATTGCAAGCTTCATCCCACAAGTGTATGGGAAGGCTCTGATCATGCAACATCACTCGTGCAGAACCCACGATCGTTCTGTTCTTTCACTCAGCGACCCCATTCTGCTGTGGGTTATGAGGCACTATGAGCTCTCTTCGAATTCCTTCTATGCTACAAAATTCCTCGAATTCACCAGAGATGAATTCACCACCATTATCGCTCCTAAGAGCCTTCACCTTCTTCCCTATTTCTTTCTCAACCAGTGCCTTAAACTCACAGAACTTTGAGTATGTCTCGCTCTTCTTCTGCATGAAGAAGCTGATCCAGCACTTACGAGAAAAATCATCAACAAATATCACATAATACCTGTGCTTTTCTATCGAAGCTACTGAGAAAGGTCCACACACGTCTGTGTGAATTCTCTCAAGGATCGTCGTGGCATGACTATCCTTCTCATGAAAGGTGGCTTTCACAAATTTTCCCAAAGTACATCCCTTGCACTGATTTGACTGCACAAGTGTACCTTTGGGAAGCCCGGTAGAAATCTGCTGCAAAATTTTCAAAGCACCATGTGAAGATGGCCCAATCTCCTGTGCCATAGCTTTCCCTCATCCCGGCTCACAACTCCTTCTGCCTTGCCTACCATTGTTGCGTAGCCATCTACCTACAACTGATAAAGTTTTTTAACTCGAACCCCTATCCTCCAGGTTTCACCAGTTGCCTTACTGCGCAGGAAAGCCTTTCCCTCGCTAAAGACAACATCATATCCCTTGTCTTCCAACATCGCCACAAAGATCAGATTCTTCTTCAATCCTGGAACATGCATGACATCCTTCAATATGAAAGGTTTTCCAGACTCCCTCTCAAAGGAAATGGTCCCAATACCAGTCGCATTGTATCTACCATCATCGCCCATCTCGATGTGCACTCCAAGATCCTTCTCATCCAGATCAGTGAAAAAATCTTTGTCTCCGGTCATATGGAAAGACGCACCATTGTCAAGAAACCACACTGAACCCATCATACTTGAGACCAAGCATGTGATCAACAAAAAATCCAGCTCAAACTGTGAGGCTAAGGCCTCTCCAGCTGTAGATCCAGCAGCCTGCTTATTTTTCTTCTTCTGTGGACAATTAGTGACGTAATGTCCGTGTTGGTGACAATGAAAGCACTTCACCTTGGACATGTCCTGCTTCTTACCTTCACACCAGATTGAGAAGTATTCTTCTTTCTCTTCCCCTTCCTTGCTTTGGTAGCCAAAGTGAAATTTTCTTTATCTTCATTCTTCGATGAAGATCCATCCCTCGTACTCCGCCTTATCTCCTCTTGCACAAGATCCGACCAAAGTCGCTCCCATCCTGGCAGTTTCTCCCAACCATAGATAGAGTCCTCATAGGAATTCCAACTCTTCGGAAGCCCAAGCAGAGCCAATCTCACCAAGTCCTCTTCATCTATAGTAACCCCCACACTTCCCAGCTCATCCTTGCACTGGACGAACTTCATGAGGTACTTGGGTATACTGTCGCCTTTCTCCATTTTTATCTTCCTGAGTTTATCCTTGAGCGCCAACTTCCTCTGGTCGCTCTTTCTTTCTAACAAGTCTTTCAAAGCTTTCCACATCAAGAATGGAGAATCTTTACCATGAAGGTTGGACACTATGTGATCCTTCACACCTTCCAATAGAATCCTTCGACATTTTGTTGTCTTATTTTTCCATGTGTCAAGTGCGGCAGCATCGCTAGAAGCAAGTTTTGGAATTTTTGCATCTATGAACTCCTTCAACCCATTATCTTCCAGCACCGCCTCCATATTTTCCTTCCATGCAATATAATTCAATTTTCCCTCAAGGGCATACTCCAATCGCAATCCGTTGAAATACATCTCAACTTCGACACCAAGAAAACACTGCTACAAATTCGAATTCCACCAGCACACAACTCAACCGCTTCAATGCTTTGCAATTTCTCCAATGATCAATATCACTCTGATACCATGTAGAAATTATATAACTAATGTGTTATACATCCAATATTCTCCTGATCACACACTATTTGACTTCATGCATAATACAGAAACTCTTCTACTATTGATCATTACTTGCGGAAATTAAATCAATTGCATGCACACATTGAAACCATAAAAATTCACACATATGAACATAGTTTTTTAACGGGAAAGCCTGAAGCTAAAAACCCAAACTATCTGTATATAATATATTTCATAGAGATCATGTAACAATCCTCATATAAATCTGATCATGTCAAGCTCTCAGTACAATACAATCGCTACACACTAATCAGGCCCGATCTAGCAAATCCATGCACCGATCTTTGCCACCTGCTAGCCTGCCTCTACTGCGCAATCCCTACTGAATATGGGGTCTGAATGAACTTGAATTGGTCCATCCTTTCTCACACAATCCTCATTGGCATCTCCAATCACTGGGTGTTGCAAATCATGCAACACTATAGTCACAACTGATAGTCAGCCTGCTCTTTCACACACCTCTCCACTGGTCTCCACTGAAACTATCCATGCACTGTAGTTAACTGATGTATTATCCAGTTGATTAATGAGTTAATAATTAGTGAATTAATTAATAATTAATTCACACCACTCTCACTAGTGTATCAATCAGTTAGAGTAGATACAACTAGCTCAACTATGTTTAACTAAGTTAAACTGAACACAACTCCACCAACTACGTCAATAACTCCACCAAACTCTGTCACATGATTTCTAACTGAAGTCTCCATGAAATAGCTCCACTTAACCCTCAGGAATAGCGTAATTCCTTTGTCAGCTCCTGTGCCACATCTGTGCACTTAACTAAAGTGCTCCAAGAGAATAAGATAATTTTTATAGTCCAAATATTATTAAGAGCTAATAATATTCGACATATCTATTTTTAGACTATAATCTAAAAAATTAGATCCTCCCCAATATGTCTAAAAATAGAAGTCCATATATTTTTCCAACTTGACCAACCATCCACAAATAGCATCCTGCAATTCATAGAATATGATCGACATGTCTAAAAATAGACATAGTCTAAAAATAGACTTGCGCCAAAAATAGCCTGCAAGCCCACTTAGTGAAGGCGACTCTTTTCACTAAGCTCATCATCTTGTTGCAATCTCAACAAAATGATCAAATCAAGATTAGATGGTCTGATTTGCCATGCATTTGTGGTATAAAAACAAGCTGCACACAAACATTATTTATGTACAAGATGAAACTTAGAAAAATCAGGGCTAAGATATAAAAATTGTTTTTTCATCCCTATTTTTCTCTTTGGTTCTGTTTTGAGCGTGTGGAACCAGCATTATTTTCCTAATCTACTTTCATTGACAAGTCAAGCTTACACAATTTGACTATCATCTCTCACACTAACTTATCAGCAATTAATTTAAAACATGCTCAGTTATGATTAGGCTAAATAATTGAACAAGATGTCTTTTGAGCACTAGTAGTGGCATTTAGACTTGCGCACTTTCAGCATGGCTATTTTTTGGGTATGGGGTTGTACCATTTCTTTATAATCTTCCCTCTTTTTCTACTTTTCTTGTTGTTTTTGTATTTTCTATTTTTTTTCAAAACAATCTAAAAAAAAAATGCTCATGGGGCTGAGCTTATTTTGCATGCCTATCTACTCTAATCTAACCTATACATGATAGATGTTTATTTGGTGAAATCTCTTTTCCAACATAGCCAATCAAGTAAATGGTTTCATGATGGGTCTTTTCTCATCTCCTTGAGCATGCTAGAAAAACAGGGCCACTCCCGTTTCCCTTGTTCTTTAGCAGCAGTGCTAGAAAATCTTCTTCATTTTGGTGATACACTACTCCTAACAACCTTTATCCCTTCTTCATATATCTTCAAAAATGAGCATAGGGATCTTGAAATAATACATGGTCATGAATATTTGAAAGGTATGTTTTGACCAGGATTACTTCTTCCTTCTCCACTGGATCAAGCTTAAGATGGTTTTGAGAAAGAAACTCTTCCTCATCTTCTTTGTAATCTGAACTGGAGGATTCATCATATATGGTTGTGTTGTCCTCTTGAATTCTTGGTATAATTTGATTTATAGGATTGCATTATGTGAAAATACCAACATATTCTTGAGCAAGGGTATCTCTTATTACTTCAACCCTTTCAGGAGAAGGTTCCTTATATTTGTCTTGCTTAAGAATTTCCTCATTTTCTTCGACTTGATCATTTGAATTTAAAGGCTGCTGATTTCCAATTATAAGAAAAATATTTCTGATAGGTTGTGATGAAGCAGGGAAAGGACTCAAATATTCTTCACTCACTTCTAAACTTTCAAAACTTTCCTCATCAGTACCATAGATAGTATGAATTGGCTCATTACTTTCTTGGATTTGATGGGACTGATTTTCCACCCACAAATCTAGTAATGATGGCCCTGCAAGATTAATTTCTATTTGGAGAACATCATCATCAGATTGATCAAATTTTGGAAAATCATAAATATAATTAATATCACCAATCAAACATATTGGATTATCAACTTGTCTTTCTTTTACCTGATTTTCAAGGCTACTTTCTGATTTTTGGCAACAAATTTCAGTAGGTGAATGAGCAAGATTGTCTGGTTTATATGAAATTTTAGAGGCTGGCTGTTTATTTATAATTTGATTTATTTCTTCTTCTGTCAAAGGGGAGGGCATTATTCTCTTTCTTAGGATAGAAGTACAGCAATTATCTATCTCTTTTGAAGACTGAAATTGAGGCTGGATGTTTTCTTGAGCCTCAGCTAGAAGGAATGATGAATCACTATTTGTGCTTGTAGGGATATCTTGGGGAATTTCGATTATTTCCTGGTTAATTTATTCATTAAATGATTCATCTAAGTTTTCATGACATTTATGTTGACTATGAAAGGTATGAATCTCTTTTAACAGATCTTCATGATGCCAATTTCCTAAATCTTCATCAATGCTAACAAGGTGTTGTATGAGATCTTCAGAATGGTCACAAAAATTTTCAGCCCATGATGAAGATGAAGAGTTTTCTTTATAGTTTTTATAGAACCCTTGGTGCATGTCTCTTAAATAAAACAAACTACCAGGTTCCAACCATTCATACCAATTCCTTGCCTTACCTTCTAATGTTGCCATGAACATCTTCATAAGATAGTCCTCATGTCATTCTACTTCTAGCCTCCACACATGCATATGAAATTTGACAAGGTGTAACAAGGGGTCATCAAAATTCTCACCTTGAAAAACAGGTAGGTTTTTCATCCAATCTTCTTGAGGCATCTCGTGTGGGAATCTAGGGATATGATCTCTACTCATTGGAGCATATCTCCTTTGTATCCTTGGATCCATATTTGTTAATGAGGAAGGATCACTGGTGTCTTTTCAACCAGTTCTGAGTCTTCTACCAGTGGATTCATTAGGTCTTTGGAAGTTGTGGAGTCGCCAGGTGGAATATTTTGGACTTTTTTGTCCACCATCAGCATGATTGGGATTGCGTAACACATTCCCAGGGGATTTTATACGAACTAGTGGAGTAATAGACCTACTGGAAGCTAGTGGAATCGCTAGGTGGATATTTTTGGTTTTTTGAGGATATATTGTCTATGGTCCACCACCAAAACTTGATAGGAACAGTCAATCTAAAAAATAAATGTTTTTGTGAGGTTATTTTCTGAGTTTTTAATGTGCAGTCTAATTTGTAAGAGTGTCCTTAATTTGTTTCAGCACTTAGCTAAGGTGATGAAACAAAGAGAGTTTACTCTAATAGCTTTATCATTTGATTTTAAGATTTAATCCGAAGGACTAATGAGTCAACAACAGTTTGCTAGACAGTCATGAACTCAGAGAGTCTCACCATAATCGTCATTATGTTAGTGTGGCGATGAGGTGGTTGATAATCATTGGATATTCTTGAGCCAAGGGATTTCTGGAAGCCTAAGATGTACTTAGATTTTCACTAACTCAGAAAACTCCCACCGTGATCGCCATTATGCTAGTGAGCGGTGGGATAAGTCCACAAGATAGTATTTTTAAAGGTTTCTGAAGGTTTAGGGAAGTCTAAGTTTGTTTATCACTCATATTCCCACCGTGATCGCCATTATGTTAGTGTGGCGATGAGGTGGCAGATTCACTATATTTTCTTGAAGACAAAGGATTTCTCGAGTCCTAAGATGTACTTAGATTTCACTAACTCAGAAAGGTCCCACCATGATCGCCATTATGTTAGTGTGGAAATAAGGTGGCTGATAATCACTGGATATATTTGGGCCAAGGGATTTCTGAAGTTCTAGGGTATACTTAGTTTGTCACTAACTAAGAAGGGTCCCACCATGATCGCCATTATGTTAGGTTCCCGTGATTTGGCAGATTGACGGACCAAATGACGGTGTAACATCAAACCAATCTTTGGAGCCCTAGGACCTAGCCTTCCTAGACTCAGAGAGGGCTATCTCTAATTAAGCGAAGGATGTAAGCTCGTTCGCTTAGTTTGTTTAAATTTTAGGCTAGTTTTTAAGTGTGTTTGTTTGTTTGTTTTTTAGTTGTTTGGAGAAAAACTGATCAAGTGGATCAAAATAGAACAAGAAAATGAGATCAACTGGGCTATGGGGTCAAAATCAAGCCAAGGATGTCAAGACAATGGGTATGATGTACTGCAGGGCTGATTTAGTATATCAAATGGATATTTCAGGTTGTTTATGACGTGAAATGAACATCAAGTTGGTGCAAGACAAGGGGATCTTAAGCATAAATAGTTTAAACAGCAAGTATTCATGTGGTAGGGCTAACCATTAATCACTATGACTCCAACTCAAACTGATAGATGCATAAAATAATCATTCAGGTGACGCATAGAGGTATAAGACCCTTTAACTGTGGGAAAATCACCTTCAGTGGTTGAGAACAACAGCTCAAAATGTGGAAAGGAAACTCCTAAGCAACACATTCAATCTAATGGGAACTTTGAAATAAGTCTTCAATTATAGGTAGAGGGCAAGATCGAAACAAGACCTCTCTGATTTAAACTAGACAGTCAATACTTCAAAGGATATTTCTTTAATGAGGTTTAAACAGCTATGAGTAAGCAGGGCATACCATGAATCAAACAATATAGCATGTCATATTAATCATTAAGGAAATAAATAACAAGTTCTTAGTGGACCAAAGGGCAGTTAAGAATCCTTTGACATGACAAAGAAAGATGAAAACATAGAAGTTGCAATGAATCAAGAAATTTGATGAGCCTCCATTGGCATACCTCAAAATATTCTTTACTGACCTACAGCAAGCAAGAAGCATGGATACATATGTGAAAAACCAATAAAACATAACTGAAAAGAAGTACAATACCATTTACCAAGCCATGGAATCCTGCACATAGATCCTCTCCATCATGTAGGCAAGCAAGTCAAGCTATTCATTACATAAAACAAGTTTGATCATCAAAACTCATAACATATATTGCTCTAAGCTCAGTCAAGTTCTTAAGCTCTTCAAAGTCCAGCTTGTTTTTCAACTCTTCAACCAACAATATTACAATGCTTCTCCATGAGTTATATAGGAGAATGAGAAGATAGCTTCACAAAACTGACTAGAAGCTCATAGGCTAAAAACTAATATATGATTTTGTCCTTCCGGCTTTGCAAAGCCTAATGCATAAAATATCTTCAAAATATATATAAAATGCTAAAAAAGGAAAAAATATTGACTTTTCATTACTGAAAATGGCTAAAAAAGGCCTAACGCACATTTGGATAAGCTACTACAAAAAACTGTCTTTTTGCCAAAATGCTACAGGAACGTAGCAGCAGAAAATTCCCTGTTTTGCAAACAACTTTTGAGGGACCTCCCGATGTCAAAATGAGGCCCGTGATGGCTTGTTGGAAAGCCGTAGATGTATATTTTATGAAAATACTTGATTTTTCCCAAAATGATGAATAGAAGTATGTCAAAAACTAGAGTGGAAAAAACCAAAAAAGTAGCCTTTGCTGATATGCGAGGCAGAAAGTCAAAAAATCATTGTTTTTCGCCTCTTTGGGGAATCAAAACACATCCTTTTGATATGAAATTTTCTAAGTAGATGCCCTTTAATTTATTCCATCCAACCAAATTATTTTCATGAGCTGAGGATGCTCCTAGCACCCATGGCAGCGCCTTGAAAAATGTGCAATTATGGCCAAAAAACACAAAAAAAAAAATCTTATCAAAATTTGCTCAATTTTGGTGAGCAAGCCCCTCATGGGCTTTCAGAAGCATGTAGAGAAGCTGAGGCCAATATTTTGAGCGTTGATGTGCCTTTCTCCACTTTTTCTACCAGGCGCCTTCTTTAGGCAGTTTTGAGTTTTTCTTGTGCAACCTTCAATTTCTTTCAAGAAAATTGGTTTAGCTTTTTGTAGTTCCCGGTCATCTTCTTTTACAGGCTCAAGTATCTGTTAGCTTTCTCTAACTTATCCTCCAAATTCTTGTTGGCCCTTTCAAGCCATGATTCTTTATCATTCTCAATTTCTTGGGCTAGCAAATGAGTGAGAGGATAAGATCGGACAAGGGTTGCCTCTTCTTCTTTATTTTTCTCCAAAGCTCTCTTGAGACCCATAGTCCTAGGCCTCTTTCTCATTGGCTGCTCTTCTTCTTCAGTATCATTGAATTTTCCCATAAGCTCTTCAAGCTTGACTTGTGCTTTGGAGGCTTCCCTTTGGTACTTGAAAGCCCGAGCCTCAAAAACTACCATTTGACCACTCATTTGTTTGTTTTGCATCTATAGAACATGCATGAAGTCTTTTGAGCTTTCTAGATCAGCTTGTAGGTCATGAATTTGGTCTTCTCTATTTTGCAAAAGAGCCTCAAGGATTCTAGCTTCATTATCACTATCATTACTGACTATCTGTATGATATCAAATTCCCTTTCCTTTTCATGACTACTCTCCTCTTTTTCTTTCCCCTTGCCTTGGATAGGCCTCTTGGTCCTCTTCCTCTTTGGTAATTCAACAATGCTCTTCTTAGGCAGTTTGCCTCTACTCCTTAGCGCTCTTGTGACATTGCTAGTCACTACTGGAGTGGTCTTCTTCTTTGCTGATCTAGTGTTTCTAGGCTTAGCCACTTTTGGAGGAAGAGTCATGGCCCCTTGCCTAGGAGAGGCAGCTAGCACATGCTCAACTTGGTCTTTTACCTTGTTGCTTCCATCATCATCTTTGTCAATGTTTTCTTCTATTTGAAGATTTCCTTGTTTGTCTTTATCATCACTATGCTCATGGTCACTAATTTGGTCCTTTTGCTCCATGCTGCCCTCTTTGGAATGCTCACTGTTTGGTGTTTGATCGTCGTCATCATTAATTGCTTGAAGGCTATCTTGTTTCTCATCATAAGTGTCCTTTTGAGGACTATCATGACCCTCATCATAAGTTTCTTTTTGAGGACTTTCATGACCCCCATCATCACTTTTTTGGCTGCCACTTTGTATGTTTTCTTGAGCGTTGCCTTGTTCATCTTTGTCCCTGTTTTCTTCATGGCTGCTGTGCTCTTTACCTTCACTGTTTTGTCCCCCATCACCATCTTGCTCACGACTGTGTTGGCTACCATCATGATCCTCTTCATGACTGTTGTGCTCACCATCAATTTTTTCACACTCATCATCATCTTGTTTATGCTCATTGTCATGCTTAGATTCTTCACTTTGTCCTTTTTCATCACTAGTTTTCTTCTTGTCATTTTTCCCTTCTTCACTACTAGTTTGCCTCTTCTCTTGTTCACTCTCAAACACAGGAGATTTTTTTTTTTTAGGAGGGGATTTACTAGAAGAAGGAGAAACATGATGAGTGGATGGTGAGAAAGGTGCATGAGATAAAGAGGCAATGGAAAAATCAAGATGGGAGATGAAAGAGTCCCAAGAAACTCCCTTTTTCTCAAGTTGATGGAGGATGATGATCTTGATTAGGGAATTATGAAATAGACAAGCTTGTAGTTGAGCTGAGGGCTTATTTTGGATAGTAGAGGCCATCTTGTCAATGCTTATATAGAGGAAGAAAGGTAGGTTGAACAATTTAGTTCTTGTGAAATGCATAAGAAGCTTGATATGATAGGCATAAATCTGGGAAAACCTCCCTTCACACGTGAAATACTTCATGATTATTTTCATGAGTGAGGCATAGATGGTCAACAAGTGGGAAAAATGGAAAATAGCTTGGCAAGCATCCCTATGGTCTGGTTTTAGGAAGGGTTTGTAGTTACAGATCTAGGTATTTTTGCTTGAACCAATTTTCTCTGATATAGGGGATTTTGGTAGCTTTGGAGATAGCCCTAGGAGAGAGTTTGAAATCCAGACCTGCTAGATGGACATGCTTCCCTTGCAACCTTAAAGCAAACAAATGTGTCAAAGGAAGGTGACTTTTTACCTCTTGGACTTTTTGGCAAAATTCCAAGCACCCTACTTCATGAAAATTAAAGAGTACTGAAGGAGATTCATTCACTTCCTGAGTTGAAATAGGCTCATACCTATTGTGATACCCATTCTTGTTGTCCTTCTTTGGAGGCATTTTTTCTTCTGATACTCTTCACTGTTTCACCAAGGAAAACTGGTTTAAATGATCACTGAAAAAGGTGCTCAATCAAAACACTTTTTACTCTTTGTAAAACTAAGTTTGTCCTTAGTTAGCCAACAAGTTTTTGTTAAGTGAAAACAAGCTCCCTTTGTTTTTGACAATACAACTCTTCTTTTTATTCATTGTTTTCCTTTGTTTCTAATAAAAAAGGGGCATCCCTGAAAACCACTATGTTTCTTCTGATATCACTGTTTTAAGGGACTGAGCAAACCCTTGTGAACTGATAACAAACTGTTTCACCCAATCATTATCTTCTTTTTCTCAAAACAAAGAATGCACTCTTAGAAAAACATTGTGCTCTTCCTTTGAATAAATTGTCCTTCTTTGATGATCAATGTTTCTCTAAAAACAAAAGGTAGTCTCCTTGTCACTGAGTGATAAGCCTTAAAAACAAACTCTGTCTCCTCTTTATAGATTGTAGGATCTTCTATGTGCTTGAAAAACAAGTTTACTAATTTCACAAGGTATAAGTCTTTAAAAAAGTGATTCCTTGTTTTATGTAGTTCAAACCTTCAATCTGAAATGATGGCTTTCCTTGTTTTAATCACTATTTTCTCTTTAGTAGGTGGATAGGCTTCTTTTTCAAATGAAAACCAGTGCACCTTTAATGAACTGTATTTGTGAGCAAACAAAAAAGATTTATAACTTTTTAAAAACAGGTTTCGTTTCCTTTGGGCACCAAAACTCTTTCCCCTTGGAAGAATATGCTATATTCAACCACTTACAGCAATAAACTCTTTCATACTGTCAACCACTCTCTCCTCCTTTATCACTGGTTTCTCTGTAGTTTTAGTAGGCAAGTTTCTTTTGGATGAAGTTCAATTTGTTTTTCTTATGCACAAGATGTTCTTCTCTTTAGAAAAGTCTCTTGATATTGTTGGAGATGATTTCACCATGAAAAAATTGCTTTGGCACTTCGAAAACTATTTTGGTGACCTGTGTTGATAGTGGCCCGGGCGCCTAGGCGATGGGCCGTTCAGGGGTGGCCCAGGCGGTGTTGAAAACAGATGGGCAAAGGCAGGTAAATAGGAATGCAAGGGCAGAAACTGTAAGTGTAAAATGACCAAATTACAGGGTAGGTGAAAGGGCCCTTTTACATGCCTTGATGGCTTTGACAAAGGCAAAAATCACACCAGGCGATGGCGTTCAGACAGTGACACTGGGCCGTTCAGAGTGGCAGGACGCCGGGCCGTTCAGAGGTGGCCCGAGCCATTCAGAGTGGGCAGTGTAGAGGTTAAAAAATGGCACTTTCAATGTTGATCATGCAAGATAATGATGTTAAAAACATAAGCCCAGTGGGAGGAGGGCTTACCGTGGCTTGAACGCTCGGATGTGGTTTAAAAACGCACGAGCGCTTCGTTCATAAAAGGCACTGGGCCGTTCAGTGATGGCCTGGGTGAACGTGTCGCGTTTGAGTCGGGTGTCGGGCACTACACAGGTGCGCTGCGTAGTGTTACAGGCATGTTGTGCCTAGAAAAAATTCCTTGTGATGATGCCTACAGGCGCGCCGCGCTACTGTACAAGTGTGTCGCGCATGAAAAACCATGGATGCTGTGAAAACCACTGTTTTCTCCTTCAACCAATGTTTGCAAAATTACTTGAAAACATTTTTCCTCGGGCTTTCTATAGCTTTTGAGGGTTTTAAAGTACTGTTTCCTCCCTGTTTAAAATGAAAAACCTCCTTTATCATTTGTTTTTAAAAAAAATTGAGTTTGTTGCATGGGCATTTGGATTGGAACATAATCTTTGTTTTTGCTGTTTGAACGAAGACTTTTGAAAAAGAGCTGATGCCCTTTAGCTATGTTTCCACTGAACACCCCTTATCCTTGATGATTTGTTTTAATACTTTGTTTGTCACAAAGGAGGTTCCCACACTATGATTGACTCTGTTGTTTACAAAAGGAATCTATCATAAAAACACTTTTGCAGTTTTGAACAAGACCCTATGTGCTTGTTTCACCCAAGAGTTTTCTTTCAATTATGAGAAGGGCTCTCTGTCAGTCCTTGGAACCATAATGAAAACACACTTGATTTTGAAGTGATAGGGGAGAAAAACACCACTATTGCAACTTCTTTAAATCACATATGTAAATATATCTGTTTATGAAGTGAAAGAAGGTTTTATCCTCTGATTAATAACATTTCAAAATGTAAATTTCCTGTGTCTTTTAAAACTCTGTCTTTTATCATTTGATGGAGGCACCCTTTGACTGAAATTGAAGTATGTCTTCATCACACCTTTAACCCTTTGAATGAGTTGTTTCATAGTAGCCGTAACACAGGTATCAGCCCTCTGTTTATCTTGAGGAAGTAGTTAGATAGACTAGGATGGACCAGTCTAAATGAAAGATATCCTTCTTATATAAGACATCTGTGTGTATTGACTGCTTTATAACAGTTTGCAGGGGTCAATTTAAACCTAGCTTGGTTTACCACCCTACCATTCAAATGAGGTTGTTATTAGTAAAAAGCTCCATCCTCAGATTACACTTTGAAGGAGGCTCTCATAAACATAAGCGTAGATGTTTTTAGCACCATTATGTCACTGCTTTGCTAATGATGTAACACATGCCTACAACCTATAAAATTTGCATTTTCTCCACCATTATTCCTCAACTAGTCTTAACAATAGAAAACCTTTTTCAAACACAATTTTAGACCTTGCTATGCATATTTTTCTCATCCTTGGAGGAGGTGGCGCACAATAGCTTTTGAAATCACTTAAAAACATGTTGGCCCTCTGCTTGTTTATGAAGGAGGCCACAACAATGTCTTCCTAACCATCTGTTTTTCATGAAGGAGGTTCTGTCATTATGCTTTCTAACCATCTTCTTTTCATGAAGGAGGTTATCATCATACACATGAAAATTTCATTTATTTCAACACTGTGTCCTGCTCTGTATGCTTTTTTTAAGAATGCCAATAGGAAACAAAATAGAATTTGACATTCACTATTGGTAAAATCACTTGAAAATCATGTCCTCTTGCTTTATGAGGCTTTGTCTGAGATGCATATATCCTTTTGTAAAATATCACTGGGAACACAAAACCAAAAGAAATTTGATTTGTACATGGAGAATGTTTGCTCCTGGGTATCATTGAATTGTCTTTTCCCTTGACTATGTTGTCAGAGGTTTATTGAAATTGCCTTTGACTACTTTTCAAAACCTAGTTTCAGGGTAACATAAGAAGTGTTTGGTCTTCTTATGCCCTACATGATAATGACCTTTGGAAAGATTATGTAGCACTGTTGATTAGCATTACTCATTCCTTGTTATTCATTTTGACTTGATGAGTGATCTATGTTCTTCAGGCAGCCTCTAGATTTATAACATGTACACTTGCTGCTCTTCACTTTTCAACTCTCCACCTGCTCATTGATGGAAAACCTTTTCAACATGAGAGACTTGTTTGAACTTTCCCCTTTTGCCGTCATTTGCATACTGATCATCATTCAATTACACCCCTGCAGAGATGTAAAAACAAATGCTTTGGAACCTTGGAGAACTCTTTTGGTGTTTCATGGAGATTTTTCCAGATTCTAAGTATTTTTCTTCAGACAGTGACAAACCTTCTCTTTTACAGATTTGGATCTTTGTTGGACTTCTTCTGGAATGAGACAAAGTGACCTCTTAGTGGTGTGTGACCTATGGATAGAGAAATGCTTTCTTGGCAGAAAAGGAGCTAATTCATGGTTGATTGGTACTAGACAGAGGCTTTTTGGCCTAGGATATATTAGCCAAGGAAAAACTCCCTAAACACCACTATCTAACTTAGAGATAATTTTGACAGATTCTGAGTGTTTTCTTAGGCATGATCAGATTTTCAAATGACAAGATGACCAGGGATAGAGTTGCAGACACTTTGTCAACCTTTGGATAGTGAATGGCATGAGAAACAAGGGTAAATTATAGCAAATAATTTACAACTATGACAACTATAGACAGGGTTACTTTGCTGAAACTAGATAGGACTTGACAACTGGTGTTTTTTCTCATCATAGGCTGACAGGAAGGGGTAGGAGGACAAAAATTGTTTTGGGGTGTTTTCTAGATGACAGATTTGACAATTTGAAGATCAGCTTCTAGAAAACTTAGCTAAGGAAACTAGTCATCAACAACAAGTAAAAAATATTGATGACTAACACCTTCTCTCTTAAAATTCTGAACTCTGTAGAATCTTTCATACCCCCTCCCTTCCCTTCCCCATGATCTTATCCCCTCGGGTCTCCCTCCTTGTTGTCTCCCTCTCCTCGTGTTGTCTTATTTATTTCTCAGCCCTCTGCATCTTCATGCGCCATCGACCTGCTCCCCTTGCTATGTTATTTGTTATAGTTTCCTCTGCAGCGCTTTCTCTACTATGCCATCAGTTACTACCTCCCCTCTTATCATTGGCCTCCTTCTCTGCATTCCCTCTCTCCCCTTTCCAGACTTTGGACTCTTTCTCCTACACAGCGTTCTTTGCTGACACTGCACACTCCTGCTCTGTGCTTTCTATTGGCCCAGCGCTCTCCTATTGTTCTCTTTCCTTATCTGCCCCCCCCCCCCCTTCCCTCTGTATGGCTCGCAATGAGGACCGATTTCATTGTGTGGATCTACAGGTATAATTGGAGCAAATCTGCACCCATCAAAAAATACTCGACGAAAAGCAGCAAGCATATGTGAAGATCCTTGATGAAAAGCATCAAGCAGATGTGAAAGTATTCCTCCACAAGGTTACTTCTCTACATCAGCAGTACAATGAACTCTCCAATCAGTGTGCTCATGCTGAATAACTAGTCCAAATCCCCAAATACATACTTGTTGGAACAGGGTCTCCTGTAAGCTGCGAAACTGGTCCAATTTTGCATATTTTTTAGTATAATTAGTATAGGGGTGGGTCAAAGCCTCGAAATCATTTTAATGGGTCAAAGGGTAGACCTAGAGTCTGCAAACCATGGTGTGCGGACCATAGGAAAGATTAGGCTAGATTTTTATAAATAGAGGGACATTTTGAATTATAAGGAAAGAAGAAGAAGATGATGAGAACGTAATGCGAATTGCGTCTTAGTAGATCTGCTTGGGTTTTTGAGGAAAGGACTCCTACTGGCTGTGTGTGCGGAGATCCCTAGTCCTACTGTGTGCGGACCCTGCTGCTATGTGCGCAGGTCAGGTTTGGATATTGTAAGAAGGATCTGAAGGATTAATGAATCAGAAAGGCTGTTGAGTAACTAAATATATTTGTACTGTTGATGTGAATCTTTAATAGTTGTTATGTTATGCATATTCTGTGCTAAGCTGCGAAAGTAACTGTGTTAAGTGTTCTGATATGCAAACCTTTGATCTGGGTCTATTCTGTTATGTTTTATGCAAAGAATAACTGTAATTTTGCACTACTGTTGTAGGCATGTATGATTTGTTAAGTACAGTAAGTATAGTTCACCTTGCATACGTGGATGCGAAGGAGATCTATAGATCCAGTTTTGGGATAGGCGATCTGGTCATTATAAAGCCGGACGCAGCTTTGCTTGGCTTACCTATCCTCTCCCAGGATGTGGAAACCTGGTTCCAACACCCACCCATACTGCTTCAGGTGAGACTTTGACCTGCGCAAGCAGGTCACTGCCGAAAGGGCCAGTAGTATAGGGGTTTGTTGGCAAACCTTAACCTCTGAACCTGGGTCAAGACCCCTCAAGCCCACAAATGGTTCTGTTGCCAAGACCGAGAGCATTTTGAGAGAGGGATCGGGTAATGACAAGAGAGCACTGGAAGCCTGAGAGGAAGGAAATTGAAGAGTGGTTCAAAAAGCAGATTCAGGAATTTGTAATAAAAGAGAATCACAACACGTGCTTAACGACGAAAAATTGGAAAAACAGGTACATTCTTACGGAAAGCTACGAAATTTTCTTTGTGACATTTGCAATCAAGCTTCAGGAGTGGCTGGAAAGGCTCGTAGAGTTACAGAAGTGTTGGAAGGACGAACGAGTCACTCAGTGGACTCCAGGGCTGATCCAGCAGCTGGAAAGGACTGATAATACCATCACTTGCATGGTGGATCACTGGGTGGACAGTGTGCTAGGAGGGTTTGTGATATAATTTTCCATTGATCAGTTCGTCTCCTACTCTGAAGCAGAGAGGAGATTCTTTAAAGGTTTTTGGGGAAAATTTCTTAAGACATTACCCCTACTGATTAAGATCTTACTGTGCGAGAAGAGTATTCTGTGTAGTCATACCGAGTGAATGACTTCAGATCCGGACGAGAGCACGACACACAGTAGTAAATAATATTGAACCAACCTTGAAGGGGGAAGATCTGTCTATAGCCCTTTGTGAGAGATGGCTGCGTAGAGCCCCCTAGCTACACCGCCGTCCAGGCCGCGCAAAGGTAAGAATTCACCCATACCACCACCTCCGCCGGACAGTGATATGGCTGCACACCTGAAACTACCTACCTTCAAGGGGGTAGGAGATGAGGATATGGACCGATTTTGGTTTGTTGCAGATTCCGTATGGACTGCGCAAAATGTGGCAAGCGATATGGTGAAGAGGACGCAGTTGTCCCTGGCATTCGAAGAAAGAGCTTTGGACTAGTATATGCGATACATATCTCAGAACGGGAATGCATCTATTCAAGATATTAAGGACGCTCTGAAGCAACAGTTTTGAAAGCCAAAATCTTACTCTCAGTTAGTAGCAGATGTGAAGGACTTCAAGAAAGGAGCGTCTGAGTCTGTATGGGAGGCTGATCAGCGATTGAAGAGAGAAATTAGGGAAGGAGGATTTGAGTATGACGATAGACAACATACAGAATGGTTCATCGCTATTTTTTTGCCTCACCTGCGCATATCAATGAGTCACCAAACCTTCGAGTCGTAGGAAAAAGTTGTGGAAGTCACTATGAAACTAGAAGCTACACCTAGAGAAGATAATTTTTTAGGAGTACAACAAATTCAAGAGTAGCTCGGAGCTATGCACATGGAAATTCAGAACTTGCGAAAAGAACGAGGAAAAGGAGGTAGCATAGATCTATGGTGCATACGATGTGGGGTATCTGGACATACAAAGGATCAGTGCCCACTATTGACAGATTACATACAGGCAGGAGAACCTAACCTAGTGCATCCAGGCTCAAGCGGATCTGCGATATGGTGCGATGACTGTCGCATAGCAGGGCTGCATGATATGAACCATTGCCCCCGGCTAGGAGCATATGTCCCAGAACCAAAGCAACAATGGTGCAAGTTTTTCCGGTCGGTAGGAAACGATGAGCAGAACTGTCGAACTTATGATCTAATGATAGATCGAGGAAACTTGTATAGGGTACAATCAGACCCTGCGTCACCCAGATCTCTCGCGAGCTTTAGTGGCTCACCAGCAATGGGTAGGGGAGGATATCGGGGAGGAAGCGCAGGTCAAGGACGCAGACAGCTAATCTGCTATAATTGTGGAGAAGCAGGGCACTTTGCTAGGGACTGCCCAAATCCGACACGGAAATCCTATCGATATTGAAAACAGCTGGACCATGTGATTGAAGATTTCCCAATCTTAATAGAAAAAATGCAGGAAAAGCAGCCCACCCCTACGCAGAATTTGCAGAGAGTTAAAGCCGAACTAAGGAACATGGACCCAAGTGTGAAAGTCGTAACACGCAGTGGGATGGCCACAAGGGGACCAAAGGAAGAGGCTGCCACGGATCCTATGACCCATCAAGAAGGATCAAACATGAAAAAGGGACAAGAAACAATGGCCACATCTTTCCATGACTTCGATAAGTCAGAGGCAGCTACTTTGCAAGTACCGACACACCCCAATACAGATGAGGGGGTCGAGCCCTTTCTGTATGCATGTATGAAGCTGCTACGTAACCCAAAGGTTGTAGAGAACCTTTAGGCATTAATGAATAGCTGCGCAGCGCGGCTCGATTCAACCCCGGGGACCAAGGATGTACACAAACTATACAGGTATAAAAAAAGCACCCGAAGAGAAATTCGGTTGACTGCGCATATTGGTGACTACAAGATGGATCAAGTTATTTCAGACCTTGGATCAGATGTGAACGTGTTACCTAAACAAATATGGCAACGAATGGGAGAACCCAAGTTGGAATGGTCCACCATCCAGCTGCACATGGAAAATCAACAGAAGATCATCCCTCTAGGAAGGCTGTCAAAAATCATGGTAGATATTGCAGGAGTAAAGGCCCAAGCTGACTTTGAGGTAATAGAAATCGTAGAAGATGCGGACCCCTACCCTACGCTCCTAGGACTAGACTGAGCTATAGATATGGGGGGTGTTATCAACCTCAAAAATCGAAGCATGGTGTTTGAAAATAACGGTACACGAGTAATAGTACCGTTAGATCTCGCGAAAGGTGCACGATATGCAGAGACAGCGCGCGATGAGGAGGAAGTGGATCACATTTACAAGTTGACTACGCAGGATGAAGATTGGATTAACCCCATGGCGTAAGGAGTACTCTGCTGGGAAAAAGACAATGAATGCTTTTCCGACTCTAATGGGGAACTAGAGAATTGGAAAGGCCGGTTGCATGAGGTTTCGGAGTTGTGATGTCTTCGGGTCACAAGGAACTTCCACTGCATCTCCTCTGAGGTAAGAGACCTACCCTACTTTTGGGACTCGAGTAAAATTAAGGAATTTTTATGCGCATTCGAAGCAGAATTTCCCAAGGGACGCAGGCTATGGGCCCTTAAGCTAGCCCTGCGCGGAACACCTGTGCGCTGGTGGGAGATGCATGGGAAGGTATTTCAAGATTGGGAAGAATGTCGGGATAAGATGATCCTGCGATTTGAAGCTCCAGCTGCGAGACGGATCAAAAAGTTCCTTGGGTCAGAAGATCCATGCAGATATTTTCTCGCATGTGAAACGCAGTGATGCGACAAAACCCTAAAAGAACGGGTCCACCTGTTTATCCATGCTATGGGACTACGTCTAGCTGCATGGTATTTAGATGCCAAGATACGTCAGTGCATTCGCCATTGAGAGACTTTGCGAGATGAGTTTCTGCAAACATTTAGGGTGGTGGATGGCACAGGAGCGCTCGACGCAGCTCTGCAGAACACTGACACCTTGACTTGGGGTAGACCACGCCTGTACATAGAATCTGAATCATGGGGAACGTAGGTACCACACATGGTTGAATACTGCAGCCTCAGCCCAAAGGAAGGAAAGGATGACCCTCGAACTGTTCCAAACTCATAACTGGACGGGATGTGCATGGTTGCAAATTTTTTTAGGTTGAACCTGAATCGTGTTACAGCACACCCTACTTCGGCTATAATTAAGGATGTGCAAGCAGCACGGATGCTTCATCCGAGGTCAGTAGATCCGTGGGAAGCCCATAGGGTGTGAACGATGACAGTCAGAACACTGAACTCTGGTAAAAAGGGAATATTTCCGTTAAGTAAAACAAACGGCTAGAAATTAATGAGGCAATTTATTCTGAGTTTTTACCATTTGCTTGATGGTAAGTTCCAAGTAAGATTCACCTTACTGTTGGATAGCCACAGGCACTATAAATGAGAAAGGATAACTTCGACCAAGGTTCCATATCATCTCTGTAATTCGCATGTATTGTTCTTCTGCATGATTTTCTGGACCTTTAGCGTTCTATTCATACCCAATCAACCCACTTCCGCTGCCTGTGAGTCTCCAAATTCGGGATCCCCTCCTTACGTTAATATGGCAGCCCCTAACCCCGCGGACGCTTCGATGCTTACTAGTCCAGAGCCTGCGGACATTACGTTGAGGGGGTCTGGGGACGCCGAAATTGATAAGATAATTGCCCTTTGGCTCCCTATGTGGAGAATTGACTTCGAACCCTACACAGATTGGCATCAAAGCTATATGATGGAAGTTAATGCCCCTTCCAAACCTGGGATGATCACAGGGTCCAGCCAGATGGGCTCGGACACAGCCACGAAAGATGTTACGCAACTACTGCAGATCACTGTAAGAGCTGACATGGTTGATTCGCAGCTAGTCCTGCGAACGAAAGGGCTAACTAACAAGGATACTACACCCCTCCGGGGTATGAAGCGGCACAGGGAGCTTGCAAAGGGGCCCCAAAAAAAGAAACGCACCCAACGCCAGGAATATGACACAACGATCATGCTAACTGATGGTGATCTTGAGCAAATCACGAATGCACTTACTCTGGCTACAGAGGATAAGGGGCAGCCATAGAAGCACAAAAAAATGCTGCAATCAACTCCATGCACGCTGAGTTTCGTGACCTCCGGAAAAATATGGATATGATGCACCCTACCATAATATAGGCACAGGCGCCCATGACATCTAGCAGTATTGGGCTAACTGCAAAAGAAAGCCATGCTTATTCATTGCCTAGCACTGTCCTGGTCGGCACCCACCTTCCAATGGATACGGGACTACAATTGGATTTGGCAAAGCTGCCATGCGAGGTGTTACAGGGTTTCCGCACCGCCATGCTTCAAGAGATCCATCATCACGACCGGACCGCATAGCAGCAGCTCGATGTGGCCATGCCAATCATCGCATGACAGACCACAGACGTCTCCCTTGCTATCTCACAGAAGGCACAGCTCGACACAGTGGTCCACCAGCTTGGCACAGAGGTCCTAAACGAGCTCCCAACTACATCTCCGCTCCGGGCTATAGTAGAAGGCTTGGTTGCAGCACTAAAGACATCCAAAACCGAAACGCAGACCCTCAAGACCCAAATGGAACGACAAATCACCGCATTACAGGTCCAATTACAACCTGCCACACCTTCGGAAGTACGAGCCCAACGTGCTGCGCCGGTAACAGAAGCTACGGACATCATTATGGGACAGATTTCTCAGGGTACTCAGTTGCTCAAGTCGGCCATGCAGCTTTGGACAACAGTCCAGTTCAACCCGGTTCTTCATAAAATCAATCAGGACTTACAACAGAAGGAAGCCGCTTTCGATCAGATCAAAGCTACCTTGCCCTCCTTAGTCCCTGCACAACGTCTGGCAAGCTTGAAGACTAGCAAAGCACTCCAAGATAAGATTGAGGAACTCCGACGAACGAAGCATCCCATCACAGAATGCTTGAAGCCATGGGCTGACGCCGCCCTCCAGCTATCACAGGAAACCGATGGCGCGATCAAGCAACTCAACCAGACATTAAAGCAGGTTACCGCGGCTACTGAAGGGCCAACCTCCCAAAAGATTGTAGACATCGCGCATTGTGCTGCCGCTCAGAGTCAAGAAGTATTTCCTCCACTGATTGCAGCCATCAATGCCCTATGTGCACAGGTAGAGACTGCACCACCCCAGTGACTCAGGACGAGTCACAAGATTGTGTTGGGGGACTGTTGGAATAAGGTCTCCTACAAGCTGTGAAACTGGTCCAATTTTGCATATTTTTTAGTATAATTAGTCTAGCACAGGGGTTTTGGGGTGGGTCAAAGCCCCGAAAGCATTGTAATGGGTCAAAGGGTAGACCTATATTCTGCAAGCCATGGTGTGCATACCATAGGAAATATTAGGCTAGATTGTTATAAATAGAGGGACATTTTGAATTATAAGGAAAGAAGAAGAAGATAATGAGAACGTGATGCAAATTGTGGCTTAGTAGATCTGTTTGGGTTTTCAGGGAAAGGACTCTTACTGGTTGTGTGCGCGAAGATCCCTAGTCCTGCTATGTGTGGACCCTATTGTTGTGTGCGTAGGTCAGGTTTGGGTATTTTAAGAAGGATCTGAAGGATTAATGAATGAGAAAGGTTGTTGAGTAACTGAATCTATTTGTACTATTGATGCTAATCTTTGATAGTTGTTATGTTATGCATATTCTGTGTTAAGCTGTGAAAGTAACTTTGTTAAGTGTTCTGCTGCGCAAACCTTCGATCTGGGTCTGTTTTGTTATGTTTTATGCAAAGAATAATTGTAATGTTGCACTATTGTTTTAGGCGTGTATAATTTGTTAAGTACAGTGAGTATAGTTGACCTTGCATATGTGGATGCGAAGGAGATCTATAGATCTTGTTTTGGGATAGGCGATCTGGTCATTATAAAGCCGGATGCAGCTCTGCTTGGCTTACCTATATTCTCTCAGGGTGCGGAAACCTAGTTTCAGCACCCACCCATACTACTTCGGGTGAGACTTTGACCTACGCAAGCAGGTCACTGCCGAAAGGGCCAGTAGTATAGGGGCTTGTTGGCAAACCTTAACCTTTGAACCTAGCTCGGGACCCCTCAAGCCAACAAAATTTGAGAAATGCTCAGCTCCAAGCTCCAGTTCCAACAATGTGAGAAATTTTGGCAATGAGGATAACACGGATGCCTCGACTGGGTGCCCCATAAGCATCGACTGATCTCTTCATCTATTCTTAAGCATGCCTTTTAAGTTTGTCCTTATTCTTTCTCAGTTTGTTCGAACCTATGCATTATCTATATTTCAATACTCTCTGAATAGCAGAAGCAAAGAAGGTTTAGCATTTTGTTGTAGCTACTTTCTTTGTTGCTCCTCAAGAATTCTAGCATGTAAAAAAGAATATTTTCCTTCTCTTTTTTGGAATACAAAATAGCACCCGAAACTGTTAAAAAAAAAAGGAATAGCCATCTAACCTATAGGAATATTAAAGGAAATATCATCTCTTTCTTTCTCTGTGTGTGTGTGTGTGTGTGTATGTATATGTATATATGCACATATGTGTACACACACACACACACACATATACATTCTTCTTTTAATAAAAATAATATTCCTAGAGTTATTCATCTATGGAAAATTAACAAAATATTGAATCATGGAAGACACTTGGAACAATGTTCAAATCAAAATCTAGGAACCCATTAGTTCTTAACATCAACCACTCAAATCCAAAAGCATTTAGGGAGTAGAGAAAATAATTTTCATAGAATGGAAATTTGGTAAAATCCTCTCTCCTCTATCAAGAGGAATTCCAATGGAAATGATCTCTCTCTAGAATCTTGGACCAAATCCCTGAATGGTTTCATCAAGATTAGTTTCAATGGGGAAGCTAGAGGTAACCTAGAACTAATGGAAGTACGAGGGAATTTTAGGGATGACACCAACTCCATTATATTCATATTTGTAATACAATTGAGGGAAAAAGTACCAACAGCAAAATGGAGTTTGATAACTTAGTGAAAGGGTTGGATTTAGCATGTCATATTGACCACAAGAACCTCATTATGGAGGGAGAATCATTAATTATTATCCAAGCTTTCATGAAAATTATTAGTAGCACCAATCCATGGGGGATTCACCTTGTTGAAAAATATCTTCTCATGTTCATTCATAAAGGGGGTTTTTAAATTGTCAAAAATAAAGTCAATATTTTTATAGTCATTAATGGTGGGCAGGGTGATGTGAGGAGCAGGGGTGTTTATAGGTATTGAGGAGTATAAAATGGGGTATCTAGTAAAAATAGGGGATTTTTTTAATTTGAACAATGTGTTGGGAGGTGGGATTCAATAAAAGGATTTTTGAGAGGTGTTTACTAATATTTAGTAAAATTAGGGATGTTTACTTAATATCCCATGAACATGCATGCTATGTCATAGGTTCACAAAGTGAATACCCTATATACCATTTTAGATATTTTCACAAATTTGTGTCACTTCGTTGGATTCATACAAATTTCCACTCTTATATACTCTATCTCCAACATCATTCCCTTCCACATCATAGAAAGCAAAATGTTTTAGTAGATCGACTTGCAAGTGAAGTAGTAATGTTGGATAATCAATAAATTTTATTTCCTTTGAAGTCTATGGAGTTTAACCAAATCAAAAAATATTGCTTCATGATCAGCAAACATGCAAACAATTTACTAAATTTGGGCTTCAAGACAAGGATTGTTCCCACATGATTGGAGAGGTCATGGGTCATCACAAAATCCGATGAAGAGTAGATATAAGGAGTTTGCAGGGCTATAAAATTTTTTATGGTTAGCTCATGTTTCCCAATAGGAGGTTCCAAGAATGATGGTTGGACATGATACCATCACAAGAGCGAGGATATTTGAGATTATAGCTAGTGATAATGGTCAACAATAAATCCTGTGGAGGAACCAAATGGACTGTGGCTAGATCTAGAATTTTTGAATTCAAGCCAAGAATTAGTAATTGGAAATGGAAAGTCAAACTCCTAGATAGTATCATGCTCCATGTTTTTAATATTTTTGGTTCTATGGTGTTTTGTTTTTCATTTTCAAAGGGTGTTTTGTCTATGTAATTTTTGTGTTATATAGAAGAAAGGGTTGGGATCTAAGGATTTAACCTGGTGGACTTTGCATTCTACCTCCCAGCCTTTTCTTTCACCCCTATTCTATGTCTAATTATAATCTATCTAGTGTCGTCATTGGTAATCATCATTCATAATCTCAATGAGAACCTAGAGAAGGGATTTTTGTGGATTTGAGGCTTGTATTTTCAAGGGAAATATCACTTTGGTTTACTTTGGGTGGTGTCTAGTCCCTCCTTTGATTTTTGGGGATATTTCTCTTACCAACCTTCTCCCTTCGGATATTTTCACCTTATGTATCTATGCTACACCAACATTTAATTCAATTGATTTGAAGTGTTGGTTCCTCTATTTGCAACCCTTCAATATTAGTTTCAAAACATTCATTCTCAATGAATCTCGAAGGAAGTGGGGTCATTCCTATTGGTAGCAAGAAGCATGCCTATTAGAGGCATATCCCATGCATACATCCCTTTTTAAACCCCTCCACACTTGACCTGAGCTTAGCTATATGCAGTGAAGGCAACCTCATATTTCCACTAGTGTTTCTTTAAGGAAACCAAGAAGGATATGGATAGGATAGTGAAAACTATCAAAAAGTAGAGATTTTTGGTTACTAAGGAGTAACTAGAAGTGTAATTTATAAATGGGTACTTGAATTAAGATTTTTGAGGGTTAGAGAAACAAAAATCATTAGATTATGTGGAATTTTGATATCGATAGGAAGAGATGGAGCACAGCGTAGGTTTTATATTTTATTTGTTTTAAATGCTTAGGCAACATGTCGTCGTAGTTGAGCAAGATGTTTTCACTTGCATTGACGGGGAGCTTAAGAGTGGGGTTGTTGGTCTCAAATCTTTCCATGGCTTTGGTATGAATGGATTTGGATTTTGAATGTGGTTTAATGGCCACCCATACACAGATGTGGGACTCTGGATCAAGAAGGAAAATGGGATCAGGGGCATGCAAACACTCCGCATGTTTGGTCAAATTTTGCTTATTGTTGATTTATGGAGATCTAGGTTGAGTTACTGTATCATATCCCATTATCTCTCTGGTGTTTATTTTTTGATGACATGAGGGGGTTATGTGTGGTTGAGAGGGGTTCCCACTGCTTGAAAGTATTTTATTCCAAGCTTATTCACTCCTCTACCCACATATTATAGTTGATCCAGCCTGGAAAAGTCCTCTCAAGGTGGAGGAGGGATCTGTATAGATTTTTTCGAATAATCTCAAGGTGAAAACCTCGTTCTCTGGATGAAGGGTTTGAATCTGGTTGAAAATATTAAACAAAGCATCCATAAAATCCTTGGTATTTCTTCTCTCTCTCTCAAATTTTATTATATGGGGGGGAATTGTTACATGGTTCTTTTACTATGAAGGAATATGGAATTATGCAACATTCTTCCCTTATCTTAAATCTAAGGATGTGAGGTGGAGCTCAGAGTTCCAAAAACCCATGTGGATCAATATCATATAAGGAAGTCGTTCGATCCCAAAAACCTAGTGGATTGAGCTCTTTCAAGGACGCAGTACAAGGGAAAACACACAATTCATCTCATCAAATCCAAAATATCCCAATACCTTACATCCTTGAAAAAATGGAGCAAACACTAGATATGATAGTTAATATAATAGAGGTAAATGGTCTTTTCATTGTCCTTTAATCTAGAGTTGTTATTTTCACATTCGGTGGGTTCTTGCCCAAATTGGAAGATATTTATCAGTGCGTATTCACCACCTGGACCCCCAAATGTGAAATTTACTGGTGCTCCAAGAGATTCTTTATTGTATGATTTGATACACAAAAATATCTATAATTCACTCTAAATGAGGGGCCATGTTTTTGGGGTAAATTTGAACTCTTAAATCAAGCTTGAATCAAGCTTTTTGAGGATTAGAAAAACAAAAATCATTAGACTATGTGGAATTTTGATATCGATAGGAAGAGATCGAGCAAAGCGTAGGTTTTAGATTTTATTTGTTTTGCAGGCTTGTGCAACATGTCATCTTCATTGAGCAAGATGTTGTCACTGGCATGGACGGGGAGCTTAGGATTAGGGTTGTTCGTCTCATCTCTTTCCATGGATTTGGATTTTGAATGTGGTATGATGGCCACCCATACATAGATGTGGGACTTTGGATCAAGAAGGAAAATGGGATCTTGGGCATGCAAACACTCTACACATTTGGTCTACTTTTGCTCATTGTCAATTTAGGGAGATCTAGGTTGAGGTCTTGTATCTTAACCCATCATCTCTCTGGTATTCCTTTTTTTATGGCATGAGGGGGTTATGTGTGGTTGAGATGGGTTCCCACTGCTTGAAAGACTTTTATCTCAAGCTTATTCGCTCATCTACCCACAAATCATAGTTGATCCAGCCTGGAAAAGTCCTCTCAAGGTGGAGGATGGATCTATATAGATTTTTTGGAATAATCTCAAGGTGAAAACCTCATTCTCTGGACGAAGGGTTTGAATCTGGTTGAAAATATTAAACAAAGCATCCATAAAATCCTTGGTATTTCTTCTCTCTCTCAAAGTTTATTATATGAGGGGAAATTGTTACATGGTTCTTTTACTATGAAGGAATATGGAATTATGCAACATTCCACCCTTATCTTAAATCTGAGGATGAGAGGTGGAACTCAGAGTTCCAAAACCCATGTGGATCAATATCATATAAGGAAGTTGTTCGATCCCAAAAACCTAGTGGATTGAGCTCTTTCAAGGACGTAGTGCAAGGGAAGACACACAATTCATCTGATCAAATCCAAAATATCCAAATACCTTACATCCTTGAAAAAATGGAGCAAACACTAGATATGATAATTAATATAATAGAGGTAAATGGTCTTTTCATTGTCCTTTAATCTAGAGTTATTATTTTCATATTCAATGGGTTCTCTTCCAAATTGGAAGATATATTTCAATGGGTATTCACCACCTGGACCCCCAACTGTGAAATTTACTGGTGCTCCAAGAGATTATTTGTCATACGATTTGATACACAAAAAGATCTATAATTCGCTCTAAATGAGGGGCCATGTTTTTGGGGTAAAGTCGAACTCTTGAATCAAGCTTTTTGAGGATTAGAAAAACAAAAATCATTAGGCTATGTGGAATTTTGATATCGATAGGAAGAGATCGAGCATAGCGTAGGCTTTATATTTTCTTTGTTTTGCAGGCTTGTGCAACATGTCGTCTCCGTTGAGCAAGATGTTGTCACTAGCATGGAGGGGGAGCTTAGGAGTGGGGTTGTTCGTCTCAGCTCTTTCCATGGATTTGGTATGAACGGATCTAGATTTTGAATGTGGTATGATGGCCACCCATACATAGATGTGGGACTCTGGATCAAGAAGGAAAATGGGATCCGGGGCATGCAAACACTCCGCACATTTGGTCTACTTTTGCTCATTGTCGATTTAGGGAGATCCAGGTTGAGGTCCTGCATCATAACCCATCATCTCTCTGGTATTCCTTTATTGATGGAATGAGGGGGTTATGTGTGGTTGAGAAGGGTTCCCACTGCTTGAAAGTCTTTTATCTCAAGCTTATTCGCTCATCTACCCACAGATCATAGTTGATCCAGCCTGGAAAATTCCTCTCAAGGTGGAGGAAGGATCTCTATAGATTTTTTTGAATAATCTCAGGGTGAAAACCCCGTTCTCTGAAGGAGGGATCTTTATATATTTTTTTGAATAATCTGGTTGAGAATATTAAACAAAGCAGCCAAAAAATCCTTAGTATTGCTTTTATCTCTCAAAGTTTATTATATGAGGGGAAATTGTTACATGGTTCTATTACTATGAAGGAATATGGAATTATGCAACATTCCACCCTTATCTTAAATCTATGGATGCAAGGTGGAGCTCAGAGTTCCGAAAACCCATGTTGATCAACATCATATAAGGAATTTGTTCAATCCCAAAAACCCAATGGATTGAGCTCATTCAAGGATGCAGTGCAAGGGAAGACACGCAATTCATTTGATCAAATCCAAAATATCCCAAGACCTTACATCGAGAAAATGGAACAACCACCAGCTATGAAAATTAATTTAATAGAGGTAAATGGTATTTTCATTGTCCTTTAATCTAGAGTTGTTATTTTCATATTCGATGGGTTCTTGTCCAAATTGGAAGATATTTATTAGTGGGTATTCACCACCTGGACCCCAACTGTGATATTTACTTGTGCGCCAAGGGATTCTTTATTGTACAATTTGATACACATAAAGATCTACAATTCTCTCTAAATGAGGGGCCATGGTTTTTGGGTAGAGTCGCACTCTTCACAACTCCATGGTTTCCATAATTTGATGCTACAACAATGGTGGTCTCAAAAATACCTATAAGGGTGAGACTACACAATCTCCCTCTTCCTTTTTGGCACCATAAAATATTAGAGGGAATTGGAAATACACCAGAAATTTTTTTAAAGATGGATCTAGAAAGAACAGAAAAAGGCATTTTTACCTTGCCCGCATTTGTGTAGAGATAGATCTTATTAGCAAAGTTCTACCTGATCACATTCACTTGACTCATAAAATTTTTTAGTAGACCCAAATCCTATGTTTTGAAAACATGACATTCATGTGTTATATTTTTTTTCAAACAAGACGTTTGTATAATACATATCCACAAGCCAAAAAAGCTACAAGAAGGAAAAAGAGACAACCCCAAAAGCCAATGGGATGGCAGTTTTCATAGCCTCATCTTTTAGAAGAAAAATAGGAAGAAATGATGGAGAACCCTCCAAATGTGGATGCACATAATCATCAATGCACACAAGTGGATGAGGGAGCAGAGAATTAGCACATTGAAAGTCCCTTCGAGAAAGGCACCGAACCAGAACTGATCCTAGCACCAGAGAAACAGAATGAGGAAATATACAAAATACAAGAACAAGTGGCACAAAGAGAACACATGCTTCTGAGAATTCAAAATCAGATAAAGAAGTGGTGATTTTTCACTTAACTCTCGCATTTTTATGTATTTTTACTATATTTTGTTTTTTATTGTTTCATAATTCAAAGGCTTATATGTTTGAATGCAATATGCATTTATGTTTGTTTCTATATTATGTTTTTTATTATTTCATAATTCAAAAGGCTTATATGTTTGAATGTAATATGAATCTAATTTGTCTTCTATATGCATACACATAGGGTGTTGTGTCTATCGAATGTGATTTTACATTTTCAATGAATAAAATTATGGTTTTTTTTCTTCAGAATTTAAAAAAAAAAATCATTAGACTCAATGAATTGTATTAGATGAACATATTCTTCATTTCTTAGGTAGTTGAAGAGAATGCAAGCCAACAACATGCCACCTTGTATTAATTAAACACTAGGGATAAAAAATTCAATGCTCTTTGTAGAGAGGTATTCAACAATGAAATATGGTCAACAATTGAGTAGACTTGCTAGGAAATCATGGTCAAGAACCAAGCAAACTTGCCAAGCAATTTCATAGAAACCAATGACCAATTCCCAACATCAAAATGCACTCAATCAAACATAGATTGGATGAAGAACTAGAGAATCAAAACCCTAAACATTTATATAAAAAGTAAGAACTTTCTCCAATTTAAATCACTTTGTTTATCTTAATAAAATGTATAAAGCAAGAAATAGATATCTCCTCAATCACCAACTTTATGTTTTACTTTCAATTATTACTAAATTAATAGAAAATAATTTAATTTCTAAATATTATAAACTACTTAAAAAAAACATTTTAAACAAAAATAAATAAAAAAATCATCTAACAATTATTATTATTATAATCCTAATTTTCCAAAATAGCAAACCATATATAACTATACTAAAACTTACACAATAGTAATACTAAAAAAATACCTAATACAAATGCTAAAACTAATAATTTATCCCACCAAGAAATAAATAAATAAATCGCCTACTAAGCTTTTAACTTGCCCCAAAAAAATCACAAAAGACCTTTTAATATTTAAGATCTACTCATCTCAATAAAAACCAACCCATTTCTCTGATTGTGTTGATTAATTTAACAAAAAAATAAATCATAAACTCTTATGATAAAATTCCCAATTAACTATTACTTGAATAGCTGAACTTAACAGTTATTTACACCTGTAAAACATTAATTTAATTTAATTTAATTTGAATATGTATTAACTTTTGTTTGTTGTCGGAACAAGTCAAACAGATCATACAATGTCCAAATACTTTTGTGCAACACAGCTAGCTATGGCAAAACCATCTATAATCAAACCCTCTGAGCATCTTCATCATTCTCAGCTTTTTGGCCCTTATCGCGTTTTCTCAGAATGTAACAGACAGAGCTCCATTTGTTGCCCTTATTCTTTTCCAGATAGAGAATGTGCAACATCTCCTCAAGCTGCTCCAGTGACATGCTCTTCGTCTCCGGTACAAACAGGATGACGAACACCAAGGTAAACAGCGCTATGAACATGAAAATCATAAATGTTTTGGAGACACCGATGGCAGTGGTAAGGGTCAAGAACGTCTTCGACACGATCAGATTGGAGACCCACAGACAGGTAGCTGCAAGTCCTCCGCCGATTCCTCTGTATTTAAGAGGGTAGATCTCTGAGTTCACTGTCCAGGGTACGATTCCCATGCCAGGCGCAAAGAAGCATATGTAGAGAGCCATGGCCATTACCGCAAGCCAATCGAACTGGCTGGGGCATCCTCGAGTGAACCAAGAGCTGCCAGAATGGCGCAGTCTATGGCACATATGTTCCACAGTTGAATTGGACACCAGACAGGTTCCAGTATAGTGACCCTGTATCAATGTCATGTACAATTATACTAATGAAATCTATGAGATCTAAGATCATAATATCATTCAAAATGGTATTCTCTATATAATGGTATTGTTCAATTTTAGATTAAAAATAATTAAATCTTTCAATTTCATATTAAAAAACTTAAATCCTAGAATATTAGATAATACACATTTCTTCTTTTTCCTGGTGATGAATATTTCTGAAACAGTGTAATTTCATTGGGATTCAATTTTTCTCAAGGATATAATGTTCGGATAAGGATAGAAATTCTAATTTACTGTCCCTGAGATAGGTGAATTTGAGCTTTCTATTTTTAAAGATGAGTGAAGTGCTCACTCAAAATATCTAACAAGTGTGTTATCTCTGTGTTCTACCCTGTTTATTCTTCTTCTTGATCTATCTCATCATATTCAAAATTTTCAACCATTGTCAAGAACTGATTTATCTTCTCATCATCTTCAAACACCTGCCAATGTTTAACATTGTCAGGGATAGAGGGTCTATGTGTAATTTCAATCTCATACCTAAGCCTTGGATTTATTGGAGGCTTGAAGGTGCTGGTTGAAACTGCTAATGAGTCAGCCAATCTATTCTCCAACCTTGGAATAAACTGAATATTGAAGGCTTCAAAATAGCTCTCTAGCAAATCTCAAACTTCATTTTTATATGATCTTAACCTCAGATGCTTGGTTTGACAATGATTTTTAATTTGTCTTATTATTAATTCTGAATCACAAAAAATCAAAATATATTGAATTCCCATCTGCTTAGCAATTTGAAGGCTTAAGATCAAGGCCTCATACTCAGCCATAATATTCATTGAATAAAATTCTAACTTAAAAGAAAAAGGCATGAGGTTACCTTCTGGTGATATCAGCAAGAATCCAGCTCATGCGCCATCCTTGGAGTAGGCACCATCAAAGTAGCATTTCCAAATCTTCTTTGAATGTAGCTCATTATGTACATCTGCTGAAGAGAGTTGCTTATCTGTGTCTTCAGCAAATTCTGCATCTTCATGCAGCATGAAACATGAAAGATCTTCTTTTTTCCTGACTATAAGTAGGGATATTACTTGCATATTTCTTTGTAGTGGTTTTCAAAAACCTTGTTTCTCTGTACAATCTTCATTCTTCCCCATTAAAAATAGGAATTATAGCATAAGTGAAATCTAATTTTAAAACTCTTCCCAACTTTTCTCCCTAAGATCTTCATAAGAGTATCCCAAATTTGGTTGGAATGTCAACAACAACTACATCCATAACAATACTTTTTGCAGGAATTTGTGCCAAATACACTACCATGTCTTTAATTAACCCAACACATTTCACCCTCTTGGAATCAAATGAGTACATGTCCCCGTAAGGTTTAGTAATTTTCAAATTCAAATCCTTCATGACAGACGATGGCATAAGATTATGGGAAGCCCCTAAATCCAACATATAGTTTTGGAGAGTAAAATCATGAAGCAATCATGAAATATAAAACAGAGGAACAGAAGAATCTACTTCTTCTACATGAGGGCCAAAGGTGACCACTGGCTTTTATTCTTGCAAGTTCACAATATCATTTATATTTTCACTCTGTGAGAGATTAATAAATTCTGAAATTTCCTTTTTGTAGATTGGTGTTTTAGCTAATTCCAGAAGAGGTACCTGAATCTTGACCTTCTCCAACTCCTTTGTTAAGCTAAAAATCAGAGTTTGTGTAGTATTCCTTTCAAGTTCTTCTTCATTATTTTTAGAATTTAAAACTTGTTCGGGTACAGGAACAAATTTTTCCAAAATATTGGTATCAATTAATTTGTCCTAGGAAGATTCACCCTGTTTCACTTCTATTTTATTTACTGAATCTATAGGTTTTTTCCCTTTATCTACTTGCTTTACAGGGTTCTTTTGTTGTGGAGTCGCCATTGGAGGAGGGATATAATCTTGTTGTTCACCCTCACTGTCTTGCACCCTAGATCTCTTTTTAGATCTCAAATCATACTTTTTATGTAACTCAGCCTACATGAAATATGTGAACTGTTTTCAGTATTCATTCATCTCTTCTTCGTCAAAAGATATTTCGGCCTCAGCATATTCTCCCTCACAATCTTCTTCTTCATCTTCCTCTCTTATATACACAACAGATATTTGATCTTCAGCTTCTTTTTGGTCATCTTCTGCTGACTCTTCAGGTGTTGTTTCTATATACAATGATGCTTGAACTTGATATTGATCTTTTCTTTCTCTTTGCAATATTTCCAGGGGTTGTTTTCTGAATTCAGGATTAAATACTCCTATGTTTTGTTGTATCGGTCTCTGGGAGTTTTTACTTTCAAATTCTATCGTAATTAACTTATTTGACAAAAAATTTATCACCTTTGTCATATCTTCAATTCTTTGATCTTGTGGCGATTCTTCCTTTGCTTTTCCCTTCTCTTGGACTGACTATTTTTCTTTTATCTTTCCAGCTACAGTCATATTGTCTTCAATTTATAAAGCATCTATCTGTATTTTCTCAAGAGTAGGGGATCTCCTCTCTCTAAGTGTGAAACTGGAAGGGAGCTTCATCTCTACAAGTAAACTATTATACAATTTATTGAACCTTTTTACAAACTCAGAAACATTATCATTAAGTTTTCTTTTAATTGCATTGAATTATGTTAATGAGTAACCATGATCTCTTTTCTCTCCCCATCTCTGAGTGAATTTATTTTCTAACTCTTCCCATGTATTAATTGAACCATTTGGTAAATCTTTGAATCATTTTCTAACCTCTCCATCTGGAGACTGAAAAAAAAGTCTCATTACAACATCAAGATGTTCTACATTCAAATTTTCAGCAAAATTACAAAACACAGGTAAATTTTGTTCTGCAGTTACTTCATCTTCTCCAATAAAACGAGGAAGTAATTTAAGATATTCTTGAGGCATTTCATTCATTGGTTATGGAAGATTAAGTGGTGCATATCTATTCATCAAGCAAGTTGGTGCTGCCATATTTACACCTTGATTAATTGTTCCTTGGGTAGATTCAGTTGATCTATCAGCTATGAAAATGAATGGGGTTGACGGTGATAAAGTGGATATAGGTGTAGGTTTATGAACAATGCCAGAAGGACTAACAACTAGAATTTTTTGACTTTGTGTAAAATTAAAGGAAACAGACTCAAAGGAGTGTTCTTCCAACTCAGGTTCTTGAAAATGAATGGGTGTGAAAGGTGAATCTTTTTCCAAGAATGGAAGTACTTTAGAGATATCTTCAAACAAAGGATTATTAGAACTGCTTCCAGGAGCAGACAATGTAGGACTAGGTGTTGAAGGGGTTTTAGGTTTCTGAACATTTTTAGAAACCAATCTTTCAGGGTCAGACAAAGCAAGGACTTTCTGCTATGAGGTATCTGACCTCATGTGAGGCCTTTTGAAAGACGAAATTCTGAAAAAATAACAAAATCAGTCGAATATTTCCTCCTCACTGAACAACCAGAGGAAATAATATGAAAAACCCAGGGAAAATGAACTTCGCTTCTTCAATCCCCAGAAACGGCGCCAAAAAATGTTGTACCTTAAGAGACAATCCCTTGGTTGTGGAAAGGAATCAATGCTTAAGATAGTTTAGAAATATATGTCACAAATTTAATTATATCGGGTGGTATTTGTTTATTCCCTTTGGAAATTAATTCTTTAAAACCCTCAATAATATGATATAATCAAAGATTCTACAATGCCATTTACTGTTGATATCTGAATGAAAAGAAGAACTGTAGAGAAAACTTAAAATGATATGATGTAACACGTAATATATCACCTTAAATCTCAGAAGAAATTTATGTAGAAATAATAGTTGGAGTGAAGGAGCAAATATTAAGGTTATTTAACTCTTACTCACAAATGGAATTAAGAGACTAGAAGCTACTTTACTTCACTTCATTCAAAGAAGAAGGAACACAAAATGATACAGGAAAACAAAATCACCATCAATAGTTGCAGGAAACTTGATGCTTCCTTCATTAATTTCTCAGAAAATAAGTACAAAATTTGTATTCTTCCAAAGGTCCAAAACTCGGAACCCTCCTCATTCTTACTATCTTTCGCTGGAACTTCTTGAAACTACTCAAACTACCAAAACTGTCTAAACTACTTATTACATTGCAATTGAGGACATCACTAAAACCTTGATCTTTTAATAAGAAAGATAAATAAAACTTTGAAATATTAATCTATTTTTTGAATCTGATTTGTTGCTGATGTATTTCCCTGAGGTGCAAATGTGTTCACCTGTGGTGCTGATGTGTCACCTGGTGAGTCAGTCATCCATACCCTGCATTTTTTCCAGATTTCAATGTTGGTTTTAGGAGAATTGACCAACTTGTGATATTCAAGTTTGAAAGCAGTGATCCTGGTAAAAGTGGGCCTTTCCATAAACAAGGTCTTAACCATCCATAATAATTGAAAATTCCTATGCAAGAAATTGACAATTGTAGCTCCTTTTAAGATTGTAGTTTTTTCATGGATATTATCAATCTTGATTTTTTCTCCCACTAATAAAGGTTCATATGAATCCCAAGATAGTGGATTGCCTTGCAGATCCCAGCATGATGGCAGCCCAGCTTTGGTCCTTTTGTCAAACATAGTGTTGAAATTGACTACAACCTGTTTGATCTATGTCAATTTCTTCTCTGTTGATTTCCTGCAAGCATTATTCACAATCAACTTATTGATCTCTAAAACATACAATGTTATATCTTTGATTTCATGCTCCTCTAGCTCTTGATCTACCTTGGAATTGACAAAGTCAATAAACCTCTTTTCCCATAGAGCTCTGTTAAGAAACTTCTGCTTATCAGCAAAAACAAGCTCCTGTAAATCTATGATTATGTTTTTTTTCCTCTGACACTATAATCAGTGATTCCCAAACTGTTTTCATTACTTCAATAATTTCATTCCACATAATATTCTTTTCTTGAATAAAGGAATGTTTCCCTTTACCTTTTCTTTAAGATTCTTGATTTCTTCATAAGCTTTCTCACAATCCGATTTATATTTATTAACTTCTCCATCTTTGGCATGCATTATTTTCATTGTTGTATCAAGATCACTCTAAGTTTTCTTAATAGCAACCTCTACCATCTTCAATTATGTGATCAATTGGGACAATCCAGCTGCTGGATCATCATCTCTAGATGACAAAATTATGGTGCAAGTATGTGATTCAATTTGACCCTGCAGATTAACCACTATCTCCTTTAATCTAGAAATTTCCTCCTCTTTCTGCAACAGCTGTTGTAAAAGATTTTATTTCTCTTTTTCTACCTCTGTCACCTTTGCTGCCATTGGATGCTCTCCAGTAGGTAACTTTAGCTTTTTCTTCAACACATTAATTTCTGATTTTTCACTTTGTAATAATTTTTGTACAATTGATCTATCATTGGGATCCACTCCAATTTTTACAATTATTTTCTTCAACTCTTCATTTTGAGTTGAGAGAGCCCTGGAATTAGCCTTCTCTAATTTTAGTTGCTTAATCACTTTTCCCAACATATAAGTAGTTGCACTGGTTTTAGTTAAGTCATTAACAATCAATTGAACAGTTTGCATGTGTAAGTTAAATTTATCAAGCAAATGGATATTTTTAACATCAACAGTTAAATTTACAATTTTAAAACTGTTGGATGACCCTATTGTCATTTCAGATGGGTGAGAGAAAGAAATTTTGATGGGTGAGAGTAAGAAATTTTGAACTGATCCCTTTCTAACTCCATAGCAGTCAACAATCTAGTTTGATAAGGAGTAATCTAATACTCCGCTTGAGCCTCCATACTTACTCTAATCTTCTGGTTATTTTCTGCAATTTGGGCAAAGACCTACTTAATCGGAGGAACCCGATCATGAACAACTTCATGTCTCTATGGTGAAGCTGGTGCATTTTAAGTATCTCCTAATTGAATTAAGAAACCGGGTTGTGTGTTTGGTATTTCTTTGGTTAACTTAGCTCTTTTCTTAGCTCTCTATTCTTCATCCTCAGAATCAACAACTTGTTCTTTGCTTCTCTTAATTATCCTTTCAAAGATAATTGGATTATGAATGCTAGTGCTACTAGAGCCTGTAAAATATTTGTTATCTAGCTTCTTAATTTCAGGCTTGCTGTCATGAGCAAAAGCATAATAACCATTTTCAACTCTCCTGTTAGAAATCACCTTATGTGGATCATAAGCCCATTTATCACCTAGTAACAAATGCATGCTTTCTAACATTCAGTTTGCCTCATTTGCTGCTTGTCTCATATTCATTATGAATGGTCCCACATTCATAGTCAACTTAAACAGATGGCCTTTCTTCATTGGGACAAAATGTATCTTATCTACATTCAGGCTCTGTCTAATAAAATCCAAGGCAAACATTCTCATGGGAACAAAGATGGGTAATCTATAAGGCTCAATCCCAGCTCCATATAACCTAATTTCTGAATAATCATCATACACAAACCAGTCTCCAAATTTACAATTGACACTAAGTTAAAGAAAATACTTGGCCTTCGGAAGAAAACATGGGGGAGTAATTCCATTCAAAATATTATAGGCAATTGGCATGAAATAAGCAGCAAAATCAAACAACCCTCCCTCATTTGGTTAATTTCTTATTACATCTGTCCAAAACACCACCGATTGTCTTTTCGTATTTGAATCAACAATATTTAACCCCAAAAGTATAATTTATTCTACATTTTGATATAAGAATAAATAAGTAATCAGTGAGGGAAACCTGAAAGACCCAGTGAGGGACAGGCTCATAAGATGAGCATTAATGTTCTCTTGCTAGTGGGAAGGAATATCTAACACCACATTGGGCTTCATCATTTAGGGCAAACAAACCAAGTACCAGCCTGTCATTTTGAGCAGCATCCTCCTTCCCAAGTATCTTCGAAAAAAATTCCAATACTGGCTTGACTTCTACATCAAAAATATCCAAGGGAAACTCTTTACCATCTGCTGAAAAACGTCCTACTTCCGGCTTTAGAAAGAAAACCACCTGTGTAAAATCCTGCCCTGCAATACTTTCATATAGTGCCACCAATGATTATTTAGTAAAATTGACATAAGAATTTGACTCAGGATAACAGAGGGCTTGAGGGATTAACAAAGATTTGACTTGAAGAACACTTTCTCCTAAATTATTCATCACAAAGCACTTGCTAGGGTATAATGCAGATACTAGCCAATGTACGAATTCTGGAAAAATATGGGTTTTGGGGACACATGTAGAGAGAACACCAGACTTGACCATGGCTGAGTAGATGGGAGAATTCTTCTCATTAAGTAGGAATTTTTAGTAAAAGGGTAGATACTCAACTGTGCACAGGGTATCTTTGACGTCTTGCCCAGTATCCATAAGCGGGAAGTGGTTGGAAGAGCCTGATAGGGACGAGTGTTTAGCCATGGATTTACTCAAGGTGGTGACTGTACAAACGAAGAGGTGAGAAATTAAACAACTAAGACGACTTCTAAGCAATTGGGACTGAAAACCAACAAGAAGAAAAGCAGAAACCTTAACACATTCTATATATGGCGTGGTATTTTGGAAATGAATGTGAAATTAATGCATGACTTGACAAATAACGAACACATGACGTGACATACGAGCTGGCTCATTAGCTGGCGACATTAATTTCCTGCGTCATGGGTTGCCTACGTCACTGCGGGAGACCTCTAGAGTATGGCAGACTCATCGGAGGTCTGCCCCCATAGTGGTCGTGAACCGTCGATCTCAGTCAGCTGGCTTTCGACTGGGTCAACTGTGGAGGCACCCTCAGTGTTATCCTTTAAGCTATTAATGCCCGCGGGTTTTCGCTGATCGAATATCAACACCAATTCTTTCAAATCCCGCTCGGTGAATCACACGAGTGTTAATCCAATGGTCGAACCCACCTTCACAGTTCTGCATAATATCTTAATTGACCAACATATAAAACAAAAAATATTTTTCGGCATATAGAAAATTTACATTTGTCCCTTTTCTAATATATATGCTTTCTTGTGTTTTGAAAAATATTTCAAAAGTAAATGAAAATGAGCCACAGCAACACGTTTGGTAAAATTTTGCTCATTGTCGATTTAGGGAGATCCAGGTTGAGGTCTTGTATCATATTCCATCATCTCACTAGTATTTCTTTGTTGATGGCATGAAGGGGGTTATGTGTGGTTGAGAGGCGGTTCTCACTACTTGAAAGTCTTTTATCTCAAGCTTATTCACTCCTCTACCCACAGATCATATTTGATCCAGCCTGGAAAAGTCCTCTCAAGGTGGAGGAGGGATATGTATATATTTTTTTCAAGAATCTCAGGGAAAAAAATATGTTCCCTGGACCAAGGTCTTGAATCTGGTTGAAAATATTAAACAAAGCATCCAGAAAATCCTTAGTATTGATTCTCTCTCTCAGTTATTATATGAGGTGAAATCGTTACATGGTTGTATTACTATGAAGGAATATGATAGTATGAAACATTCCACCCTTATTTTAAATCTGAGGATGTGAGGTGGAGCCTCAAAAAACTCATGTGGATCAACATCATATAAGGAAGTCGTTCGATCCCAAAAACCTAGTGGTTTGAGCTCTTTCAAGGACGCAGTGCAAGGGAAGGCACACAATTCATTTGATCAAATCCAAAATATCCCAAGACCTTACATTATTGAACAAATGGAACAAACACCAGCTATGATAGTTAATATAATAGAGGTAAATGTTCTTTTCATTGGCCTTTAATCTAGAGTTTTTATTTGCATATTTGATGGGTTCTTGCCCAAGTTGGAAGATATTTATCAGTGGGTACTCACCACATGGACCCCCAACTGTGAAATTTACTTGTGCGCCAAGGGATTCTTTATTGTAAAATTTGATACACAGAAAGATCTAGAATTCACTCTAAATGAGGGGCCATGGTTTTGGGGTAGAGTCGGACTCTTCATAACTCCATGGTTTCTAGAATTTGATGCTACAACAATGGTGGTCTAAAAAAATACCGATAAGGGTGAGACTACACAATCTCGCTCTTCCTTTTTGGCACCATAAAATATTAGAGGGAATTGGAAATACACTGGAAAAGTTTTTAAAGATGGATATAGAGAGAACAGAAAAAGGCATTTTTACCTTGCCCGAATTTGTGTAGAGATAGATCTTATTAGCAATGGTCTACCTGATCACACATTCACTTGACTCGTAAAAGTTCTTAGTGGACCCGACTATTATATTTTCAAAACATGACATTCATGTGTCATATTTTTTTTCAAACAAGACATTTGTAGAATACATATCCATAGGCCAAAAATGTTACAAGAAGGAAAAAGAGACAACTCGAAAAGCCAAAGGGATGACAGTTTTTAGACCCTCGTCTTTTAAAAGAAAAATAGGAAAAAATGATGGAGAACCCTCCAAACATGGATGTACATAATCATCAATGCACACAAGTGGATGAGGGAGCAGAGAATTAGCACATTGAAAGGTATCGAACCAATAGTGGTCCTAGCAACAGAGAAACATAATGAGGAAATATACAACAAACAAGAGCAAGTGGCACAAAGAGAACACATGCTTCTGAGAATTCAAAATCAGATAAAGAAGTGCCCCTGCAAACTAAGGGAAAATTAATCACATTGGTAATTGTGGATCCTAACCCTAGGGGTTGGCAAAAAATATTCAAAAGAAGAAAAACAAAAAGGAGAAACTTAGTGATTTTTCACTTAACACCCACATTTTATGTATTTTTAATCTATTTTGTTTTTTATTGTTTCGTAAGTCAAAGGCTTATATGTTTTAATGCAATATGCTTCTATGTATTTTTCCTATATTTTGTTTTTTATTATTTCATAAGTCAAAAGGCTTATATGTTTGAATGATCCATACACATAGGTGTTGTGTCTACATAATGTAATTTTATCATTTTCAATGAATAAAATTATGATTTTTTTTCTCTAATAAATTTTAAATAAATCATTAGACTCAATGAATTGTATTGGATGAACATCTTGTTCATTTCTTAGGTAGTTGAAGAGAATGCAAGGCAACAACATGCCACCTTGTATTAATTAAACACTATGGATAAAAAATTCAATGCTCTTTGTAGAGAGGTATTCAACAATGAAATATGGTAGACTTGCTAGGATATCATGGTCAACAACCAAGCAAACTTGCCAAGCAATTTCATAGAGACCAATGACCAATTCCCAACATCAAAATGCACTCAATCAAACATAGATTGGATGAAGAACTAGAGAATCAAAACCCTAAAAATTTATGTAAAAAGTAAAATCTTTCTCCAATTTAAATCACTTTGTTTATCTTAATAAAAACAAGAAATAAATATCTCCTCAATCACCAACTTTATGTTTTACTTTGAATTATTACTAAATAGATAGAAAAATCATTTAATTTCTAAATATTATAAACTACTTAAAAAAAACATTTTAAACAAAAATAAATAAAACAATCATCTAACAATTATTATTATTATAATCCTAATTTTCCAAAAAAGCAAACCATAATAACTATACTCATACTAAAACTTACACAATAGTAATACTAAAAAAGTACATAATACAAATGCTAAAACTAATAATTTATCCCACCAAGAAATAAATAAATAAATCGCCTACTAAGCTTTTAACTTGCCCCAAAAAAATCACAAAAGACCTTTTAATATTTAAGATCTTCTCATCTCAATAAAAACCAGCCCATTTCTCTGATTGTGCTGATTAATTTAACATAAAATAAATCATAAACTCTTATGATAAACTTCCCAATTAACTATTACTTGAATAGCTGAACTTACCAGTTATTTACACCTGTAAAACATTAATTTAATTTAATTTAATTTGAATATGTATTAACTTTCGTTTGTTGTCGGAACAAGTCAAACAGATCATACAATGTCCAAATACTTTTGTGCTATGGCAAAACCATCTATAATCAAACCCTCTGAGCATCTTCATCATTCTCAGCTTTTTGGCCCTTATCGCGTTTTCTCAGAATATAACAGACAGAGCTCCATTTGTTGCCCTTCTTCTTTTCCAGATAGAGATTGTGCAACATCTCCTCAAGCTGCTCCAGTGACATGCTCTTCGTCTCCGGTACAAACAGGATGACGAACACCAAGGTAAACAGCGCTATGAATATGAAAATCATAAATGTTTTGGAGACACCGATGGCAGTGGTAAGGGTCAAGAACGTCTCCGACACGATCAGATTGGAGACCCACAGACAGGTAGCTGCAAGTCCTCCGCCGATTCCTCTGTATTTAAGAGGGTAGATTTCTGAGTTCACTGTCCAGGGTACGATTCCCATGCCAGGCGCAAAGAAGCATATGTAGAGAGCCATGGCCATTACCGCAAGCCAACCGAACTGGCTGGGGCATCCTCGAGTGAACCAAGAGCTGCCAGAATGGCGCAGTCTGTGGCACATATGTTCCACAGTTGAATTGGACACCAGACAGGTTCCCGTATAGTGACCCTGTATCAATGTCATGTACAATTATACTAATGAAATCTATGAGATCTAAGATCATAATCTCATTCAAAATGGAATTATCTATATAATGGTATTGTTCAATTTCAGATTAAAAAAACTTAAATCTTTCAATTTCATATTAAAAAACTTGAATTCTACAATATTAGATAATACACATTTCTTCTTTTTCCTGGTGATGAATATTTCTGAAACAGTGTAATTTCATTGGGATTCAATGTTTCAGGTCAAGACTTCACCTATTCTCAAGGATATAATGTTCTGATAAGGATAGAAATTCTAGTTGTGAATTTGAGCTTTCTATTTTTAAAGATGACTGAAGTGCTCATTCAAAATATCTAACAGAATGTTACAAAAGTATTCATCACAATGTTTCCTGAAAATGAAAATTTACATGCTAAGATTCCTTTCTCCTTTCACTATTTTCACTCTTTTCCAATTCAATAATAATAAAAACATAAAACCAAATTCATTTATGGAATCTCATTCATTTATAATGATAAAAAAGGTAGAATAGCAGTCAGTGAAGCCACACCTTGTCCTTCTTTGATAATGGTGTTTGACAGAATCCACAACTCTTGTCCAGGCACTGAGAACAGGTCCAATCCTGATTTGAAGTTTGAAAAGCTGGGCAAACATAGGCACTTTCTGTCCCCAAGGTTCTCGATGTGGTAAGTACAGGAGGAGAGTGAGTTTCTGTGTAATTGAATGCAGCTGTGAGCAATGCAAGTGACAGGATAACTCCACTCAAACTCACGATTGCAAGCCTCCTCCTTCCTGTTCTGTCAATGAGGTACATTCCCAATAAGGATCCCAGCGCATTCAGTCCTGATGTTATCAGCGATAGGAGCAGAGCTGTTGTGTTCGATGCGAAGCCAGCCAGTTGAACAATTGTGGGACTGTAATACATTACAGTGTTTATCCCTACAAACTGTTGAAGGATCTGTTTCAAAACAAATGAATCCAAGAGTTAGTTATCTCAATCATAAATGAAACACCTAAAAAGCACTTCTGATCAACATGCTGATCATGGATCCTTAACTTTAACAGATATCTTATGCTGTGAAGGGTAGATACAGAAGAAAATCCACTTCACCCCGGACTTCCTGAGCAAATAAAACTCAACATGCAGGTCTAGAAGCTAGAGACACCTGACAGCTTAGGTTTTTTAAACAGATACCCACAGAAGATTTTGCCCGCCCGGGCCCTGTTGGGCTGTAGAGCTCCTTCGTGGCAAAAATATATTGGAAAATGAATATTGTTTAATAAAATATTGAAGATCCACGCTTACACAAAATACAGACGAGGACAGATTATAAAGACAAGAAAAAGGGGAAAAGGCCGGAATATAAAGAACGAAACCAGAGTCCATTTTAACAACTCAATTTAAATTAAAAGAAAATAAATTAATTTTTTTTTACACCGGCAAATGAATTCATCAAAGAATTAAAGTTACCTACTTAATAAATCATTCACTCAGACATCTCAACATTCAAAATGCATCAAACTGCAAAGTATTTATTACACTCTCCAACAATGTATGCGTATGGATACACCACCTCCAGAATGGAGTGTTATTAGGTGATTACAGGGCTAACCTCATAGATGGATGGAGGCATGTCTGCATGGGTTCATTCATGCTATTGACAAGCTTATGGAGGGTGAACAAGATAGAAGTTATCATTGCATAGCCAACTTGTGAGTTTTGTGATGATGCGATTTAGCTTTCAATTCCACTTCATACCGACCATGGTTTAAAAAACAGAATTCAAATGGCTCAAGAAGAATAAGAAGATGATGGAGGTTTGAATGAAGAAAGTCACTAGAGTTTACAGTAATTATGGTTTTATCTCTAGGTTTAGTCTCCTTGGCCTGACTTTGAGATTTTCTTATTGGTTTCTGTGTGCGGTGAAGATTGAGTGAAGATATGAAGAAAGTCACTTATAATGATGGTTTCATCTCTAGGTTTAGTCCCATGGCTTTTTTTCCCATTGGTTTCTTCATTGAGTGAGGATCATAAAAAACCCATTGGCAACTAGTTGTATTATTACATATTGGTTGTAAATGTTTCTATCTAATTTTTTTGTGTGGGTGGGTGAATAATACTCTAGCTTCAACTCTTTTCCCTAGTAGTTGGGTCTCCACTTTACCCTTTCTTACAGGCATAATATAAGATGTGAGACACTAGCAATGAAATGAGTCCAAAATACAACAAAATGGGGTTCAGTTGGATGATCCAAGTGAATATTGGTGGCCACTCACCTCTTCCATTGACTCAATGGTTCTCTATCTTCTTAGTATTTTTTCTATTTTTTTCAGCTCCCAAACTTTTGAGGTTATTTTGAGACCTTAAACGATGTATTTTGGTTATTCAGGGTGTTAAGGGTTTCCATGGCACTCCCTAGCCCAACCAAAAGTTGTAATCCTTGGATAGTTCTTTCCAATGAGCCACTATGTGCTCCAAACAAGGATTGTATGCAAAAGTTATGCCCTTGGGAAGTTGATGTACCCACTAACCACCTTAAAGTCTGTAAACCTTTAGCATTTCATCTTCTAGGATTAGGGTTTTAGACCTCTAGGGTTCTTTCTTTATGTTAAAAGGCCATTTTTTCGGCCGCTTGTAATAGCTTCTTGTGAATGCATGTAGTAGTCATCTTTCTCATATCATACATAGCTACCACCATTCTAGCCACTTTATGTTCTTCAATAATCTATTATTTTTTTTATTAATAGAAGTTGGGTTTTCACTAGATTACTATGCTCTCTACTATATTTCTCTGTGTTTGTATTTCATTCCTTTTCCTGCCTTTCATTTCATTCATTGTACAACTTGGATCAATCGTATTAAATTAATATTCTCCTTCTTGTTTCTTAATGCATGCCTCCGACGAGGCTTGGATATAGAGGGTTGTGTTTCGAGTTAGTTTCATTTGGGAATGACCACTCTTGCCAATCGAAGTAATCTCTCATGGAGGAAGAAAAGAGAGATGATGGAACAAAAGATCCTAGCAAGTGTTTGCTCAAGGAAGTACTCACTTGAGAGAGGAATGAGGTGATGGACAATTTTGTCCAAATCCTTCAATGACTACTAACATCAACCAAGGAACCTTTAACATGCAACAACTTCAAAGGTACAACACCCTTGAATGTACAAGTTAACTTTGATTTGAAGGCCAAATAGATGCAGGTGCTTTGAAGAAATGGTTAAGTTTTTTATAGGGCTATTACTTAGTCCAAAAAATTTCTGACACTGAAAAGATCACCTTCACACACCCAAAATCCCTTTCCTGTGTCAAAGATTAGTGGGGAGGTTACTAGAGGCACATAGCAATGATACGTTTACAATATTCAATGTAGGACCCACTTGAGAAACTTTCATTGATTCCCTCAAGGAGGAATTCGACAATGTAGGGAACTATGATGACTAGTACACAAGATAAACAACTTTATAATAGAAGAAAAACTAGATGACATCGAAGTACACCAATGTTTTGCATACCTTGCGCTCAAAGGTGGATATCAGAGATTCCAAGTGGCACCTAGTTCATAAGTACCATATTGCCTACATAAGTACATCCAAATAAAGATGGATTTCTTGTACGTCTCCTCATTGGGAGATGTTTATTGATGTGTTATTAAAATTGTGTAGAAATTAAAACAAATTAATAAGGAGTTTGGATCTACAAATCCATTACAACAAAAGCTTGGAAAAGGTAGCTCTAACTCACAAAACAAGGGACAAAGCAAGGATATCCAACCTCAAGATAACTAGCCTAAGTCACAAGCTAAAACCTATCCAATGAGTACCCACTCTGCATGCTTCCTAGTAGACCCACATCGAAAAAAAAAGAAAAAAAAAGATGAAAAATGTGTGTTGAATTTTTTCCAACATGGGTTTACTTGGAAGCGTGCAAAGTGGATACTCATAGGATGTGGAATTTAGTTTTGCATCCAACGGGTGTCAAGAATTGACATTTCAGTAAACCTATAAGGAGATAAACTAGAAATAAAATAAAAAAAGTAGCTTCATTTCTTTTTCTTTAAAAATTCATAGCTCTCATTTTATTATTTTAACTATTATTTTATTATTTTCTTTAGGAGGCTCATCTTATACTTCAAAATTCCCCTAATGTGTAGCAAATTTAGCAAGCCCTGAGCACCCTGCGACAACACAAGTTGTATGCCAAACCAGAGAAATTCTCATTTCACATGTAGAGAAGTCAGTTTTTGGGATACATTGTGGATGAACATGGGGTGCATGTGGACGTAGCCAAGATCCAAGTCATTTGGGATTGGGCAGCCCCAATGACTCTAACAAACCTCCATTGCTTCTTAGGCCTTGCTGACTTCTATTGAAGGTTCATGTGTGGGTTCTCTCGTATTTCTTGGCCCTTAAGCCAATTGCCTAAGGGTGGAGCTAAAACATTTTTTTCCTAGTTTGAATCAAAATAAAAAGAATTCGAGGATTTGAAACACTGCCTCTACTATGCATCAGTCTTCACCCTGCCATACTTTCAACAACCATTTGATATTGATACAAATGCCTCTAATTATGTTTTTGATGCAATCCTCACTCAACAAAAACATTAAATGGCATATCATATTGAAACACTTTCTAACAATGTCTAGAGATACCCCACCTGTGACAAGGAGATGTACTCCATCATGCAGACATGCTAACAACGGAAGCAATATATTTTGGAGAAGGAGACAAGAAAAGTTCTAGAATTACCACTGTAAAAAATTCGATGTGATGGAGCTAAAAGAAGATCAAAGCATATCAAATCACAAAAGCGTCAACTCTGAAATAATAACCCACATACCTACAACAATTCCACTTGAACATCAAGTATAAGAAGCGTAGCACCATCATGTTGTAGACTATCTTAGTTGGCCATCAGTTGTGATACTAACCATAGTTCTTAGATCTTGTGGTTATGAGACCTTTGTGTGACCACAATTATATTATAGTGACTTCGATTTTGTTGCTACGTACCATATGTTGATCATAGGAAAAAAAAAATTCCAAACTTCCACCTATGCTCTATTATGTTACCTGGGCCGCCTTTGTGTTCCTTCAAGCAAGTGTGCCAAGGTGAATTGGGAGGCACATTATAGTCTGGTGGGAGCGAACTTTGTTGTTGAGAAGACAATAATAATAATTCAAGAGTATTTTTACCTATGTTGCATGGGTTCCCAAACCCAGGGGTGGGATTCGAGAACCCGGATCTGGGTACGGGTTCTTCCGAAACGAAACCATAAGAACTGGGTTCTTCTACCAAGAACCAGGTTCTTCATTAAAAAAATTTGGGTGCTTTTGACGTTTAGGGTACTTGGAACCCCAAAATTGGGTTCTTTAGGGTTTTTTGTTGAACGATTTTTGAAATAAAAGTTTAAATATAAAAAAGTCGTGGAAATTCAAAAGGTGAATACATAACCCGAAAAACCTAAAATCGCTGCACTCTTCGATGACGACATTCAGTTTGAGACAACAACCATTTGGTTTGACTATTGAGATGACGAGCATTCCCTGTTGTATTTGGGGCATTCGTTGGTGTGTGTGTCGGTGACTGGAGTTTCCCATAGAGACGCAACCGATAGAGATGCAATCCCTGCTTGAAGATTCATAGGTAGCTCTTGATGATTCACCATGTGGCATGAATTAATTCTAATTTATGTGTGTTCAAACTTCACTATTTGAAAACAAAATTTGTAAATTAAAATTTAATTCTAAATAGTAAATCGACCCGTGATGTCAAAGATGGGAAAGCTTCCTTATGACGAGTATTAGAATCTTGAAGAAAACACAATGAACAATGTATACTGCCATATTCTACGATTCCAAACTCTTGTTTTTCTATTGTAATCACCACATTCTCTCATGGCCAACCGACATCACTTGCTTTTATAATCCCTCTTTTAACTATGGTTTTTTTTTTTTTACATTTTTTTGCCAAGAATGTAACTTTTGGCCTTCTCTTTCCCTACTAGAGTTTTGGGCGAAATTGACTTGGGGCCAAATTTACAAGTATGTGTCAACTCCAATTTTTACTTGATATCAAACTGGAAATTTTGAAATTTCAATGTAAATGTTGAATGTTCAATGATGTGCATGTTTAAATCTTTAAAGTTTAAATTATAAATATTTTAGTTATACAAATTCACACACACATATCCTTGATGAACCCCTGCACCCTATTTCAAAAAATGACACACCCGTCCCCGTCCCCGTCCCCGTTCCCATCGTTGTCCCCACGTTTCCTGGAAACATAGATTTTTACTAACCAAGGCTTCAACATGATGTCCATCAATATATAAAACTATGCATTTCCTATGCCATCGCTAAATTGACCATTAAGAAGCAAAGTTGTACACTCCTCTATCTACCCCAAGCAAGCCCCAAGAGTCAATCTCCATGGATTACACATTAGTATTTCCCACCACCAAGCATGGTATGTAATTGTCAATTGATTTTGGAAGAAAGCTATTTTAGCACCATACAAGAAGAGTATAACAATCAAAACCACTGCTAAACATTATGAATCACAAAAATAAAAAATCTAAGATCTAATATTATTTTTATATTATTACTCATATATAATTAATTTTTATATTATTATTAATAAAATAGTAAAAAGGGTGGCTAGCCCAAGGCATGCCACTTGGCTAGGCCACATGGCCATGCAGAGGGAAGGTACTGTGGCGTTTAATGCCCACAACTGCGAGCGCCTGTCATTCACCTCTCCCGCACTTGGCCTTTACTCTGGCTCTGGTAACTGTCCTGCCCCTCCTTAAATGGCATCGCGTCCCTCCTCGTTATCTTTCTCGATCCGCAGACATTCTCTGTCTTTGTCATTTGCCTCTGTTCGACCTCTGAGCTCCTCTGAGTCGTTGCTGGACCTCCGCCTCTTGCTTGCTCTGCAGCCCTCTAGTGCAGATAGCCAATTTCCTGTCCACTGTGCTCATTCGCCCTCCAGTGTTGATAGCCACTTGCCAGACCTTTGTGCTCATACACCTCGCTCGCCCCCCCATCTCCCTCGTTCACCCTCCTACTCGCTCTACAACTTTGCTATGCCGAGAAGGCACCACATGAGGTGTAGATGGGGCAGAGGAAGAGGAGCAGGCTCTCGCCCGCCTCTCTCCATTCATGAGGAGCACAGCACCCCGCCTCCGGCTGAGAATGTAGCTTTCTTTCACTTTGACAGTCTCCTCGACAGACCAAGGGTCACAACCACAATTTCAGTCACGTTTCAGCATGCGCAACCCAACTCCATGGGCTCGGGCTCCAAAAAACGCATGCAAAAGTCTACTATCTCTCTAGTTCCTCCACAAGACACTCAGAAGTCTGCTGCCCTGCCTGTCAAGTCTAGCTCGCCGTCCTCAAGCAGTGCAGGTAGCGGTAGTGGGAGCTTTGAGCACACGATGGGGGAGCTGAGGAAAGGTAGCAATCAAGCGCACACAACATCCTCACCTGAGCCTACAACACAACAGTCCAAGAAAGAGGATGACTCGTTCGAGGAGTACAAATGTCTCATTGTGGAGGAGCTACCTCCAACACAAAAAGACACCTAGCATGATTCATAACCACCGCAAGGACAGGTTCCCTCATCTAATTTCGGCTAATTTTCATGTTTTGTTGAATTTTCTGGGCTTGCTGGCCATAATGACTTTTTTGTCTAACTCTGGGAAGTTACTGATCAAAACTGGTTTCCCCATAGTGCGCAGCATATTTTGGGCCGGTTTCCCCACAAGGGGTGGCCAATCTTTTGTTTTTTTAGTAAGACTCCCTTTGGAATTGGCTAGTACAACAATTCCGGAGGTCAGTCCTGCCATGTCTATTATGTTTCATATTAACAGATTAGTCTAACTTAAAAAAAATAATAAAAAGAAAATTTTCATATAATGAAAAAATAAATATTATCTTTTAAATTTAATATAATTATGATTACACAAATTAATGACAATAAATTATCAATATAATTGTATTAAGGCATTTTTCAGTTTAAAAAATAACAATAAAAAAAAAAAAAAAAATCAAATAAAAAAGACTCCTGATATTTATATAAGAAAATATAGATTATTTAAAAAACAAAATCAAACCCGTATCTACCAAGTTCAAGTTCAGAAAATCAAACCTTTGTAAAAAAATAAATATTTGATCTTTAAACACTTGGTCCAGAAATAAAATAAATCTAAACTAATTTATTTTATATTATATTAATATTAAATATAAACACATTTTTTAAATATGTAAAGATCCTTTTATATATAGTTGAATATATGCGCACACATGGTACAGTAAATCCAAGAAACCCCAATCGATCAAATAGCCATAACTCAAGATGAATAATCAAACATTCATCAGGCAAGCAACATTAATGGCCGCCAGGAATCTGGAGAAGAATATATTAAAATACAGTGGGAAATAATAAGACGATAGTAAATGCTTACCGAAAGCCCGACGCCTGCCACCACAGCTGGTCGAAGTTCAGGTGAATTTAACAATGTGCGAACTTTAGTCCACATTGTATTTTTATCATCTTCTGATGCAATGGAATCCCTTAGAGCTGTAATCTCAGACTCCACTTCTTCTTTTGGATAGAGCCTTTCAAGAATGGTCACTGCTTCATCAATCTTGTTCTGCAATTCAATATTCATTTCCACATGAACAGGTTATTATAAAAATGTAGACAATTTTCCTCTTTGATTAATTTTCAGTTTGGAAACAAGAAATTGTAGACAATTTTGCTGTTTGATTAAATTTCAGTTTGGAAACAAGAAATTAGCAGAGAACCTGTCTGTATAACCAGCGGGGAGATTCGGGTAAATATAACACCAAAACCAGCTGAACTACAGCAGGCACGCCAGCAACACCGAGCATCCAACGCCATGTCCCAGGTGCCTGAGAAACGAAACCTCAAGCAGTAATCAAGAGGTTTATTTATCAATTTAGGGCTTCCAGAACTGTGTTTTAGATTTCGCTTACCTTGGCCAAGGCCAGATTGATGAGACACAACTGTAGATTTCACATACCTTGGTGAAGGCCAGATTGATGAGATAGGAAAGAAATTGTCCGCCAGTTATCATAAAACCATTGGTGCTCACTAAAGCTCCTCTTATTTTAGCAGGAGATGCCTCTGAAATGTACAGTGGGACGCTTACAGAGGCAGCTCCTACGCCTAAACCGACGAGTACACGACCTAAAATGAGCACGCCCGGATTTGGTGCCACGGCCATGACAACTGCGCCTGCAGCGAACACCGCATCGGCTGCAAGAATCGCTGGCCTCCGCCCATAATAATCGTTGGCGAATCCTCCGACTGCCGCTCCAATTATAGCGGTTGCAATGGTCACACTCACTATTGTCTCCTGTAAGTAAAAGATTTAGGGCAAATCCATACATCAAACGTTCTTTTTTCGGATGAATCATTTCAAAATAAGATATTTTTGGAATCTGCAATAAAGATAAGTTTGAATTTGACATGCCTCAATTTCAAAATCTGTAAAATTTGTAAAGATTCGAAAATATTTCTAAAATCTGTAATTTAGACAAAAATTCTAAAAAAATTCCTAATTTGTAATTAAGAATAAAGATATATACAGCCATGCATGCACAGGAAATAGATTAAATACAAACCCGCTTACCTGCAAGAATGAGCTATTCTTTACTGCGTCAAAATCATCTCGAATATACAGCAAAGCCCCGGATATCACTCCTGCAATTTAGAAACACAGATTTCTTTAAGATTTCTGCCAGAACTTCAAAGCCAGCTAAAAATACAGAGCTAATTGAACGAGCGCATTAATGGCCTTTAAATTCTTGTAATTTTCTGTAAAACAAGCGCCCATGAAGTTACCTGTGTCATATCCAAAGAGGAGACCGCCGACCCCGGCAGAAAAGGCGAGCTGCAAAATATATGGATTCTTCCATACTATCGACCAGAACGTCTTAAACTCCTTGGCGTTTGCTCCACCAGCTCCTCCCTCCATTATAATGCCCTTGAAGAGGAATCCGCGAGGTTATTATGATTTTTCCAGTTTCTCCTGTTTCAGAGATTTAGATATTGTAATGTCTGAAAGATTACATGTATTTTGGATTCAGCTCCACAGTTTAGAGGCGGAAAAAACTAGTTTTTTTGCTTTTTTACGGTATTTTTTAAGGAAAAAATAACCAGAAAACAAGGTTACTCGAGTGCCTGACATTCATATAAAAGCAAAAATAATTTTTTATTAATTTAATTTTAAAATTACATCAAATAAAATAATAAATTAATATATTGAATATAAAAATAATAAAATAATATATTAAATTTTTTGATTAATAAGTTTTCTCTTTACCGATCAAACGATTTTTTTCATAAATTATTTTTTTTTCCGGAGAATCTCCAAAAGTTAGAATATAATAGTACATGAATGTAATTAAATATTTTTTAATATATAATATAGTATAATAATTTGATTTAAAATTATAGTCAAATTAGATATTAAATTAGTGTACGAAAATAATATGCATAATTTTTATTTTTAAATTTAATAATTAAATATTTTATATATATATATATATATATATATATATATATATATATATATATATATATATAATAATTTAATATAAAATTATAATAATATTAATTATCAAATTAATATATAAAAAAAATATCCATAGTTTGTATTTTTAAATTTAAAATTATGACTTTTTATTAAAAAAAACAATTTTTTAACTATACCTATTCAAGTTAAACACTTAAATTACCTCTAATTTCAATATCAATCATATATTTTTTTATTTCTATCAGCACACATAAATACATTATTTTAAATAAATAATAACTTTTAATTTACTATTAATGTCTTTTTTAATTAGTTTGACTTTCATCTATTTAAAAATAAAAATATTTTTTAAAATATATTTAAAAATATTAAACATGGAATCTTTCTAATACATTTGTATTTATTTTAATTTAATTCTAAAATTTCTAGATTACATAATCCAGGTTACAAAATTAAAATTAAAAATAAGTTAATTTAAATTTATTTATTCTTATTTGAATATATATTTTCACACTGGTTTATATATTATAGAATTTTTATTGTAATTCTCTTTTTCATCTATATTCAATTCTTACAAATCAAATATAATGTATCCAGTATATTGTTGTGATGGTTTTACTTTTAGATCTTCTTGAACTTTGAAATATATCTTACTCTCAGTTACAAACCAAGTGACCAACTAGAAGATAAAACACTTAAGTTATTATATTTTTAGAATTTAAGTTTTTGTGATCAATTTTAAATATTTAGAATTTTTTTGATAATAATTACATGTAAAAGAACATTGCAAACAGTTTGGAACCAATTAGTATAGTTCATCGTCAAAACTAGGTGGAAAAGATCAAATCTAATCTCTCACCCACTAGTCTAACCACACTTAATTACTACCTCAACTCAAATATATTTATAACTGTATTTAATAAAATCCCAGATAAATATAAAGCCTCTATCTGTTAAATCTCTCCATATTTAACACTACACAGTTAAAACTCAGTCAAACTGCTGTTAAAAAACACTCTCAGGTGGCACTACGCAGAATTAAAACTCAATCAACCTGATTCTTTAACAAAAATGAGATTGACTTTAAAACCCTCTCCAAATCACCTTGTAAACCACCTAATTTCAAATCTTCTACTCACCAAAATTTGATGAAATTTGTGATAAATTTAGGGTTTGAAGTCATTAAAATTGGTCATAAAAGTTTTTTTTGACTTGAAAAATATGAAAATTTCAGTTAGATATGGTAATAACTATCAAACTTCAATATTTTAGGTGCTTTAGAGGTTTTTTTATGGTGCTGAATCCATTTCCATAATCAAAAACATAATTCAAACACTGCTATTGCAAGATTTCTTAAAAAAAAATTTGCCCGGATTCAAGGCAATTTTGGCTGTCCGAACAATTCCTCTGCCTCCATAGTCTAAAAACCCTACAGAATAACCCAAAAATTCTGGTAAGATTATGAAAAATTTCGGCAATTTTTTTTTAAAATCTGGGTTACAGACGATAAACTTCAGTATTTTGGGAACCCCACAGAATAACCCAGAAATTCCAGAAATTCCTGTAAGATTATGAAAAATTTCGGCAAAGATTTTTGAAAATCTAGATTACAGTCATTAAACTTCAGTATTTTGGGTGCTCTAAAAGTTTTTGAAAATCTAGATTACAGTCATTAAACTTCAGTATTTTGGGTGCTAAATCCATTTCCATCATAAAAATAAAAATAAAAAATGCAATTCAAACACTCCAACTATTTTTTTTTACAGAATTCCAAAAAAAAACTGTGATGCTAACGATCCTAACCCTTATATTGCATCAATATACAACTCCATTAAAACCCTCTGATAGCAGAGTCACATATTGATGCCTGGACGGTAAGGTTACAAACTTGAAGAGATTTAATACACAACCAGAGGTATTTTTCGCAGAAATCCTCGTACGAGTATTAACAATTTTATTCAGCGTTAAATTATTGCAACTGTTCAGCTTTTTTTCAAAAAAAAATTTGTAATTTCATTCACAATTATATTCTTCAACAGCTATATTCTTTAAGTACTTTTTCAGGAAAGATTACAGTCTTCACATACTTTCTCAAGAATTTTCTGCTCAATAACTCTTACCTCGCAAAGATATAAATGCAATGACAAGAGAGGGCCTAGCAATCTTCCAGTTATATTCTTTATGTACTTTTTCAGGAAAGATTACAAGTCTTCGCATACTTTCTCAAGATTTTTCTGCTCAATAATTCTTACCTCGCAAAGATATAAGTGCGATGACAAGAGAGGGCCTAGCAATCTTCCAGCGGTGTGATCTGCTGTTCTGCTTCAGAGTGACGTGACGATATTGGCTGCTTTAAGATCTGCTGTTCTCCTTCAGGGTGATGCGGCGATAATGGCTGCTTTGAGATACGCTCCTTCTCCTTCAGGGTGATGTGAAGATATTGGCTGCTTTGAATCGGTTTATATAGTTTCCTGGAAAGGGACAAAATTGAGTTTTAGTAAGAAAAATATGCCGTTATTAGCTTTTCGAGCCCTAAAAATAACTGACACATTCAATGAATGTGTTGCTCAGGGATACGCGGCACAATACAAGGTTTACACATGTTCTAATGGCGAGTAAGACAGTGACGTTAATGAAAAGAACATAATTAAAATTTGAAGTGGAAGTATGCGCTGTTTAATACCAGAGAAATAATCGATGAACCTATTTATTATAATCCTTGACCTTAATTTTGATCCTGTGCTCTCGGCTGCTGAGAAGTTTGCAATGCATTATTTTATTTGCAAGGCACTTTCAGAAGTTTTTGTTTTCAACTTTTCTTTCTCTTTTTTATTTATTGGGTCTCACAGACTGCTAAAATTGCGCATGGATTAATGATAACAACGAGATTCACTCACAGTTTTTCAAGTTCCGTGTTCTAAATATGCAGAGTTACCAGGTTACTGTTTATTTTTTTTCCTTGAAAAGACAAATCTTTTCAAATATGATTGCAATGTTTAAATAAAATTATGAATCTGTTCCTTGAAGCACTATGACACAAATATGATTGCCATGTTTAAATAAAATTGTGAATCTGTTCCTCGAAGCCCTATGAAGTACAATTTGACAAATGTCAGGCCAAGAGCTCATATACTCTCTTTTGACTTTTGAATTCATGAATCTCTTTTCCCAATTAATGATCATCTCTTCCTTTTATTGTTGAAATAGACTCTGCACCCTACAAATGGCATTCCAGGTATGGGTAATATACTTTCTCTTTCTCTTTTGAATAAATTATTATTTCTTTCCAAATTCTCAGCCCTATTTCAACGAAAAGTAGAATAACGTTGCACCACAACCCAACAGAGAGATCACAACACAGCAGATTGAAAGAAAACTTTTTGAAGGACATTCCTGAAAATTCTACTTTAGCAAGACTGCTTCCACTACAAAATGTCAGCTTGTCACATATCATAATGGTTATGATTACGAACGATTAGTATCAAGCTGTAGCAATGCTCCAATATTCTGCAAATCTATTATAACATTATTGTAATTGTACTTGTTACTTTCTAATATACCTTGTCCTCCCTTTTAAATATTCTAGCCTGTTTTCTGATACAGAGAAACCACACAGTCTAAACTTGATGATAAATATGTGCATTTTGGATGAAAAGCATTGGTGTTTGATGAAAAGGAGGATAAATTTCTTCCATGTCAACTTCATGTACAGGCCTCTTTCAATAAGCTTTTGCATTTTCTTTTGATATGTTGATATGAATCCTGCTGTAATATCAACAATGTTTAATGTAATTGTGTTAATTTATCACTTAGATTCATTTCAATTCCCTGGTAATCAAGCATGAAGAGGTTTGTTAAAAAAAGCCACTGTGACAAAAAGACTGGATTAAAAGAAAAAGCAGAGATAGGCTAAGTATTGATTTGTGTTCTGTTAAAAAAAAAAACCTGGACATTATTAACTGGATGCAATAAGCAACCAAGTTTGGAGTTTTAAATTCCATCCGGTTGTTTAAGCAACCCAAGTTTTGAGGTTCAAATTCCATTTTGATAATGGTGTTGGTTGGATAATTAGCTCCTCTGGAAAATTGAAAAGGAAATTTAAATTAATGGTTACTGTGAACTAAGCCTTGTATGACAGGCATTCAACCAGTTTTGAGGTTCTAATTCCATTTTAATAATGGTGTTGGTTGGATACTTAGCTCCTCTGGGAAATTGAAAAGGAATTTTAAATTAATGTTTACTGTGAACTAAGCCTGGTATGACAGGCATTCAACCAGTTCCTATTACGGATAGGTTTTCGGACACATTTTGCCTTTGAATTCCACCAATGTATCTGTTAAATTTGCAAATCTGTTATCTCTCTCATGATGATTCAAATTATGATTTCAACGGTTTGATGTGCGAAATTTCATTTAGGATCATTTACCTAAGATGGATGTGATGTGCCCTTATTGCGTACCATTCATTCATTGATTTTTATAGAACTCCAGTATCCTATGCTGGCATTGGATGCCCTTAATTACAAATATAGAAATACTCCTAAAATATAGTGCAGCGGCTTTCTCTGCGCCCACACGTTTCATCCTTATCAGGAACTGAATAACAGTGGCTCACAAAACTGAAGGAGTGGAGACTTACACTCCGCATCTAAATAACTCACAGTCTATCTCTTCTTAGTTTTAGAATATTTTTTTATATATTTTAATTTATAAGATATAGTTGGCATTATTTGGAATTACAAGTTTAGTTGTAAATTCTGGATAATATATATATATATAATCAAAACTATTATAAAAAAAAGGGTTAAATTTCAATATAAAACTCAAAAAACATAACATGTTTTACAAATAATGGTTATTCCAACTATTAAATCTTCAAATTTTCTTTCAATAAATTTATTTAAATAGAGATTTAAAATCTATAATTCTTATCATTGGAATGATTTTGAATTATTTTTAAATAAAAAATTTAAAATTTTATTCAAAATTTATTTATAACTTTATTTCTAGAAAAAAAAAAATACTAAATAATAATAATTATAATTAAATAAATTAAAATTAAAATAATTAAATACACCTTTTATTAATCACAACCCTCTAATTTCAAACTTTTCAGTGTGAATTTTAAAACAAGTGATCAAACTCTCAGTATGAATTTTAAAATCAATTACATAGTGTAACTACTATTTTAAGTAAGTAAACTTTTCAGTGTGAATTTTAAAACAAGTGATCAACTCTCAGTATGAATTTTAAAATAAATTATATAGTTTAATTAGTTTAAATATTTGAGGTTTGATTAAATTAAATGAAATTAAAAATAAATAAAAATAATAAAATATTTAGAATTAAAAGTAAAATTATTTATTAATAATGTTTTGTGATTTTTAAGGGTTAGTTAAGTTATAGAAATAGATCAGTTTAATTAATAAATGTAATTATTTGTTTTTTAATTGAATTTAGCTATACAATTTCAAGTAAAATTGTGATTTTTTGTTATTTAAAAACTTTATTTAATGTATCAATAGATTTAACCTTATGAAAATATTTATTAAACACTCGAATTTTGTAGATTAAACAATTTAAATTGGAAGATTTAAAAAATAGCTCATGCATTTTGGTTCAATTTGACAAGAAAAAATGAGCTTAGTCTAAAAAATCTACAAATTGGTTGGGAAAATATTGGAAATTCTGGCAATATTATGAGAAAATCCACAGAAATTTTTGAAATTTTTTTGGATTACAATTGTCTAAAAAATTATTTAAACAATCCAACACTTTGATTTTTTTTACTAGATTCCCTCTAGTCAAAGACAAATTTGTGGAGGCCTAAAAAAATGTCCATAAAATGACCATTTCATCTATTATATTAAGTTCCAAAAAAACTATAAAAAATTTAGAAATAAAATTTCTAATTTCATGGAAAAATAATTTTAATCTATAATAAAATTTCTAATTTCAAAATATGCATGTTGCACATCAATAATGTTTTGCATTTTTTGAAGCAAGTTGTCAAGTGTGACTTTTTGAAAAGTTTTCTAGTTTATTTTCCTATTTAATTTGTCTAGAATCCGGCCACTCATTGAAACCACAAGTTTTCAGGGTGTTGAATCCATATATGCAGTGAAAAGAACAATATAAACAACACAATTCAAGATTTCCAATCTACAACTCCTATTTAAAGAAATCCAGTCTGCAACTCCTATAGTAGATAAATTATTAAAATTTTGGAAAAATAATTTTGATATTTAATAAACTTTTGAATTTCAAAATATACATGTTATATAATTCCAAATATGGAATTCTTTTTGGGTGCAAATTTGTATTTAGACATGTTCACTATTTTATTTTATTTTAAAAAGTTATTTATTATTTTGTTTTTATATTTTATATTTTAAAAAGTGAAAACAAACTGTCATAGTTTTATTGTTAAATTTGTTATCAAGATGGTCGCTGCAGCATATTCTAATTATTAAACAAAAAAAATAGACTTTTTTTTGTCAATTTTGTTCAAAATCCAATAAAAATCTCATGGAATAATAAGTTTCAATTATATAATTTGAAAATATGTGATGGGGGTGACAATAAATGGCATGCATCTCGTGAAAACATGCATCTAAGGATTTGGAGAAGGCTAGGGATATAAGTGTTGGAATAGTTACCTTGGTATGTTGTTGGTTGCACGAGGTTATGGGATTCAAGGTGGCATAAATATTTGAGTGTTGGTACTCGCGAGGTGGCATTCTAGCTATGCCAACCCCTACCATTTACATTGCAGGAGCTCAAGCCAGCTCCAACAAAGTAGAAAATTTTAGAGTGGTGCTTCAATGTAAGATTGTGTGGGATCCAGCCCTTGGGGGCGGGACATGTTGACCAACGAAAGTGTTGTTAAGGAATTTTTGCAATTGCGTAGGTCACCAGCTCAAACCTCATCTTACATGCACATCATGCAAGGGGTTTGTGTAGTTGCACTTGGAGGTTATAGTGATAGCAGACGAGAATTGACCTTTTGTTGTGCAAGTATGAGGACCACCCAACTATTGATTGCTCCAGCATAAAAAAAATAAAAAAAAATAAAAGATTGTATGGGACCCGAGATGGTGACAACCTCCACAGTCAGTTAGTTGCGTCTATGTTGCTTGGGCTGAGCGGAAATGACATGCACATTTAGTGAGGGTGGTTCTACATAAGGTCTCTTTGATCCTATGTCTATAGGTATGAGGTGGGGAATGTGAGAGGTGAGAGGAAAAGGACCCCTCGGTTCTCTGGTGTTCAGAGACTGGGGCACTAGCTCTGTGGTCATGAGTGTAAATTGTCAAGTGGTTTTCACAACTCTACAAGTGTTGTGTCACCTATGGTTCTTTTGTCTCTATAGTAGAGACAATAGACCGTGGAGGGTGGGGGCTCATGAAGTGAATTTTGTGTATAATGAGGGGGAGGATCATTTTAAGGAAGAAAGTGGGTAGGCAATCGAAGGCAAGAGGTCGAAAGGAACAAGGCTTCATCCATGTCTGCTTTACCCTAGGCGCTTTGGGGTCGAGGGTGATACTGTAATTAGTGGGTTGCAAAGAGATAGGTATTCTCGGTAGAGCACCACCATGTTTTGGTGTATAATGGAATTTTTAGGTCCCATGCTACAACAATGTGAGCGCGTCCAATAAGTTATTAGGCCACAGGGTCACAGGACAACCCATGCAATGGAAAATTGTGATCTGGAAGAAGAAGTTGGCCCTCTACCAGTGTAGTCTCCTGGAAGAATTGAACTGCCTCCACCCTTTGATTCTATGGATGATCATCTTCAACAAATCTTATTACTTCTAGAACAACTTAGTTGTAATAGACATGAGGACAAGAATGAGGTCATTGGTTTTATGAATGACCTTCAGCGAAACCAATGGTGTATGATGGACAAATTGGCTTCTCTTTGATGTAGTCAGAGGAGAATTCATGAAAGAAAGGAGAGTTTGGAAGGAATATTGGAGCACATGGAAGGTCTTTTTCATTGTGCTTTTAGTCCTCCTCCTTCACCAGGCCATGGACAAGATAACCCAGCTCCGGTGCAACCTCTAGATTAATGTTGAACGTTGGTTGCTTGTAGGTTCTTGGGGTTTTTTGGTCTTACTGGGCATTTTTTATTTGGCTCTCTAGTATACTATTGTTGTTTATCATTTGGTTTTGTTATTATCTTTTGAGAAACAAGTCTAGTGAGAATGAGACCTAAAGGCTTTTGGATTCAAGCTCCTCATGATGTAACTATGATTTAAACTAATAGAAAATTTTGACCCACAAAAAATAAAAATGATATCATTTGCAAAATTCAACTACCTTTAAGGAATTTATGTGAGAGCTAAAAATATCTATATATTCAAAAACAAATTTTTAACAACTATGCTGACACCTAATCTTTGGGATTAGGTAAATCCATGTAAATCTTGTAAATAACAAAATAAAGGGAATTAGTAGAGGAAGAGACATTGGGAGATGAAACCCAATAGTCTCCCTCTCCATGTATATATGTGTTTTCTATCTTAATGCAAAACAACAAGCTATTCCTAGAGTTAACCCCTAACCTGACATAATATCACAGCTAGCCCCATTTTTTGCATAGTAACTCCTACATTTCCTGCCATTTTCCTCTGTCCCTTTGCATTCTATTTTTTTCTACTCATACTCTATTCTAGTATGTGTGAATTGTGCATGTTGTTGTTGTTCCTCCATGTTGGAGTAAACTCTGCCAAGAGTATTAATCCATGAAGGAACTTAAGAATTTTGAAACGTGGGCTCGTTATATCCACCGAGAGCGAAAGGAGCGAAAGGAGTTGAAGCGTTAACCTGATAATTCTGGTCGAAACTCTTGGTGTTGTTGGTGATGCCAACGTGATGGTGAACTGTGCATTTGGTCGAAATATATGCATTGGACTTGTTTGTTAATGGTTGCGTTGAATGACCGTTCCGGAGTCATGAACTTCTTTAGTTGTATGAAAACTTTGCATTGGAACCTGTTCCACGTATGCGTCTTGAATAATGTGAAGATCGTATAGTGATGGAAAATACCTTATAATGCCTTACTTGGCACATATACTAAATAAACAGTGGAGCGTATGGATGGTATGAGATGATGGGATATGAATAAACTTGTGAAATGTTGAGTTCCTTTTTAAAGTGTTGAGGGGTGTATTATGATATGTTATATGGAGTGATTTAATGTGTTTTTATAAACATTATGGCATGTATATAATATATATTGACCATACAACAATTCATGCATCCCTTTATTTTATAAAGATCATATGTGGTATGTAGTATGATATGTGAGCATTATGTCATATGGTGCTTATATTTTTAGTTGAATATTTTTTAAAACATATCTTTTTTTTTTGCAATTATTTTGAGGTCAAATCAAATTTTATGATGCATTCACTCATTTTCATAGTGGGAGTAGTTTTCACTAGAAAAAAGATTTACCATGAGTGGTCTCGAAAGATAAAACACACCCTCATTTTTAATGAGTTTTGGAAATGGATTTGTGAAGGAGAAGGAGACAATGCACCTGAAAAACCCACTCGAGAGAAGGAGCTTGTCATTTGGGAAAATAATAACAACAAGGACTATGCCTTGATTGCAACATCAGTAAATGAAGAGGTGAGTCGTCATATTTCTCCATTTTCAAATGCATTTGAATCCTTAAATAAGTTGAAGGAATTGTATGATTCACACTCTGAACTTTAAGTTGTTCAATTGATGATCAAGTTGTTCAATCTTGAGTTGAAAAATGATGACTCTCTTCCCTTAACATCAAAAGTAAGATCCATTATGTATGACATAAAATCCACTGGTGTTGAAATAAATATTCCTCTCATAGTTCATGTCAAGGAATTATATCCCACCTATTCACATTATCTTGAGTCATTGCAAGCAAATGGAAAATTTAAGGAGATTACCTTTGACTCACTTGAGAAGAAGTTTGTTGAAAGAGAGAAGGCTTTTGGGAAGAAGAAAATCCCCGAGTCTTCTGAAGAAGCTATGTGCCTCGCATAGACAAAGAATAATCATGCACAATATTCTTCTAGAGGAAAACGTGGCCGAAGAGGAAGAGGAAGGAATAATTTTAGAGGCAGGGGTGGCAGATATTTCCAAGGAGAACGGTTTGATCTTCGTTGCATACGATGCAATAGAGATGGACATGATGATTCTACATGTAAGTTTACTTGGGATAGAATCAAAAAGTAAAGAAATGAATGAAAATTTTTAAAAATAACAAGGGGATAGGTAAAGCACCCAAATTCACTCATTATGTTGTGGCACATTAAAATATTGGAGTAATTGAAGACTTATTCAAAGCTTCACTTTCTTCATGGAAAGATGTTTGGTTGCTTGATTCAGGATCAACTTTCCACATGACTTTCAGAAGAGATTTCTTTGAAGAATTCACTAACAATGTTGATGGACCAGTCTACTTTGTAGACAAGTCAAAACTCAAGCCATCAAGGCTTGGCACCATCATGCTCAAACTTCTTAGTGTTCCAAACTTTCTTCTGCAAGATGTTCTATACCTCCTGGAGCTGAGGAGAAACTTGTTGTATTTGGTCCACATTTTCCAGCAAGGACGCTTCTTTCACATATTTTATGGCATGATTGAGGTAAAAAAAGCATCATATCACTCACTTGTCATGACTAGGATAGAAGAAGGAAGACTTATGAACCTATAATGAACCTCTGCTCGTGCACAAAAATTTTCATACAGGTCTCACTATGATGAAGTTACATTTCCATAAAGTATTTTATGGCATGCTATATTTTGACACTTGAACTACGACAACCTTCGTTTGTTGAAGAAAATTGGTGTTACTGGTTTTCCGACAATTCCTAGGAAACTTAAGAATTGTGATGCTTGTATCTTAGGAAAGCATCTAGCAAACAGTATTTTCACGATTCTCATTCCAGAGCACATAGAGAACATGAACTCTTTCATTCTGATTTATGTGGCCCAATGATTGTTCCTTATGCAAATGGTAATAAATATACGATGACATTTATTTATGACTACACGAGAATGTGTTGGGTTTATCTATTGAAGAAAAAATATGAAGCTTTTGAAAAATTTAAGAACTTTCATGCATGCAATGAAAATGATGCACAATCTAATATTGTCTCTATTCGCACTGGTAATGGAAAATAAAACACTTCAAATGAATTTGAAAACTATCTTCGCGAGCATGGGATCAAACATCAAACAATGGTGCCATGTAATCCCCAACAGAATGAAGTAGCTGAAAGAATGAATAGGGAAATCTTAAATATGATCTGTTCCATGATGTTTATCAAGAATGTTAAGTTAATGTTTTGGGATGATGCAGTTCTATGTGTTGTGTATATAAATAATATGTGTCCATATCATGTTATCATAAACAAGACTCCCTATGAAATGTGATATGGCCACATTCCTTCAGTGAGGCATCTCAAGGTTTTTGGTTCCCCCTGTTATGCCTTGATACCTAAGGAACAAATAAACAAACTTGGTGCAAGGAGTCACAAATGTATCCTCTTGGGGTACTCAAATACCTCCAAAGGATATCGTCTCTATGATGAGGTTAATAAAAAGCTTATAATATATATATAGATGTGATATTTCTTGAATCTTCCAAGACTGACAATGTTGTTGAGCAGAAGCTTGACACAGGGACTTCACTCAATGAACCTATAATCTATCACGTGTGTTTGTGGCATGTTAAGCAATACTTTCAAATTGACTAAATATTGCAAAATGCCCCTAAAAATCACATTATTTAACCCCCTGCCAATATGAACCCAATACATCTTCCCAATTTTAAAAACCCCTACTTCCACTAGATATTGTAGGTATGCATTTTTTCATTAACATTTTTTATACCCCTTTATCTTTTTTCATTAACTTTGAGCTCCAATTTTTATACCTCTCAATATAAAAACCCTTTACCCCCTATATATCCCCCAATATATTATGCCTTTTTTTTCCTCAATAAATATCCTGCAATATGAACCCACGTGGTATGATATTGCCCCCTTAATGAAGACCCTCTGAAGCTTGATCACTTGGCTAGATTCAAACATGCAAAGTATTTTCAAGACTTTGATAATGAGATTCCACATCTTGAAGGGGGGGTCCCTATACTGGATCAATATGTGGAATCTTCTTCAAAGCACTATTTCCCCCGCATGAAGCTCTAGCCATTGATGACACTTTGAGTGATGTGATTGACAGAATTGGTAGATTGAATCTTGATTCATCCCCATCTCAGTCAACTGAGCAACCTGGGCCATCTCAGAAAGGTCCTCCAAAGTGGCTAACAAAGACACTTGAAAGTGTTTGTCCTAATGAGGTTGGAAAGACAAGAATAAGAAGTTCAACCAGACAAAATGGAGGTGATGTAGACAATCCCGATTCACCTGTTAATATGGATGTTTCTTATGATTGTGACCTGATTCATTTTTCTACAAATTTCAAACCAAATTCCCTCAAATAATTCATTTCTCATGATGAATGGAAAGAAGTGATGCATAAATAATATGATGCTTTGATAAAGCATGGAACCTGGAAGTTGGTTGATCCTCCATTGGCAACCAAACCAACAGGCTGCAAGTGGGTCTTCAAGAAAAAGTATAAAGCAGATGGCTCACTTGAAAGTTGACAAGCACAAAGCCAGGATTGTGGAAAAAGGTTTTGCATAGAAGGCAGGGGTTGATTAGGAGGAGACTTTTGCCCCCACATTAAAATGGGCTACCATTCAGGCACTCCTTGCCTTGGCAGCTCAGATTCACAGTTGGAAAATCCATCAAATGGATGTAAAAATTGATTCCTTGGATGGAGATATGAAAGAGAATGTGTTTATGCCCCAACCAAAAGTATTTGTTGTGAAGGGTCAGGAACACAATGTATGCAAGCTTTTCAAATCCTTGTACGACCTCAAACAAGCATTGCGAGCCTGGTATGAGAAATTAACTGAGCATCTTCTGAAACTTAATTTCAAACATTATGATCTTGATGATGCAACTTTGTTTGTCAAGAAAGTTGGAAAAAAAATTGTATATCTTGTGGTGTATGTAGGTGATATTTTGATGACAAGGAACAATGAGAAGTACATTGCATCCATAAAGAAAGAACTGAGGAAAGTTTTTGAAATGACAGATTTGGGCTATGTTCACTACTATCTTGGTATTGAAGTAACCCAACACTTGAAGTTTATATTCCTCTCTCAGAAGAAGTACGTTGGAGATCTATTGAACATGTTTGGCATGACTAAGTGCAATCCTTTAACTACTCCAATGGAACAAAATTTGAAGCTCACATCCATTGAAGGAAAAAAAATTGAGGATGCAATAAAGTACAGACAGCTCGTAGGAAGTCTCAACTACTTGAATACTACCAGAATGGAAATTTCATTTGATGTTGGAATCCTCTCCAGGTTTATTCAAAATCCTTTTGAGGGTCATTTGTCTATTGCAAAAAGAGTTCTAAAGTACTTGAAGGGAACTCAAGGCTTTGGACTGAAGTATACATAGGTGGGCGACTTCAACTTGACTGGATACTTTGATTCATATTTCGATGGAGACAAAGAAACATGGTATCTACTTTAGGTTATGTTATGAGTCTTAGATTAGGAAATGTCTACTGGAGGTCACGCAAACAATTAGTTCCAACATATTCCACAATTGAGGCAGAAGATGTGGCAACAACTGAAGCAATGAAGGAAATTGTGTGGCCCAGGCAAATTATGGAAGATTTGCAGGAGAAACAAGTGCATTCAACTCCTCTTTTGATTGATAACACTTGTACAATAAAGTTGGCCAAGAACCCAAAGTTCCATGATCGAACCAAGCACATCAATACAAAATACCGTGTGATTCAACATCATGTTGAGGCCAAAACAATCCACTTACGACATTGTCCCACAAATGAAAAGATTGCAGGCATCTTCACCAAAGCATTTGGAAGGGAAAAGTTTGAAAGATTCAGAATGATGCTAGGACTCACCAACATCTCTTCATATTAAGGAGGAAAATGTTCACACCTAATCTTTAGGATTAGATAAATCCATATAAATATTGTAAATAGCAAGATAAAGAGAATTGAAAAACTAAGAGATATTAGAAGATAAAACTCAATACTCTTCATTTCCATATATACAAACATGTTCTATTTTAATACAAAACAATAAATTATTAGTAAAGTTACCCTATTGCCCTAACAAACTAAAATCATAATTTTATTATAAATAAATAAAAAAACAAAAAATATATAATTAAATTGTAATCATCAATATAATATCAATTCATAAAACTAAATTCATCATTATTATTTTAAACAATTAAAACTAACTCATTAATAATCAATAAATAACTAACTTTCAGTTCTTCTCTCCTATTTTTATTTTATATGTAATTAAATTATAACTTTTTAAATCATAAAATATATATAACATTTTATATAAAGTGATTTCATCTTCATTCATGGTCCTTTTTTTAAGTTGCGTCTAGACTTTCTTTGCTTTTTAATTTCAAAAATAAAAATATATATTTCTCTTTTTCAAATTACATTTAATTGCCTTTTTTATTTTGTTTATTTTGTAATTTTAAAAATTAAAAAGACTTTTATAACCTATAATTAATCGGAAAAACATTTTATCTATAAAATATATATTATTTTTCCCAAAATATATTTTTATGTAATCATTATCCTGTTACTATATACAGCTAGATTTTATTTCTTAAAATTCTAAAAATTAAAAACGATATATTTATTTTAGAAATAGTGGTTTCATTCGTGACGTTACAAGTTATATATAATAAACCATTAATATTTATTAATAATATTACTTATTATTATTATTATTAAAATATATATATTAAATATTAATATGCGGGTCAATGAATGAAATTTTTTAACACTGAACATTAAATTATTCATATTTAAGTTTTAAATTTATTATAATAATAAAATAAATAATTATTTTGTTATTTTAAAAAATTATTTAATTATAAATAAAAAAATAAGATGTAGTTTAATTTATAGACGAAATGGTATTTTTCATGATTATTTTTCTGGTTAATTTTAATTAAAATCTGACATAAATTTAAAAAAAATTGAGTTTAAATTGTTTAATCTGCGGTGTTGAATTCATTTATGCATTCAAAAATGTATTTTAAACAACAAATCTTGAAATTGTATTGCCTTTTTTTGGTGAATTCATGAAAAAAGGACTATTTCGTTTATAAGTTAGACAACACAATAAAATAATTATTAATAATTATTTCAATTAATTCTTATTCTTCATAATATTATTAATTTTCATTTGTGAATTTGGTCATTATTCTAACTTATTCAACCATTGGAATATTTTAAATTCTTAATTATGATTAATTATTAGTTGATTATTTATAATTAATTCTAATCTCATATTTTTCAATATTAAGGTATTCTCATTTTGATTTTCAATTAAATTCAAACTTTATATATCATTTAGTTTATTCTTACCAGTATTCAAATATAGATTTAGTCAAAATCCATTATTATAATTTTTTTATTAAATTGTAACCATTGTGACCTCATTGTAGGTTTTAACCCTATACAGAAATTATCTGCAAATGAATTTTAAAGATAAAAATAAACAATAGCGAGAGCATAAAACATAAAACAAATATACTCAGAGATTTTCCCCTGGATCCCAAATTGGGACTACCAGCTTGATTTTTCATTATATTCCTTTTAGTGTTATAACATATATATATATATATATATATATAGATGTCGAAGCATACATAAACCCCAATCCATTAACTCTGGATTAGAACATAACCATAGTTCCCTTGACTCGATCTATAAAATACCAGGGGCGGAAAACCATCATGTGCAAATCCGTGCACAAAACCATGGTGGGTCCGCCCACCGAAAAATAGGTCCAAAAAAATTTCCCGGGGCGCTGCCCCGGACCCCAAACAAGGGGGTTGTCGCCCCCCATGATGTGCCCGACACAACATACAGGGGGGGTTCTCGCCCCCCGCACGTGTGACTAATCGTGGAAAGAATATAACACATACCCAACATTTGTTGTCTTCTTTCCGCAGGGGGCCACAAGAAAGCTTAGTCATTATCCAAGCTCTACAACACCTATTGTTTCTCTACAGCAAGAGAACTTCTGAGCACTCACAAACTTCATCAATGCATCTGCAACATTCTTCAAAGTGTCCACCTTTACCAGCAACACCCTTTTATTCTCAACCATATCTCTCACAAAGTGATATTGAACATCAATGTGCTTTGTCTTTGAATGATAAGCAAGGTTGTTAGCCAAGAAAAATGCACTTTGGCTGTCATAGTCTATCCTTATAGCCCGTTGCATCAACCCCATACTTGAAAACAATCTCTGCAACCAAACTGCTTCCTTGCTTGCATGAGTGGCTGCCATGTATTCTGCCTCTATAGTTGAAAGAGCCACTACAAACTGTCTTTTAGTCATCCAACTGACTACACCTCCAAATAGGCTAAACACCACTTGTAGATCTTCTTTGGTCCAGATCTCCAGCCCAGTCTGCATCAACAAAACCATGGATGTCAAAAACTCTGTCCAATCTTGGTCTTCCCTAGTAGCAGAAGCCATAATCACTAGTTCCACAAAAATATCTGAAAACCTGCTTCACTGTTGTCCAATGCTCCTTCCCTGGTTTTGACATAAACTTGCTCAATACTCCCACCGCATGTGCAATGTCTGGTCTAGTACAAACCATTGCATACATCAGGCTACCCATTTCACTTGCATATGGAACACGAGACATATCCTCCTCTTCTTCTTGTGTCTTGGGACACTGTTCAACAGACAACTTTACACCTACAGGAATATGAACCTTCACCAGTTTACTAGCCTGCATATTGAAACTCTGCAATATTGTCTCGACATACTTCCTCTGGTTTAACCAGAGCTTCCTCTTTGCCCGATCTCTCTTAATTTCCATGCCCAAAATATAGTTTGCAGCACCAAGATCCTTCATGTCAAATTTGGAGAACAATTGGGTTTTCAAATCCTGGATAATTTCTTTGTCATTTCCAATCATCAACATATCATCCACATGTAAGACCAAATAAATAACATTGTCACCAATTAATTTAAAATATACGCAGTGATCCTCTTTGCTACTAGTGAAGCCAAGTCCTCGTATATAGGTATCAAATTTCTAATACCACATCCTTGGTGACTATTTAACCCATACTAATACTTTTTTTAACCCGCATACCAGTTCTTTCTTACCCTTCACCATAAAGCCTTCAGGTTGCTTCATGTAGATCTCCTCTTCCAAATCCCCATGAAGAAATGTTGTCTTCACATCCATCTATTCTACCTCAAAATCAAAGGCAACAACAATAGATAAAATTAATCTAATAGAAGTAACCTTGGCAATAGGAGAAAAAATATCACCAAAATAAATTCCCGACACCTGGGAATAACCTTTTGCTACCAGTCGAGCTTTGTATTTCTCCACCTTGCCTTCTACAGGTATCTTTCTCGAACATTGTTTTTACACCTGCGTCATCCATCTTTCTTACAAAAATTAGATTTCTGGCCAAGCAGGAATGTGCAAAACACCAAGAAGTGTTCCAATCCTTCCACCTTGCAGCTTTAGCTTGACTTTTCCACGTCCAACAATTTTGGCCTTCCTATCATCCCCTAAGAAGACATCACCACCATCATATTTCTCATACTCGTAGAACCACTCCCTATGGGGAGTGAAGTGAAAGGATGCACCCAAGTTAATCAACCATGACTCATGATCTACATGTGTATTTGAAGAAGAAGCCAAATACACATCCCCACCTTCATCCGAGGTGGTTTTTGCCTCTACAGAAGGAGCATCATCAGATCCCTTTCATTTCTCGTGAGCTTTAGATCTGCAGTCCATTTTGTAGTGCCCTTCCTTTCTGCATTTCCAACACACCTTTACAAACTTTCCCAGAGATTTAGATCTCCCTCTAGATTTAGATCTCCCACTCGAAACCTTATTCTTGTTTCTATTATGGGACCTTCCTCGTACGGATAAGGCATCTCCATTCTGGCCCTTCATATTTCTTCGTCTCATTTCCTACAACAGCAAGGGTGAGACTATGTCATCAAAATTCAAGGTAGTTGTATTGTTACCTATTGCAATAACCAGACTATCCCACAAATCTGGTAGAGAACACAACAAACTAATGCCCTTATCTTCATCTGAGATTTTAATATCAACAAATAACGACTGACTTACCATAGTATTGAAGGTGTTCAGATGCTCTGTCACCGAGTCTCCATCCTTCATCCTTAGGTTATACAACTTTTTCTACAGGAACAATTTATTCACCAGAAACTTAGATTGGTATAAAGTCCCTAGCTTGTCCCATAAAGTCTTCGCTGTAGTTTCCCAAGATACATTCAACAATACTAAATCTGAGGCACACAACTGTATTGTGCTCTTTTCCTTCCGATCCAAATTCTTCCAGTATTCATCTGACATTGTCGTTGGTTTAGTACCTAAATCTACCGCGATCCACTGATCTTTATCCACTAGAAAATCCTCCATCTTGAGCTTCCACAACTCAAAACTCTAACCATTAAATTTATCGATCTCTATCTTTCCATTTCTTGCCATCTTCTTTCACCGCAAGAATCAAACCCGCAAATCTCCCACTAAATAGGGTCTACCACAGGCCCGAGCAAAAAACCCCTCAGCAAAAAAGGCATCCCCTTGAAGTCGAAACAACTCTGGTACCAAATGTAGGTTTTAACCCTGTACAGAAATTATCTGCAAACGAATCTTAAAGACAAAAAATAAACAATAGCAAGAGCATAAAACATAAAACAAATATACATAGAGATTTTCCCCTGGATCCCAAATCGGGACTACCAGCTTGATTTTTTATTATATTCCTTTTAGTGTTACAACACATATATATACATATCGAAGCATACATTAACCCTAGATTAGAACATAACCGTAGTTCCCTTGACCGGATCTACAAAATACCAGGGTCCGAAAACCATCATGCCCCAAAACCATGTGCAAACCCATGCACAAAACTATGGGCGGGTGTGCCCACCGAAAAATAGGGTCCAATTTTTTTTTCCGAAGGCACTACCCTGGACCTCGAACAAGGGGGGCGCTCGATGCAACGTACAGGGGGGCCTCGCCCCCCCCACCTCCCCCATGCATGCGACTAATCATGGAAATAATATAACACATACCCAACACTGGTTTATTCTATAACAACTAGTTGACTCTCATTTTCCTATAAAAGAATGGCTCTTGAGCAGTGGTTCACTCACAAGTTTTCGGTCCCTGATGATGGATGGAGTAACCATCACACAGGCTAAATCACTACACATTTCACTTATGAAAAACTCCAACAATATGAACAATTTTGAAAGCCTCTGATCACTTAAATTTAAATAAATTTAAATTTTAAAATTAATAAGGGGTGGTAGAAAAGGGAGGAATGCTCTATGGTCGTGAGAAAGTTAAAGTTGTAGAGTAGTCATGGGGCTTAGGATGCAAGACAAACAACCAAGTTGAAACTTATGCCCTCTACTAGAGCATTCAGTTAACCAAAAAATCAGGAAGTTTCTCTCATTGTTTCGGGAGACTCTCATTCTTATTCAACATTTGGTGAAGGGTTCCTATTGGAGGCACAAAGCATTATAAAGTCTTATGAAAATAATTAGGAAAGCAACAAAAAGATTCTCTTCAATAGCATATTTCTATGTTTTCCATTATAATGTTGACTTATGTGTTAATGAAGGGTGCAAATTAAAATTGGGAGATTTGAAGATCAATGGTCCAATAGACCCTTTCATGTTCCTTACAGCTAAATGGATTGGAATTGCATACTTGTGAAGGATTTCATTATCAATCAATTATTGTATGACATAAATTATGTTTTTTGATGGGTAAATTTTGTAAGGTATATATCTACAAACCCAATTTTTGTTGTCAAGTTCTCAATTCCTCTTAAAAAATTGTAAGGGCTCTTTTTTGAAGATATACTTATGTACTACCTGAGGTATTTATTGTTATTCAAAGACAAATTTGCATATAGATACACAATTTTCATTCTAATTAAAATAAATAAATAATAAAACTCAATAAAAAAATTTTAAAAATAAAATAATTATAATCGTAATAATTAAATTAAATTTATAAATATAAAAAATCTAGTTGTCTTTAAGTGAGAATTTTTGAAAAGTTTTCCAATTTATTTTTTGATCTAATTTGTCCAAGTGCCCAAGGGGTTTTTGAGGGTGTTGAATCCATATATGCAGTCAAAAACCAATTTAAACAACACAAATCAAGATTTTCACCACAGTGTTTTCTACCATATTCGGCCAAAAAATCCAACAGAAACTCCAAAATGTAGCATTTAAAGACAACTCTATAAAAAATTATTTTATCATATTTTCTATTTTGTCAATATTTTTTATATAAATTTCATGTTAGTTAAAATATTATAATATTTTAAAATAAGATATATATTTTTAAAATATTTTAAATTACCAGTGTCACATTAATTAAAATTTTCAAAATGAAATTATATATATATATATATATATTATAATAATAATAATAATTAGCATCCACTTTTAAAAAATAGAAGAAATGTGAGTAAGGGTCCAAGAGAAAGTGTTTTTCATCTTCAACCCTCTTAGTATCACAAAGGTGACTGACTCTTGCATTGTTTTAGGAATTAACCATTGATGGTTTCACTTTGAACCTCATGAGAATTAGTTCTTATCTTGGCAATGTTCATTTCTTCTTATGATCTGGATTTATGCAGGAACGCAACAGAATACAGAAATAACCATAAACATAGAGATGCAGCGGAAATAATGCGTCATTTCATTAATATCAAATAACATAAATATGCTTACAGACATAATGGAAATACAATAGCTAGGGTGCTGGTAGCGAATCTCTGAGAAGAGATGTGGTGGCTACAGACCTCTGAACTGTGTTACAATGAGGCTCGAGAGCCTATTTATTATTGAGAAACAATGGAGAACTCTAAACGCCCAAAAACCAAACCCTAGGAGATGAAGCGCCAAAACTATGGACCCCGTTTGGGTAAGTTGGTGGTTCAACTTCCTAGGGACGTAACTTTGGCATAAGATCTCCGTTTTATGCGCTCAATAGTTCGTTAGAAAGATCTATCCGAGGACTACAACTTTCGGCACGAATATCATTCCGGAACGGAATGATATTCGCTAGAGGCGCGATGCCCAAAAAACATCGTTTAGGGCCTCAAAACGGCTCCGGAAGTTCAGGACCCGAAAAACTGCTAAAAATAGTAAGTTTTGTTGCAACTTGAAAACTGAAAGAACTGATGATGGGGGATCAAATGGAATAGGTGGGTGGCCACCAATATCCACCTGGATCATTAAGCCCCCAAAACGGCTCCGAGAGTGGAGGACCCGAAAACATGCTAAAAATAGTAAGTTGTGCTGAATGTGAAAAGCTGCAAGAATTGATGGTGCTGGTCCAAATGGAATAGGTGGGTGGCCACCGATATCCACCTGGATCATCTTAGCAATATTCAAGATTGGTTATCAAGTTTGAGTTTGATCACCTCCTTGTAATACCTTATCTTCCTTTTTGCTTCTAGGTCCTTATCATCCCACAACTTATCCTTAAATTTAGAAGTAATAATATTTTTAATATTATCCTTATTCTCCAAGATGATCTCCTTCTTTACCCCCAACGTTTTATCCAAGACTGGGCATCCTTATGCCAACCTGAGATGGAGGTGGAGGTTTTGGATAGATTTAAAAGCAATTTTGGGGAACCTCTTTACTTCCATGCAGTATAACTTCTTCGTATATATGTGATACCTAATCATAGTCATGATTTAAATGGGGGGAAGGTAAGCTTCAATCAAGATGATATGGTAGGGAGTGTTTCTTTAAATCTTGAGGTTGTAGGTTAGACATTGCTTTTGGATCAACTTGATGGCAGAGAGTATTTCTTTTAATCTTTAGGTTGTAGGTTATACATTGCTTTTTTATCAACTCGATCTTCCTCCACAATTATTTAGATATACTACAACCCCAATCCTCACTTCCAGGTGACGAGATTCTTGAAAATGAACTTTTTTTTACTCCATACCCAAAGATCAATCAACTTACAATTGTTTTCAAGCTCATAATAAGCTTTCTAACCTCAAATTACCCTTTTCTTGATGTTATAATTCGAGTTGAGTTGATGATGAATGTCAATTCCTAGATATTTGTATGAAGAAACTTTCTCCAAGTAGTTATTATCATAAATTAAATTCTCATAATTGAGATTTTTGGATTTAATTATCATGACTTTATTCTTGCTAGTATTAATAGTCATGCCCACCTTGGAGCAGTAACCTTGGAGTATTTTAAGTTGCTTATCAAGATCGTCATGTATCCTAGCTAGAAGAATGATATCGTTAACATAAAGCAGAAAAATTAATTATCATACCAATGAGCCTGAGGCCATCACATCCTACAACTTCCAAACACTCTTTTAGCTTATCAATGCAAACACCAAAAAGGGTAGGGGATAGGGACACCCTTGCTTAACTTTGAAATTGCATTTAATTTCTTCTAACCAACCTTGTTGGTCCTAAGATTTGCAATAACATTCTCATATATCCTAGTCACAACTACCCTCAACTCGAGAGGAACCATTATTTCTTCTAGCCTCTTCCATAGCTTATCCCTAGGAACGAAATGTGTCGAAAGATTTTCTAAAGTAAAAAAAAAAACAAAAGAGATCAATTTTATTATTTTGACATTCCTTTGCAATGATCCTAAGAGTAACAAGTTGGTATATAGTTGAGTATGTCTCCTAAACCTAGCTTTCCCTATAGATATTTTACCATCGCTTTCAAGACAAAGGCTAGTCTTCTTTTCCAAAATGATTCCATATAATTTGGCTAAAATGTGACTAATTAGGTCTTGTAATGAGGGAGTGTCTGTATCCCCACTTTTAAAGATATGCACAATAATACTTTGCATCCAAGGCTCAGGAAAGCCTTGTTTCATTGCTTTTCCAAAATGATTCCATATAATTTGGCTAAAATGTGACTAATTAGGTCTTGTAATGAGGGAGTCTCTGTATCCCCACTTTTAAAGATATGCACAATAATACTTTGCGTCCAAGGCTTAGGGAAGCCTTGTTTCACTGCCAAATTGAGGAGTTTGTCAATATGACGGATCAGGACAGACCATCCCATTTTGAAATTTTCATCTTGGTTGTCTTCAATATCCCTAGCTTTCCCATTAGCTAGTTACTTAATTATGAACTCCAAATATTCCAAAGAAAATATAGCCTACTCTAATAGAGTGTTCAAGATGTTGTCCATGGTGTTAGGGGAATCATAAATATTATTACAATAGATATCACATTTCCTTAAGAAGATCAAATTATTATCTTGATCAAGAATTTCCTCCAAAACTTTCTAGGGTCAACTTTAAAAAGGTGAAGAAGATGTTGTTCCTCCTATTTATATATGATATTTTCTTCCTTTTGATAAGCGCTTTGTACATATTTATTTTTTCAAGCTTTATGATTTCGTTGACAGACATCAAAACACTTATTTTATAATATATCTCGCATTGCCAAAATTATATATATATATATATATATATATATATATATATATATATATATATATATATATATATAATTTTGTTTTAAATTAATAATCATTATTAAAATTATAAAAATAATTAATATAAGAGTTAAACATATATAGATTTTAAAAAACATGTACAAAATTCATATATGTATGTATGTTAAATTGTAAATTTATTTTAAATTAATAATAATTATTAAAATTATAAAAATAATTAATATAAAAGTTAAATCTATATAGATTTTAAAAGGCAGGTACAAAATTCATATATGTATCTATGTATGTTAAATTATAATTTTATTTTAAATTAATAATAATTACAAAAATTATAAAAAAGAATTAATATAAGAGTTGTAACATATATAGATAAAAAAGCCACATAAAAAATTATTAACCATTAAGATTCAGTAAATAGACTTTGTTATAATACCATGAACCAATACCATAGCTTACTAATACCACAATCTGGAAAAACCATAACTCATGTTCATATGACATTTTTTTAATTAATCAATTTAATTAAAAAGGAATGGGTGTAATTGTTTTGAGATAAATCTCAAATATTTGATTTGTGACTACTAGTAAAAATATTCCACCAGCCACCTAACAATTATTGATAATTAAATTTAAATTTTAAAAGCCCTACTCCAAAATAGACACACCTATGGCTATAATTATATAAGAAAAAACCATGTTATAATAGACAATTAATATATATGACTTATATAATTAAAGAAAGCAAATGAAACACACACAACTCGACTTGCAAACAGTTTATGTGAACTGGGATCAAATAGATTATATGCTTTCTGATATGTACAATACCCAATAAAAACACACTTGATTGACTTTGCATCAAGCTTTCTTCTGTTATCCTTAGGAATATGTGCAAAGGCAGTACATCCAAATACTCTTAAATGACTGACATCAAGTTTATGACCATAAAGAATCTCAAAAGGAATTTGAAAAGCTAATTTCTTAGTGGGACTTCGATTCTTCAAATAAACAACAGTATTAATGGCTTCTGCCCAGAAACCATTAGAAATGTTTTTACCTTGAAGCATACTACGAGCACACTCCACCAGTGTTCTATTCCATCTCTTAGCAACACCATTTTTCTGAGGAGTATGGGGTACTGTGAACTGTTGTTGGATCCCATGAAATTTACAATACCTGTTAAACGCTCCTGATTTATATTCACCACCCTGATATGATCTAAGAATTTTAATGTATTTGCCTGTTTTCTTTTCAATAAAAGTTATGAATTCTTTAAAATACTCAAAGACATCACTTTTTCTTCGTATGAAATATACCCATGTATATCTAGATCTATCATCAACAAAAATAAGAAAGTAGGAAGCACCACCAAGCGACCTAGTTTCTTATTTTTGTTGATGATAGATCTAGATATACATGGGTCTATTTCATATGAAGAAAAAGTGATGTCTTTGAGCATTTTAAAGAATTCAGAACTTTGATTGAAAAGAAAACAGACAAATACATTAAAATTCTCAAATCAGATCAGGGTGGTGAAAATAAATCAAGAGCGTTTAACAGGTATTGTAAATTTCATGGGATCCAACAACAGTTCATATAAAATATTTGCAAGTCGAGAAATGAGAGTGAAAGTGCTCTTGCGCATGTCTGTAAAGGACAACATCATTCCTCACATTCAATATTTCTCTTAACATAAGAATCAGGATGTGTCATACCTTTCTGTTGTGCTTGAAAACGACCTCTGTTCCTATCCCATGGTCTCCCTCAGAATGATCTTTTACCTCTTGCAATCAATGCTAAATCAGAATCATTTGAATCTAGTTCAAAATTTTTCATTCTCTCTTCTTCTTGAAGAGGAATTCCAGCCAATTCATCAAATGTAGTGTTGAGATTGCAACAAGATGACAGAGCTTAGTGGAAAGGAGTCGCCTTCACTAAGTGGGCCCGCAGGGTATTTTTGGCGCAAAGTCTATTTTTAGACATGTGGATCATGGTTCTATGAGTTGCAGGATGCTATTTGTGGAGGGTTGTTCAAGTTGGAAAAATAGATGGAATTCTATTTTTAGACATACTGGGCGGAATCTATTTTTAGATTGCCAGTCTAAAAATAGGGATGTCAAATATTATTAGCTCTTAATAATATTTAGACTCTAAACATTATCTTATTCTCTTGGAGCACTTCAGTTTGATGCCTAGAAGTGGCACATGCAGCTGACAGAAGGAATTACGCTTTTCCTAGGGTTTAAGTGAAGCTATTGCATGGAGACTTCAGTTAGAACTCATGTGACAGAGTTTGGTGGAGTTGATTGAGGAAGTTAGTGGAGTTATATTCAGTTTAACTAATATAAACATAGTTGAGCTTTTTTTTATCCAAGTTAACTAATAGATACAATTAGTGAGAGTGGTGTGAATTAATTATTAATTAATTCACTAATTATAAACTCATTAATCAACTAAAGAATACATCAGTTAAATTCAGTGCATGGACAGTTTCAGTGGAGACCAGTGCAGGAATAGGTGAAAGAGCAGGTTAACTATCAGCTGTGACTATACTGTTGCTATTTGCAACACACAGATAGGTGGAGTAGTCAATGAGGATTGCGCAGTTCAGGCTAGTGGTTTATCTATATAAAGAGGCCATCCCATAGCATTGAAACATGCAATAGAGGCTGGCTATCAAGTGGCTAAGGGTTGGAGCATGAGCTTTTCTAGATCTAGCTTGATAATGTGTAGCAATTGAGGGTGTGCATGAGAGCTTGTGAGGAGATTTTGTAATATGATTGTTACATGATCTCCATGGCATGTATAATATACAGATAGTTGGGGTTTTCAGCTTTAAGCTTTCCCATTAAATACTGTGTTCATATGTGTGATTTTTTGTGGTTTTAATGTATGCATGCAATTAATTTTATTTCCGCATGTGATGATCAATGGTAGAAGAGATTTTGTATTATGCATGAAGCAAAAATAGTGTGTGATCAGGAGAATCTCGGTGAATAATATATCAGTTATTCAAATTTTCTACATGGTATCAGAGCGTTATTGATCATCAGAGCAATTGCAAAACATTGAAGCGGTTGAGTTTTGTGCTGGTGGAATTCGAATTTGCAGCAGTGTTTTCTTGGTGTCGAAGTTGAGATGTCTTTCAACGGATTGAAATTGGAGTATGCCCTTGAGGGCAGCTCAAATTATATTGCATGGAAAGATAGGATGGAGGCGGTGCTAGATGATAATGGGTTGAAGGAGTTCATAGATGCAGAAGTTCCAAAGCCTACTTCTAGTGATGCTGCCGTACTTGACGCATGGCAAAAGAAGACAGAAAAGTGTCGAAGGATTCTGTTGGAGGGCGTGAAGGATCACATAGTATCTAGCCTTCATGGTAAGGCTTCTCCATTCTTGATGTGGAAAGCTTTGACAGATTTATTCCAAAGCAAGAGCGACCAGAGGAAGTTGGCGCTCAAGGATAGACTTAGAAACATAAAGATGGAGAAAGCTGGAATCGCCACAAATTGTCCACGTAAGAAAATAAGGAAGCCGCCGGGATCGGCACCGGGAGAGGCTCCTTAGCCTCACAAATACTTGAGCTGGATTTTTCGCTGATCGCATGCTTGGTTTCAAGTATGACGGGATCGGTGGTTTCTCGACAAAGTGGTGCGTATTTTCACATGACGAAATGAGATCGAGATTTGTTTACCGTATCCGGATGAGAAAGATCTTGGAGTGCACATCGAGATGGGCAATGATGGTAGATACAAGAAGTACCCGTATCGGTACCATTTCCTTTGAGAGGGAGTTCGGTAAACCCTTCGGGGATTGAAGGAAGTGATGCATGTTCCAGGATTGAAGAAGAATCTTATCTCTGTGGCGATGTTAGAAGACAAGGGATATGATGTTGTCTTTAGCGAGGGAAAGGCTTTCCTGCGCAGTAAGGCAATTGGTGAGACCCAAAGGATAAGGGTTCAAGTTAAGAACCTTTATCAATTGCAGGTAGATGGCTGCACAGCAATGGCAGGCAAGGCAGAAGGAGTGGTGAGCTGGGATGATGGTGAGTTGTGGCACCGGAGATTGGGCCACCTTCACCATGGAGCTTTGAAGATACTGCAGCAGATTTCTACTGGGCTTCCTAAAGGCACTCTTGCATAGTCAGATCAGTGCAAGAGGTGTACCTTAGGAAACTTTGTGAAAGCCACCTTTCACGAGAAGGATAGTCGCGCCAGGACGATCCTTGAGAGAATTCACACAGACGTGTGTGGACCTTTCTCAGTAGCTTCGACAGCAAAGCACAGGTATTATGTGATATTTGTTGATGATTTTTCTTGTAAGTGATGGATCTTCTTCATGCAGAAGAAGAGCGAGACATACTCAAAGTTCTGTGAGTTCAAGGCGCTGGTGGAGAAAGAATCAGGGAAGCAGGTGAAGGCTCTAAGGAGCGAAAATGGTGGTGAATTCATCTCTGGCAAATTCAAGGACTTTTGCAGCGCAGAAGGAATTAGAAGAGAGCTCATAGCACCTCATAACCCACAGCAGAACGGGGTTGCTGAGCGAAAGAACAGAACGATCGTGGGTGCTGCACGGGCGATGTTGCATGATCAGGGGCTACCCATTCACTTGTGGGCAGAGGCATGCAATACTGCAGTATATGTGCAGAACCGTTGTCCTCACAGGATACTTGGCATGAGTACACCCGAGGAGGCGTTTTCTGGTAAGAGGCCTAATATTTCCCATTTGAGGATTTTTGGTTCACCTGTTTACATTCATGTGATGAAGGATGCCAGGAAGAAGCTGGAGCCGAATGCGGAGGTTGGGATATTTGTGGGGTACACTGATACGCCCCACAACTATCGTGTGTATTTTCCAGACAGTGGCAAGACTATTGTGCGACGGGATATAAAATTTCAGGAGGAGAAAGCCATGAAGTGTTCGCTTGAGAGGGAGCCACACTTGCATGTAGATGAGGAGCTATTAGTTCCTAAGGATGATTCTCAGGATGTGGATTAGCCACAATATGAGGTTCATGGAGTGGAAGAGACCACTCATGCAACGCCAACCATCAGAGGGCGGAAGCGCACTACAGAAGCTGAGCGACTGGATCAAGATGCAGAGAAGGTTGTAGGAGCACCTACATCACAGCGCAGACAGAGACAGTCACCTGACCGGTATACTAGATACATGGCTCTTGTGAGCAAGTGTATCGTGACAGAGCCATCCTCTTTCGAGGAAGCTGTGGAGGACCCCGCATGGGTAGATGCCATGGTGGAAGAGTATGATTCGATTGTTAGAAACAGTGCATGGGAGATTGTCTCTGGGCCGGGAAGGGAAATCACATAGTTCCGAGATGGATCTACAAAGTGAAACAGCAAATGACGGGAGTGTGGAGAAGTACAAGGCAAGATTTGTCGCTCCAGGCTACGTATAGAGGGGATCGACATGAGGAACCTTTGCACTGCCGCAAGGTATTCTCCATACCACTATTCTTTCTCTTAGTGCAAAGAAGGGGTGGCACATTCATCAGATGGATGTGAAGACTGCGTTCCTCAACAGAGTCATTGAGGAGGAGGTGTACATAGAGAATCCCGAAGGTTTCGAGATCTTCAGCAGCGAGTCGCATGTGTGCAGGCTCAAGAGAGCGCTGTATGGGTTGAAACAAGCACCTCGTGCTTGGTACACATGGATAGACAATTATTTCACTGGACTTGGATTCTCCAAGAGTGAGGCGGATCCTAACCTATACCAGATTGTGGTGGAGGGTAAGTTGCTGATCATTGTACTTTATGTAGATGATTTGATTTTGATAGGTGATGAGCTGTTGATACACTCATGCAAGGCTGATCTTGCAAAGGAGTTTGAGATGAAGGACTTGGGCCTCCTTCATTATTTCCTGGGATTGGAAATCTGGCAGCGCAGTGGTGGACTATTTGTTTCTCAGGGTAAGTATGCCCGGGAGATACTGGAGAAGTTCAACATGCATGGCTGCAAGCCTGTTGATACTCCTCTTCTTGGTGGTTGGAGGAAGGAGGATGCTACTTCAGCGGAGGTAGTGGATGCCACTGTTTATCGATAGTTGGTGGGGTCGCTTATGTATCTGGTCAATACACGACCCGATATATGCTATGCTGTTAACCAGCTTTCGCAAGCTATGGTTAAGCCTACCAAGCTCTTAGGGCGGGCGAACGTATTGCGTTATATCGGAGAGGCACGACTGCGGGGTCTGGATTAGTGCAGACGGGGAGGATGAGAGTGAGCTATGTGGCTTCACGGATGCGGTGGGCGGGGGAGCCCGATGGACGGAAAAGAGCACATCTGGAGGGATTTTCGGTATCGGTCGACAACGGTTCTTGGTACGGCGGAAAGCGAAGTCAGTGGCACTCGGTTCGGCGGGCGGGGTAACGGCAGCGAATTTGGCTGCATGCGAGGCTATATGGATGAGGAAGATCCTGGTCGGGTTGTTCGGTTCACACTTGGAGCCTACTGTGATTTATTGTGATAACCAGAGTTGCATCAAACTCTCGTCTAATCCAGTATTTCATGATAGATCCAAACACATTGACATCCGGTATCATCATATCAGAGATTGTGTGCAGTGGAAGGTCATGTTACTTTCATACATTCCTACGGAGGATCAGGATGCTGATATCTTGACGAAGGCGCTCACCAGGAGCAAATTCGAATACCACAGGGGCATGATAGGGGTTGCAGATAATCCATATCTTGTTGAGAGGGAGTGTTGAGATTGCAACAAGATGACAGAGTTTAGTGGAAAGGAGTCGCCTTCACTAAGTGGGCCCGCAGGGTATTTTTGGCGCAAAGTCTATTTTTAGACTATGTCTATTTTTAGATATGTGGATCATGGTTCTATGAGTTGCAGGATGTTATTTGTGGAGGGTTGGTCAAGTTGGAAAAATAGATGGACTTCTATTTTTAGACATACTGGGTGGAATCTATTTTTAGATTGCCAGTCTAAAAATATGGATGTCAAATATTATTAGCTCTTAATAATATTTAGACTCTAAACATTATCTTATTCTCTTGGAGCACTTCAGTTTGATGCCTAGAAGTGGCACATGCAGCTGACAGAAGGAATTACACTTTTCCTAGGGTTTAAGTGAAGCTATTGCATGGATACTTTAGTTAGAACTCATGTGATAGAGTTTGGTGGAGTTGATTGAGGAAGTTAGTGGAGTTGTATTCAGTTTAACTAATCTAAACATAGTTGAGCTTTTTGTATCCAAGTTAACTAATAGATACAATTAGTGAGAGTGGTGTGAATTGATTATTAATTAATTCACTAATTATAAACTCATTAATCAACTAAAGAATACATCAGTTAAATTCAGTGCATGGACAGTTTCAGTGGAGACCAGTGCAGGAATAGGTGAAAGAGCAAGTTAACTATCAGTTGTGACTATACTGTTGCTATTTGAAACACACAGATAGGTGGAGTAGTCAATGAGGATTGCGCAGTTCAGGCTGGTGGTTTATCTATATAAAGAGGCCATCCCATAGCATTGAAACACGCAATAGAGGCTGGCTATCAAGTGGCTAAGGGTTGGAGCATGAGCTTTGCTAGATCTAGCTTGATAGTGTGTAGCAATTGAGGGTGTGCATGAGAGCTTGTGAGGAGCTTTTGTACTATGATTGTTACATGATCTCCATGGCATGTATAATATACAGATAGTTGGGGTTTTCAACTTTAAGCTTTCCCATTAAACAATGTGTTCATATGTGTGATTGTTTGTGGTTTTAATGTATGCATGCAATTGATTTTATTTTCGCATGTGATGATCAATGGTAGAAGAGATTCTGTATTATGCATGAAGCAAAAATAGTGTGTGATCAGGAGAATCTCGGTGAATAATATATCCGTTATTCAAATTTTCTGGCGTTTGTCTAGCTGAGAGTGCTGAAATAAAGACTTTATAGTCTTGGACTAAACCCTTCAAAGCATCAACAATAGAAAGACGAAAATGCTCATTTTATGACATCTTTTATGACATCCTCATTTTTTTTAAATGGAACATGGAGAGACGAAAATGTTAGAAAAAATTCTTTCACTTTGAATAATAGAGTGATAGTAAATACATTTTCACTTAATTTATTTTTTATATATATTTCTAGGGCTTTGGCTCTTACACATATTTTATGACATTCTCATTTTTTTTTAATGAAATTCCAAGAAAAAAGAAAATGCTAGAAAATATTCTTTCACTTTGGATAATAAAGTGATAGTAAATACATTTTCACTCAATTTATTTTTCATATATATTTCTAGTAAAATGTATGAACAATCATTATTATAATATTTAAAATTTATAGATATTTGTGATTAAATTTTTTTGGAAATGGTTAAAATGACAATACTTCTTTGAGAGACAACAAATAGATTTCATCCAAATGCTTGACCTCTCATCGTAGTTGTCATAACCCTCATGAAAAACTAATTGAAATTTAAATCAAACAAATCTATTTCATCCAAATGCTTGGCCTTAGATCTTAGTTTTCATAAAAGTTATACCAAACTAATTGAAACTACAATCAAACAAACCTTGACCTCTAATCCTACTTGTTATAAAGCTTATGCCAAATTAATTGAAAGTTATGCCAAACTAATTGAAAATTGTCATAAAATTTATACCAAACTAATTAAGACTAAAATCAAACAAACCTATTTCATCCAAATTCTTAAACTTTCATATTACTTATTATAAAACTTACCAATCATTAAAGGTTGACTCATTGAAGACTGAAATCAAATGGAAACCAATACTTATTATAAAGCTCATGCCAAATTTATTATAAGCTAAATTAAAATGAAAACTAATTAAAAATTTTTTTTTAATTAAATTTAATAAAAATGATAGTGAAGTAATATATTAAAAAAATGTATATAAAATAGATTTCATGGTAATACATATTAAAAAAATTTAATTAAATTTAATAAAAATGATAGTGAAGCAATATATTAAAAAAATGTATATAAAATAGATTTCCCTAAGACCCGTTCATGCAAAAGTCACTCTCACATTCTTAATATTCTTTTTAATGCAATCGTTACTATCAAAGAGACTTTCCATGCACAAGTCATTGTATTCACGCATCGTTGATATTGTTTGTACTTCAATTGCTACTAACAAAGAGCCGATATTGTTTGTACTTAAAATGCTACTAACAAAGAGCCTTTGCCTTTTTTATCAGGCAAAAGTGATTGTATTTACTTCCATTTATATAAGTAAATTTGTTATTATCGAGATTTTTTAAATAATTTAAAGTTTAAATATGTGGTTGGTTAATTGGGATTATCTTTAAGTATATTGTTTTTTATTTAGATTCAAATTTTAACTATTAATATAATGAACTATAATGTTTTGATAAATATTGTTGAAACTTTGTGAATTTTTATGTGAGTATACTTGTGGGCTCACAACTAGTGACATGATAAACTATAATGCTTTGATAAATATTGTTGGAGCCTTGTGAACTAATACCTTGATAAATATTGTTAGAGCCTTGTGAACTATTTTATAAAATCTTAGGTGAGTATACCTATGTGTTGGCTTAGTACCAGCTACCTCACTCTAACCTTCTAGCTAAAAGGGAGGCTCACTCTAACCCTCTACCCAAAAGGAGGCAAAGCATACAACTTGAGCTAACTTAATGATTAAAGGTATGTTTTATCATTAAAAAGAAAATTATGGATTCAAATCCAAAATAGATAGAATCATCTGCATGCAATTCTTTCATTTTCCCTACATACAACCCTTTCCCTTTCCCTTCATGATATAACATAACAGGCACTGAGCATGTAAGCCATAACTATTTTAACTAGTGACATAATGAGCTATAATACCTTAATAAATATTGTTGGAGCCTTGTAAACTTTTAAGTAAGTATACTTGTGAGCTCATAACTAGTGACATAATAAACTATAATGCCTTGATAAATATTGTTGGAGCTTTGTGAACTAATACTTTGATAAATATTGTTAGAACCGAACTTGTTTATGAACTCTTAAATAAATATACCTATATGTATGTTGATTTGGTACCAACTATCTCATTCTAACTCTCTGGCGACTAGAGAAGCAAAACATACAAATTAAACTAACTTGATGATTAAAAATATATTTTATCACTTTAAAAAAATCAACCCTTCATGATATAACATAACACGAACTGAGCATGCAAGCCATGAACTAAAATCATTCTGCAAACTTACACATGAGAAAGCTCTGGGGATAAGTTATGGGTTTGCAAAGTATTAAGAGCTCCGGTAAGGCCGAAATTTGAGTAAAGGGAAATCATACTTCAAACAGTGATCCTTACTATTTACACACGTCGAATACAAGTTAACCGGTATTATAAGTATATTTGGAATATGAAAGGAGAAGAAGCCGGTTTGTATTGTGGATTATAAGAAGCATAACGATCGCTAACAGCAGTAACAACATGATAACGGGGTGCCTAGGTAATGGGATGCATCATATAACCACCGGGTGAAAGCCAAGCTTAAAGAAAGCAATAAAGTACATGTGGTTTAGATAGGGTATCTTCATGTTGAATGCAGAATGCAGATTTAGAGGTCAATTGTTTGACTTTTTTTTTACAGTAAGATTTTGGGATATTTTTAGATTTGTAATTAACATAAGTTTAGTCGGATTCTGAGATATTCTTTAGATCATTAATCAACATAAGTTTGGGAGTTTAGATATAATTACAATGATTCTTAAAAAATCTAAAGTTTATTTAATTATTAGAAATTCACAAATAATAATATTTTACGATGGAAAACAATTATATGAATGTGTTTTAAAATTAAATAGAATTAATATTTGTTAATGTTTATCAACATTTTTAAAAAATTATAGTTCAAAATTAAAGAAATAAAGTTATGTGAAAATGAGTTCCAAACAAGAAGAAAAAATATCTTATACACCAATTTATAATAGAGATTTTTCTTTATAAATCAAAATAAAGATGTATTTGACAAAATAAAGATGTGTTAGTGAAAGTGACATCAAAACTGTGTTTTTTTTTTTCAAAATTTACAAATATAAAAAATTCTGAGTCTAATAGAGTTAAAGAATTCATCCAAGTAAATCTGATGGACACCAGGAAAGTTAAATATGATAGACAAAAGGGAAGTTACCTGATAGATTTAACTGATGAATCAACTGATAGACAAGAGGGAAGTTAAATATGATAGGTAAAAGAGAAGTTAACTGATTGATAGATTTAACTGATAAAGTTGAAGGAAATTAACTGACTAATAAGAAGAAAGTTAACTTATGAACAAGATAGTATACTTGATTCTTATTACTCAAATTTCCAGAATCTATAATCAAGTTATAAAAATACTACACTACTGTAATAAGCCACAAAACTTGAGAATACTGCTACTAATATGGCAAGAGGAGGAGAAGAATAAAGAAGAGACCCAAGCACTGAAAGCATGTATGCAAATTATAAAATCAAGTAATACATATTCACTCTTGCAATTTAAAACAACACAGTAGTAACTGAAAATAGTTATCAAGTATGCTCTTATACAATTAAGATATTGTAATTTTTAATTTTCTTATGAAATATCAAAACTAAGGTTTTTTTGGAATAAATTGAAAACAATAAAAAAAAGTAGCTATAGAACGAAGAGATTGTATTTTTTAATTTCCGATGAAATATCAAAAATAGAAAAGAAAAGAAAACCATACACAAAAATACAGATGAAGAGCATACCTTGGAGGCAATGCCCATGTCTACTGCAAGTTGAGAGTTCAAACTACAAAAAGAAAATCGCTCTTCCACCCTTGACATACTGCAACTCCATTCCCCATGGCAGGTCGTCTGGATTTGTGGGCTATCAAATCAGTTACAGAGGTAACTTGAACAAAGTCCATACCATTTCCTCAAAATAGATGGTGCAGATTGCTCCAATTTAATAGCCAAAGGGAATGTACGAAATCTGAGGCAGGAGGTTGGGTTGACCATGGGAATCGGATCGTGGCACCCGATTGAATAAGCAGTGCCACGTGGCTTTGCCAAAACCAAACTTCCTGATATGAAATCCCGAGGAAGCTCGAGCATATCAGAACATTTATACCAAACTATAAACGAATTATATAATTAAATCAATGCTCCAAATAATCCGAAGACTATTATCCAGTTCTAAATGAATGATTTGTTTTTAAATCTGCTTCTATATTATCAGGTATTAATAAAGATTTATTTTAATTTTATCTTGTGCATTGGAAGATGTATTCGATAATTAAGTTATAAGTTTTTTAATACTGTAAAATTTTCATATCAGATAAGGTTATACTAATAGATATGCTAGGTTTTCTCACTTTCAAAAAAAAATTCAAATAGTTATATTATGTAACTTGTAGTTTGATTAAAAATAACTGATAAAATGTTTGTTATCAAAGGCAATTATGTTAATTTAAGAGATAGCAGAATCTAAGCTCGAGTCTACTCTAGCAGATATTAATAGAAATATTCAGGAAATTAATCTTCGTCAATTGCATCAGTATGCGAGACTAGAGACTAGGCAGGATGGAGAAGGATATAAAATCATTGTAGCAGGTTGAAATGCCCGGTACCAGTGCCAAAGACCTTGCCCCTGTGGAATCCGAAGATGATTAATGTTTTCACTTACTCTTTTTAGCTGTTAGTTTCCTTTAATGTAAATGACAGTGTTTACAGACTTAGATATTAAGTATCGTCAAATTTTGTACAGGTTATTAACACTGTTTATGTTTTGGTTGGCATACATTATACTTAGATGGCCAACAAACCTGGTTTCCTACAGGTAGGTTGAGGTCTAATTTTTTGTATCCTTGTTGCTAGGTTTTATATTAATAGAAAATGGGAAGGATCTACCTAAACTTACAAAAAAAAAAATTGGGAAAAAATTTAAACATAATCGACTATATTCTTGAATTCATTTCTTTTCATAGTTGATATTAGTGTGATATGATTGTTTTTATTGTATTAGTTTTATATTTTTGAATATTTGTAAATAATTATTGGATATTTTATCTTGTCCAGAAGATGAATTACACTAATAGGTTGGTCAGTGTTGGTTCGAAACGTGTTCACAGTTCAAGATCATATGTAATTATCTCCGAAAACTATTTTTAAAAAATTCATGATCATATGTGATTATTTAAGCTGTTTTTTAAAAATTATGAATCACAAAACAAAATTCCAAAAATTATTGGATAGTTAATATTAAATTATTATAATAGTATTTTAAATTTTATATAATATATCATATAAAATATTCATTACGTCAATGTAAATATTATTGATATAGATATGTAAAAAGTTATAATGAAACTTAGGAAATGTATTTAACATTTTGTAAATAAATAATAAATCATTTTTAAATAAGTTATATATATATAATTAAATTAAGTAGTTACATATTTTAATAAAAATAAATTTATAATTTTCATAAATGATAATATCAAATTAGAAATTAGTTGGTCTCTGTGGAGTTTAGTTCATTTTGGATCACATGGGTTGTATGGAAGCCATTTTAGGGGAATTAAACCTTCCAAGGTGTTGTAATATGTAATTCCTACTTGTTTGTGGTTGTAACTCTCTATATAAGGAGTCTGTTCCTACATTATAGGAGGTACCTAGAACTATATGTATTCCTAGTTTAGTGTGTGGTTGAGAGAATATCTCAACCACATTATTGTGCGTTCAAGATAGATTTCCTATCTTGAGAATATCTCATGTATAAATGTGTGTAATCTCTTTGATTAATTAATATAGTTTGCAGATTGATATTTTTTCTTGGTATCGAAGCTTTAGGTGAAAGCTGGTGGAGAACGTGTTGGAGGTTGTTCGTGCCTGTGGTGAAGAGGGATATCAGAGCCTGCGTGTTGAAGTTGTGCGCATGACTCAACGGTGGAGTTGGAGCGTTCTTTTTCACAGCTCTGTGGGCTCGATGAGAGATACCGGCCACGATTTGATTGCGAGGGTTTCGAACGAATTGAAGTCTACTTCGACTGCTGGGGTTTCTAGCACGTTTTATACTCTGTAGCACAATAAAACTTGTTTATTTGTATGTCTATGGGTGATTCGGGCCACAATTTCCTACAACACCCTCATTTGGAGATGGTTTCCTCCACAGTGGCCGAGCCTCCTATAGCGCTACCGCTACCCGTAAGCCAAACTATCTGTAAGCTCAATCTATTCTAGAAACAGTTGGACAAGTTAAGTTGTCTTCTCAGGAGAGAGCCGGAGTCGGAGCAGCCTGTTCGAGCTCTCCATCACTTTGTCGAGTCGAGTCTGCATTTCTTGTGATGAGCTGACTCTGCTAGAGCCTGTGAAAGAGTGGATCTTCTGAATAGAACTAGAGCATATTTGGTGAAGTCGAAAACCAATGTGCTTAAGCTACATAGTGAGGAGCAGCGTGAGCGTAGTGAAAGGTTTCCTTGTCCATTTTAGAGCTCAGTCTCATGAGATCTGGATTTGATTTGTTTGTTTCACAGTATACCCTTCACTTAAGGTTTTCACATACCTCATCGATACCAGTGTGCTTGTTGGAGAATCTAATTTCAATTTGAAATCAGTTTTTCCATGAGCAATGTTGAGCTTACTGCGTAAGGTTATTTGATATTTGGTGGTGGAAGTAGCAGCAGAGTGGGGGAGATCTGAGAGACTGAGGTGAATAATTGATTGCTACGTTTTTCGTTTCAGAAATATGTGTTATTAGAAATTGCTAATCACATGCATCAGAATTGGATGTCGATATCGTTTCCAGCTTGTTGAGAGGTTGTTTGTTGCTCGTCGCAAGAGCTAAGGGCACTAAGCCCTGCGTGGCATAGAAGCCACAACCTACAAGGTTCTACTATTGAAGAGCTGCCAAAGAGAGGATTCCCGCTTGCGTCGTAACGGGGTTGTTGGAGCTCGTTAGAGGACCAAGTGGAGTCGAAATCTGGAAGCAAGATAAAACCAGATAAGCTGGACCTTTTAACAACGTTTCTATATTTTTAGATATTTTTTATTCTGATGACGATGATGATGATATTTTCATGTGGGCATTTCTAGGCATTAGCCTGGGTAGCATGGGTAGCATTTTTTCAGAAAAACAATGTGGTTCTGTTGATGACCACGAGAAACAAGAGGCACAATTTGTTGTGCAAGATCCTGATATTGAAGAGTCACAAGTTGATCTTCAGGAAGGATGTAAAGATGAACAAAGTGTTGAAGATAAATTGTACGAGCCACATGAAGTTGATGGCGAAGACATGGCAGAAGAAGACAGAGCTGGAGAGAATTTAAAATGTGATAATCTCATGAATATTTATGTTTGTGCATATGACAACATTGCTGAAATTTACATGCGTGACACCAGAAATGGTGAGAGAAAACAATTTCCTATTAAGCCTATCATAACTTTCAGAAGGGCGAGGATAAGCGTTCAAGCTTTCCATCACTAGGGAAGAAATGAGGTGAAAATACATCACTACCTCACGGTGAGGAAAGTGAAGATGAAGCCTCGACATAGAATGAACAAATATGGACTCAGAAGCATAAAGAAAAAAATGAAATCCTCTGTTGTCAAGTTTTTTTATGTTTTTTTATTGTAAGCCTAGTTGAGACTAGACCAGCAGGCATATGTTATCATATGTTATTGTTCTGTACCCTTTCTCCATTAAGGGGGAGTGTTAGAATTAATGGAGAAAGTTTAGTTAGGATAGGATTGAGATTCTAATTCTAGATCTCAGATCCTAATATTCAGGGAGTGGTTCAAACCACCCGATTGTGAGAAAGCCTATATGTACTAGGCCGTTCTCTTGATTAAATGCATTAGTGTGTGTAAGTGTTTGTACACTCTCCAGGTTCTCACCTGGAGAGCCATTTCATTAATTTCTCCCCAGTATCAGGCTTTGCTGCAACCATGAACACAGACCTATTATCTGCTTACTGTATCACGACCTTTGGACCCACATTGCCTTAAAGGGCCTTTTCTGCATGATGTGATTGTCGTGGGGGGCTTTTGAGGCTATACACTAAATTGGTGGTGGAAATTAATATTCATTTGTTGGGTGAACCACGTATATACGTATCTCTATATTTTTATGTGTTTTGTGTGCTTTTATTTTCCGCATATTTCTTCATGCATTGCTCTGTAATATTTAATTTTCTAACAAGCAGTACAGAGCCCGAAGGTATATTTGTTGAATAAACTCGAAAAATCTGGGTTTTCCTACAGTGTCGTTGAGTAGAACAACGATTGAAGATGGTAAGTTTAGGGTGTGAGGGTTAACGGGGAAAAACTGCCGCTGTGGAAGGTGATGGAAGATTATACGCTTATCGAAGAATCCCACTGTTGGCGGCTTTCTAAAGTGGGTATCATGATAGACACAGAATGGAACATTCTCGATAGAAAGGCACTCAGAACAGTACGGTTGTGTCTTGCGACGTCAGTCGCCTTCAATATTTCGAAGGAAACAACAACAGAGGGTTTGATGCAGACGTTGGCGAAACTATATGAAAAACCCTCGGCCTCAAAGAAGGTATTTCTTATGAAATGACTATTTAATATGAATATGTCGGAAGGTGGATCTGTTGCAGACCATTTAAATGAATTTAATACAGTTACCAGTCAGTTAATTTTTGTAGGGGTAAACTTTGATGATGAAGTTAGAGCTCTGTTATTCTTGTGCTCATTGCTAGAGAGTTGGAATGGTTTAGTAATGGCCATTAGTAACTCTGTCTCTGGATCTAGTACTTTAAAGTTTGATGATGTTTTTGGTGCTATCCTTAGCGAGGAAATGCGACGGAAAAGCTCCGGTGAGACATCAGGTAATGCTTTGAGTGCAGAGTCTAGGGGAAGAAGAATGGAAAGAGGAAAGAGCTCGGGATATCACAGTAAATCAAGGAAAGGCAGATCCAAGTCCAGATCAGGGATAGTGTGCTGGAATTGCGGAAAGAAAGGACACCTAAAGAAAGACTGTAGATCTCGGAAGGGAAAAGAAGGAGACACACAGCCAGAAAACAATCATGAAGCAAATGTGACAGGTGATGTGTTACAAGATGCTTTGATTCTTTCTTTCGAAAATGTTACTGATTCTTGGGTTGTAGATTCGGGGGCTTCATTCCATGCCACACCTGATAAGAAATATTTTCATGACTATGTTCAAGGAGATTTTGGACAAGTTCGTTTGGGTGATGATAAACCCTGTAAAATTGTTGGAATGGGTAAAGTTATTGTAAAACAACAGAATGGAAACCAATGGCTACTAAAGGAGGTAAGGCATGTTCCAGATCTGAAGAAAAATTTGATTTCAACAGGGCAGTTAGGCGATGAAGGTTGTGTGACAACTTTCACAGATAAAACTTGGAAGGTCACCAAAGGAGCCCTGGTAATAGCAAAAGGCGAAAAGGTTGGTACATTGTATTTATGCAATGGTATTTCTAACTATGTTAATGATTTAACTTCCAAAGGAGCAGATGCAGCATTATGGCATCATAGGCTCGGACACATGAGTGAGAAGGGGATGAAGATTCTTCACTCAAGAAATTTGTTGCCAGGTTTGAAGAATGTTGATTTGGATTTCTGTGAAAATTGCATTTATGGAAAACAAAAGAGAGTCGGATTTCTCAGAGTTGGGAAAGAAAAGAAGAGCGAAAAATTGGAGCTTGTGCATACAGATGTATGGGGACCTGCTCAGGTATCATCTCTCGGTGGCGCTCATTATTATGTTACTTTTATTGATGATGCAACTAGAAAAACATGGATTTATTGTATTCAGAATAAATCTGATGTATTTGATACTTTCAAGAAATGGAAAGCTTTGATTGAGATTGAGACAGGAAAGAAGTTGAAGTGTCTCAGATCAAACAATGGAGGTGAATATTGTAGCAAAGAGTTTGATAGGTATTGTTCAGAGCATGGAATTCGTAGAGAGAAGACAGTTCCAAGAACACCACAAGAAAATGGTGTGTCAGAAAGGATGAATAGAACAATCATGGAGCGTGCAAGGTGCATGAGATTGCATGCAGTATTGCCTTTACAATTTTGGGCAGATGTTGTAGATACTGTTGTTTATCTAATAAACAGAGGGCCTTCAAGTTCCTTGGATGGTGGTATTCTAGAGGAAGCATGGACAGGTAAAAAGGTAAACTACTCTTTTTAAAGCCTTTTGGTTGTGAGGCCTTTGTCCATATTAATAAATAAAACAGAACAAATCTTGAGGAAAAATCAAAGAAATGTACCTTTATTGGATATGGTGCTAATGATTTTGGTTATTGCTTATATGATTATGAAAATCACAAAATCATTAGGAGCAGAGATGTAATATTCAATGAAAAGGTCTTGTATAAGAATCAGTTGCAAGAAAAGAAACAGGAAAAAGAAAGCAAGGAATACATGGTTCTTGATGAGATAACTGAAAAAGTAAAGGTGCCTGAAAATAATAATAATCAACAACTACAGCAGCAGCAACCACCACAACAGCAACAGGCACCTCAAACACCTGAAAGTGGTGTTAGAAGATCTACCGGGATAAGTAGACCCCCTGAACGATACTCTCCTTCATTATATTATTTATTGTTGACTGATTCTGGTGAACCTGAATGTTATGAAGAAGCAATGCAGGTTGAAAGTAGGAAGAAGTGGGAGATAGCCATGGAAGAAGAGATGGACTCCTTAATGCATAACCAGACTTGGGACTTAGTCAAGTTGCCTGCAGGTAAAACTACATTGCAGAATAAATGGGTTTACAGGCTAAAGGAAGAAGATGGAGGAAAACAGAGGTACAAAGCTAGACTTGTGGTGAAGAGGTTTGCACAAAAGAAAGGTATTGATTTTGATGAAATATTTTATCCTGTTGTTAAAATGAATTCAATCAGAACTATTTTAAGTCTTGTAGCAGCGGAAGATTTACATCTTGAACAGTTAGATGTAAAGACAACATTTCTCCATGGAGATTTGGAGGAAGAGATATACATGCAGCAACCAGAAGGATATGAGGTCAAAGGGAAAGAAAAATTGGTGTGCGGGTTAAAGAAGAGCTTGTATGGCTTAAAATAGGCTCCAAGGCAGTGGTATCTAAAATTTGACAAGTTTATGTCTGAACAAGGTTATACTAGATGTCACTCTGATCATTGTGTTTATCTAAAAAGGAAAAATGATGGCAGCTATATTATATTTTTATTGTATGTAGATGACATGCTTGTTGCTGGGTCTAACATGCAGGAAATAAATGTGCTCAAAAGAAAATTGGAAAATTCATTTGCAATGAAGGATTTGGGAGCTGCAAAACAAATCCTTGGTATGAGGATAACTAGAGACGGGAAAAATCGCAAATTAACACTGTCTCAGAATGAGTACATAGAAAAGGTGTTGAAAAGATTTAATATGCAGAATGCAAAACCAGTTAGTACACCTTTTGCTAGCCATTTCAAACGTAGTAAGGAGATGTGCCCAAAGACCCAAGAAGACATGGATTATATGTCTAAAGTTCCATATGCATCAGCAGTTGGAAGCTTAATGTATGCAATGGTCTGCACAAGGCCTGATATTGCACATGCGGTGGGAGTTGTAAGCAGGTACATGAATAATCCAGGAAAAGAACATTGGATGGCAGTAAAATGGATTCTCAAATATTTGAGAGGTACCAAAAATCAAGCATTATGCTTTGGTGGTTCAAACATTGCTCTACAGGGATATGTTGATGCAGATATGGCAGGTGACAGAGATAACAGGAGGAGCACTACAAGATATGTATTTACTGTAGGTGGAACAACTGTCAGTTGGGTTTCAAAAATCCAAAGTGTTGTTGCACTTTCAACAACAGAAGCCGAGTATGTTGCTACTACAGAGGCTAGTAAAGAAATGATTTGGTTACAAAGGTTTATGGATGAATTGGGTAAGAAGCATGATATGGGCACGCTATACAGTGATAGCCAAAGTGCCATTCATCTTGCAAATAACTCAGCATTTCATTCTAGGACTAAACACATACATCTCAAGTACCATTTCATACGGTCAGTATTGGAAGATGGAGAGTTGAAGTTGGAAAAGATACACACTAGCCAGAATCCTGCAGATATGCTAACAAAAGTTGTAACCAGGGAGAAACTGAGAACATGCTCAGTTTCAATTGGTCTTCAAGGATGATGATGAATATGAGAAACAGCCAGGTCCAAAGAGGAGTCATTGTCTAGGAAATGAAGCAGCGGTGGAGTTGCTACAATCAGTCTCCAAGTGGGAGATTGTTGGGTGTGGAGCCTGATTATCTTATTTACTTTGTATCACAACATTCGACCCCTGTACCTTAAAATGGGCGGCAACGCCGCCCGAAATTAATCGCTGCCATGGGGGGTCCAGGGGGCGGCGGAAGCGCTTTTCGGAGCCCCCCCCCTGGCGGGGGTTCGGGGGCAGTGCCCCCGAAGCTAAAAACATATGTAAAATTGCCTTGTAAAAGTATAGTAATTTCTAGTCAATCTGGGCCGTTCATTAGGCAAATGATCTGACGGTAGAAGTTATGTTTAGATTAGGGTTTTTTTCCCTAGAAGGCAACCCCTTGTATATATGAGGGCATTGTATTGCGGCTGTGTATTATGAGTGTATTCTCGGAGCGAGAAACAGAGAGGGAGACTGTGAGAGAGAACAGAGGATATTACAGCGGATCTGCTGTAGGTTTTGTCTCTTCATTTTTGCTAGATAATAGAAAGGAAGGACTGGTTGTTCGGGGTGGACGTAGCCCAAACTGGGTGAACCACGTATATCTGTGTCTCTCTAGTTTTATGTGTTTTGTGTGCTTTTATTTTCCGCATATTTTATTTGTTGCATTGATCTGTAATATTTAATTTTCTAACAGTTTGGAAATAAAAGAGTATATATATATATATATATATATATATTTGGTTTTTTTGTTTTGTCCAGTGTAAGTACAACGTTGTGTGTGAAAAGTATGCAATCGCTGGCAATCGATGCTCTCATATCTAGTTTGATTCATATCATCGGTGAGTTTGGTCAGCGAGAAGCTGAGTGTCAGAGTGGGTCATTCAGATTGCAGTTTTTCATATTTTATAGAAGAAAATTTTGCATGGATCTGCTGGATTGATTTCTGCATGAATCGATTGCTAAAGAGAATCCATTAATGCATGTTTGTGAGCCGCGTTTTAAACGGTTGCAGAATCACTATCTGGTCGATTACCGGATGCTACAACGTCATCATAGGCCGAGGGAAATAAAGGATTTGAGGCACTGGTGTGTCATTTTGTGAGCGTAGATGGAGAATCGTTGGTGAGCCATGCTACTGTGAGTTACTGTGAACAACATCAGTGCTTTGGAGAAACAACAAAGCCCTTTTTTCTTGAATACATGTGTGATGGAACAAAACGCTGTCTGATTTCACTTACTTGTATGAAATTATGTAAATTTCTTAATATGGTATGTGGTGAGGCAAATCGAGAAGGGCCAGTTGTTGTGAGGCCGAGGTGGATCGGACAACACCGAGCCTCTTCAAATTAACAGTGTGCCTCTGTTGGCATGGAGATTTATTGCCAAGTTGCGGATATTTAAGGTTTTGGTTCAATTGAAAATTTCTTTGTTGAATCGAGAAATTTTCTGATACAGTTGTGGGCAAGACTCTTTCAACCGAATTATAAGTCAGGACTTGCAAGTCTTGCCGGTGTAGGTGTATTTAAAAGAATATTGTAGTTAATTATTGGCGATTTATTATGCAGCCTTGACAGTTTTTTAAAAGAAGACTGTAGTTAATTATTGGCGATTTATTATGCAACCTCGACAATTTTTTAAGCTTTCCTTTCGGAGATTTCATTGCTGGAGGGACATATTTTTTTTCCTTAAGTATTTTTTCTTTTCTCTCCGCGTCGGGCCATGTCCTCTGCGTATTTGCTCTTTTCTGTGAGGATCGATGGAGAGCGGAAACCTTGAACAAATACCGAGTGAATGCGCTAGATATCATAAATTTCGTGGAATGTTCCTCTGAACTGTGGTATGTTGAGCTTGTCGTCGAGAACGAGTTGCTTCAGCCTGGTTCGGTGGTGGAAGTTAGTGCAACGGATGGGGCTCAGTTGCATATTGAGCTCGTTTTTGAATTTCCGGATGCCACTGCCATTGAAGCGGTTGAAGACGACTCAGATTATGTTTAAGACTTTCAATACACCTGCAATGTATATTGCCATTCAAGTTGTTCTCTCTCTTTATGCAAGTAGTCGAAAAAATGATATTGTTCTTGATTCTGGTGATGGTTTCAGCCACACAGTTCCAATATATGAAGGATATTCTCTTCCACATGCTATTCTCAAGCCAGATCTTGCTGGTCAGGATCTGAATTATGCTTTGATGAAGATCCTGACTGAAATAGATTACTCATTCACCACTACGGCAGAGCGTGAAATTGTTCGTGATATGAAAGAGAAACTTGCTTATGTAGCCCTTGACTACGAGCAAGAGCTTGAGATAGCCAAGACGAGTTCCTCCCTGCAAAAGATTTACGAGCTTCCTGATGGGAAAATGATGATCATTGGTGCAGAGCGTTTCAGATGCCCAGAGGTCTTGTTCCAACCTTCTTTGGTTGGAATGGAGGCTGCTGCTTTTTGGAGGAGGTCGAGCCAACGGTGTTGGCTGCTGCATCACCTGGAGAATCCCTGTGAGAAATGAATATTGTGTTATGTGCAGCAGCAGGATCTCATGCACCAATCTCTTCAGTTTTGATTTATGCATTGACCAAGTGCGGATGTGCTACCATGTAATGTGGTGTGGAGTTTCTCAACGGAAGAGTGAGGAGTATAGATGAGCATTGGTGTGGAGATTTGTTGGAAAGCCTGAAGATTCTAGACTTTCCATACATGTGCATGGAGTAGTGTGAGAACATTAGAAGGCTATGTTGTCCATTTCCAAGAAGGGAGTGTTTTCTCTGTGGTGCTAGTGAGCACAGATTTAGACCCAACTTGAATGATTGTGCACTTAAGATATTGTAGCCATGGTTGGTGCTTTTTCCTTGATGCATAAAATCATATCATATATTTTGTGCTTTTATTTTTATTTTCATACTGTTTTTAAGGGATTATGTCTTCAAAATTTGTATACATATTGAGATTCGTGACCTCAATATGTTGTCATTTTGTTAGAATTCACGACTCTAACTAATGACAGGTAAAGCATGGAGATTCAAGACCATTATATCCATAACTCAAAAGTACAAAATCTATGACAGAAATATTCAAGCGAAAAAGCACTGGTGTGTTCACCTGGTGCCAGTGCCAGTTATGTTGGTTATTGGTGTTGTGAACGTGGCCTTGTGTAGAAAAGAGGTCGATAGTATGTTGGGTCTTCTGCAGGTGTCAGAAGAGGTGCGAACGCATGTGGAGTTGTTGGGAGGCTTCCAGCTTCCTTTGTTTTGGATCGACCTGGTTGAAGGTTGAACATACTTCTAGCATGGTCTTGTGACACAACAGTGAAGTGAGCCGAGGGCAGTGTGGTGCACTGCCTCGACGTGATTATGTTTCTATACAGGGATAGTGGTTAGATCTACATCAGAGATTGGAGGAGGATGGACAATCAAGTTTGTGTGTGTTTTTTGTGAGTTTTTTGGAATAGACTCTTGATGATGAGTCACACAGTTCAATGGTAAACAAGTCTAGGTGGTTGTTGTAGTGGTCATTGTATGTACCTGGAAACTCCAAGAGTTGGAGTATGGAATGTAAGCCTTGTTAAGGCATGTGTAAAGTTCATGGTAATCTCAAAACCACCTTATAAGTACAGGTTTATGGTTAGCCGGAAACCATCTTTTGTCACTATAAAGTGATGGTTTGTGGTGAACCAGAAACCACATACATGAGCCTTCATGGCTACAGGAGCCTTTGTGGCTACAGGTGCCCCGGGTGCACACAGGAGCTAAAATGCTCACAGGAGTAGGTGGATTGCAGTAAACACCTCACTCACAAGTCTCAGATATTGTTGTTTCTGAGCACAGGAGGGTCGGCGCGTTTTTCTATCTGACAATCACGTCGAAAGGTGCAATCATCGCGACTGTTAGGGATTGTTATTTGGACGTGAATATTTGGCTTAGAAAGGCGTTGATATCTCTTTTTTTTTCGCAGTTCTGCACATGGGATTCTCCCCTTTGTGGTGGATCTGAGTCGCAGACAGTATTGCCGGTTCTGCACATGGGATTCGCCTGTTTGTTGTGAATTTGAGTCGCAGACACATTTTTTGATACAGGTACATATATGCAATGAGAATGGTTGACAGAACCATGTATGTGAAGGACATCCTACGAGACTCGCAGGTGCAGCGGTTGGTACCCATGCATTCTGGTGGATGGTTGCTCTTTTATATGGACGTCGACATATCCTTTTTTTTTCTCTTATGATTGACCACAACTAGATTTTGTGAATCGATATCACGACAAGTAGTCATTAAGGGAGGGTGTTGGAATATGTAATTCCTACTTGTCTGTGGTTGTAACTCTCTATATAAGGAGTCTGTTCCTACATTATAGGAGGTAGCTAGAACTATATTTATTCCTAGTTTAGTGTGTGGTTGAGAGAATCTCTCAACCACATTATTGAGCGTCCAAGATAGATTTCCTATCTTGAGACTATCTCATGTATAAATGTGTGTAATCTCTTTGATTAATTAATATAGTTTGCAGATTGATTAACTTAGGAAATGTATTTAACATTTTTTAAATAAATAATAAACAATTTTTAAATAAGTTTAATATATATATATATATATATATATATATATATATATATATATATATATATATATATATATATATATATATATATATATATATATATTATTAAATTAAGTAGTTACATATATTAATAAAAATGAATTTATAATTTTCATAAATGATAATATCAAATTAGAAATTAGTTGGTTTGTGTGGATTTTAGTTCATTTTGGATCACACGGGTTGTATGGAAGCCATTTTATGGGAATTAAACCTTCCAAGGGGCATCGAGGCTCAATCAAGCTTTGCACAATCCTGATAATAAGCATCTCATTGTGAGAAACCACTTTATGTGAATTAAATCTCCCAAGGAATATCAAGGCTCGACCAATTTCTAGTTAACCCAACCTTGGGTCTTTACTAATTATCTAAAAAGTATTAAATTTATATCTATGTTCATGTCTGATGAGTGCCATTAATTCTCCAGTCTTTACATGGAGGCTTAGAGGCTTCCTCTTGGCCTTCAAGATTCACGATGATGCTTCGCCTCTCCCATTGAATTATCTTCTTCATTTCGGTTCGAAGAATTCTTTGATTAGGTTCTCAGCCAACTTCTATTTCTTAGAGCACAATCATTAGTTTCTCTCCTTCTACTCGAGACTAGGCAATTCTCTCGAGTTAATGGGTATTAATAGTTTCACTAGTATGTGGCTCATAATTCACAAGGATTCGTCTACTAGTATCTTGTTTACCATATGGCTCTTATTTCCCCTCTTGCTTGCTCCTCTTTCTGGATCTAGGACTTGCTATCAACGGGTGGGGGATTCTTTCTTTATTACAAGAAAAAGTGGTTGGTGGAAAACTTTGATATTAATGGGTAAGTCATTGTTCCTCGGTGAGAAACATTATACAATTCACAATCTGAAGGTCGTGGCTCATCGTTGCTCATGGTCTGTCGTTGCTCGTGGTTTATATTCATTGTTCCTGTCAATGTTGCTCTTGGTGGCTCTTCTAGGTGGCTCACCACATAGGGCTTAATATTTGCATTTTCCAGGTTACTATGCAATAAACAGTTTTGACTTTAGTTATTCTTTGGTGGCGTATTTTTTGTATATGCAGATAGGAGGTTTCTCTTTGAATTTCAATAGTTTTGTAGATCAGAGGTTTGATATTTGTAAACACTCGACACCCTTGAAGAACTTAGGCAATATTTTATTTTTGTCACTGGTACTAGTCAAATATAGTATTTGTAATCTTGAGTTGATCAACATGTACTATCTTTTTGGTTTCCCAGCGGGCAAGCCATTAGCACAATGAACTATTTCTTGTAATGATGCTTCTCGTTAATGAAATGTCGAACTTCAAACAAACAAAAAATATAAATATAATTTTAAATATTTTGATATTTGATATTCATTGACATAAATCTATTTTAATTTTAAATTTAATTAAAAAATATTAATATGAATAATTTATATTTAATTTAATTAATTTTATATAATATTTAAGGTGTTGTTTATTGAGGAGACAATTTGGCTTGGATGACTATTTCTCATTGGAATTCGGTCATTTTTTCAAAAAGTCTAATTGTAAGAGCATTTGAATCATTTTTTTGATGGTGGAAATGGATTCATCAGCATTAGAACCCCATCGGGCACCCAAAATCCTAAAACTTAAAAATTGTAACCTAGATTTCCAAAAATTTCTACCAAATTTTGTCAAAATTGTGCTATAATTTTCATTGTTTTCCAAGCAAAAATGTCGTCTTTTTAAACTACGTAAAAAATTGATATAATTTTTTTTAAATATAATCATTTTCTTTCACATTTAAATAATAATATAATTATTTTTGTTGAAGGTTGCAACAAGAAACAGTGAAATTGGCATATGGAAACAACATCCTTGATCCTAGTGAAAATTAAGAACCTAAACTAGGTGGGGCCCACATAGGCTATTTTTAGGTGTATGTCTATTTTTATAATATTGAGCAAAGTCTATTTATAGATGGTTGAGAAAATTATATTTATGGATGGGCGTCTATTTTTGGAATGCATGTGAGAAGTCAGTTCGTGGATTGCATGTCTAAAAATAGAATGTGTGTCGATTATTATTATCTCTTAATAATAATTAGACAATAAATAATAATCTATTCTCTTGAAGCACTTGATTTCAGTTAACTGATGTGGAAAACCAGTTGATTGAAGGAACTTCGAGTTCTAAGGTTGGTTGGTGGTACATGCAAGTGGACTTAGTTGTAACTGAGTGATTCGAAGTTGTAACTGAGTTGGATGTGTAGCTATGTGAGTTGTAAAGTAGTTTAAATCAGTTAAGTGAGTTAAAATCAATTGTGATAGTTGTAACTAGTTGTAACTAAAGATACACTAGTGAGAGATCAATGAATTAAATATTAAATTAATTCACATGGAGTGATCTCACATGCAAGTGAATATTTACTACTATTAACTACATGCATGTCAGATCCAGTGGAGACCCAGTTGAGAGATAGGTGAAAGGGACAGTTTGACTATCAGTTGTGACATTAGTGGGTACACTCATGCAACCACACACACATTGGAGATGCCTATCAGTATTGTGCAGTAAATTCAGGCTATACTTAATCATTCAGAGGCTATTAACCATCAGGGATTGTACAAAGGGTTGTTAGGAGGCAGTAAATTGGTGCATGTACTAGCCAATTTTTGTACGACAGTGTGAGACAATTGTATATTGTATTGAGAGCTCTTGGATTAGAGTTTTGTATGATATTTTTTCAAGATCCATAATATATACATAATATATGATAGTGGGGTTTTTAGCTTTATACTTTCCCGGTAAACATCTGTGCTATGTGTGAATGATATTTCTTCATGTGTTTGGAATTGGCGATTAAATTTCCGCAAAGATTTTAGTAAAAGGATTTTGTATTTAATAGTGGCATATAATTGTTAGATCGGGAGAATCCAAGCAATACATAATTGTATTAAAATTTCTACATGGTATCAGAGTTGTGTTATAATTTCTACATGGTATCGAAGCACAGAATATTTCAATTTTGAAGCAGGAGCTGAGTTTGTTGGTGGAAAAAATTCGAATTTGCTGCAATAATTTCTTGGTGCAACAATTGTGTAAACATCGATATGGCTTTCAATGGCTTTCGGCTAGAGTATGCACTCGAGGGAAACTCAAACTACATTTCTTGGAAGGACGGGATGGAGGCGGTGCTCCAAGATAATGGCTTGAAGGAATTCATTGACAAAGGTGTTCCTAAGCCTACTTCGACAGATTTTGCATTACTTGATGCATGGAAAAAGAAAGTGGCAAGGGCGAGGAGGATTATGTTGGAAGGTGTAGGAGACCACATTTTCTCAAGCCTTCATGGGACAGCCACACCATATTCTATGTGGAAGGCTTTAAAGGATCTATTCCAAAGCAGCAAAGACCATAGGAGATTAGCGCTGAAAGATAAACTCAGGAAGATCAATATGGAAAAGAACAACACTATTATGGTATACTTAACAAAGTTTGTCCAATGTAGGGATGAGCTTGGGAGTGTAGGAATACGTGTTGCTAATGATGATTTGGTGAGTTTGGCTCTCTTGGGACTTCCTAAGAGTTGGCACAGTTATGAAGACTCTGTCAATGGACGGGAAAAACTGTCGGATTGGGAACAAATTTGGTCAGATCTAGTGCAGGAGGAGTTTAGGCGGAACACCAAAGATGGCTCTTCTTCAAAGCTTGATGATGAAGAGGATTGTGCTTTGGCTGCCAAGGCGAAGAAGGGGAAGGGGAAGAAATTCCATTCTAAATCTGAGGCCGGTTAAGATGGCAAGGAGCACAACATGTCCAAAGTGAAGTGTTTTCACTGTCACGAGTATGGACATATTGCCACAAATTGTCCACATAAGAAGAAGAACAAGATGGTTGCTGGAGCTACAGTTGATGAGGCTCTTGCCTTGCAATTTGAGCTTGAATTCTCATTGATCGCATGCATGGTGTCTAGTGCATTAGGATCGGGGTGGTACTTGGATAGTGGTGCTTCCTTTCACATGACAGGAGATCAGAAACTTTTCAGTGACTTGGTGGAGAAATATCTTCAGATGCATATTGAGTTGGGCGACGATGGACGATACAGTGCGACTGGAATTGGTACCATTACCTTTCAGAGGGCGTCAGGTAAAATCTTTGGTTTAAAAGATGTTATGCATGTTCCAGGTTTGAAGAAAAATTTAGTCTCGGTCGCAATGTTAGAGGATAGAGGTTATGATGTTGTCTTTAGTGAAGGAAAATTTTTCCTGCGACACAAAGAAACAGGGAAAGACATGAAGGTTGGGATTCGAGCTAAGAATCTCTACAGACTTGATGTAGATTGGATTTCTATTGAGCTTCCTACTGTTAATAAGTGTGAGAAAGTCATGCAATTGAAGCTTGAGAGGGATCAGGATTTGCATGCAGGTAAGAGTGAACCTCGGGATGTGGAGTAGCCACAAGATGAGGATCATGGAGTGGGAGAAACCACTCATGTAGAGAAATTTCATGCCAGATGGGCAGAGGGAGTGCATGCATCTATACCACTAGGTGAGAGGTGGGGCAACATGCATGAGTAATCCCAAGAAGGAATTTCTAGGCAGGATTCATTGAGATGGTGTGGATCTCATGAATTAAACCTGGCTATGAGGAGCTCACAGTAAAACAGTAGCAAGATCATTTGGATTGATGCAGTTAGATGTCGTGAGGACATGAAATCAAAGTGACGGTGTGGGATACTAGAGCGCGGATCAGAGTTGACAGCAAGTGTAGAGTGCATGGATGCAGAGGTCAACAACGCAGTGGTTCCTGAAGACATGTGGAGTTGGTACCAATAGAAGTCAAAATACTTTGATGACAAATGCATTATATTGATTCAATTGTTTGGAGGATATTCAGTTTCGGAAGTGTTGCATGTGTGAGAAACACTAGAGAAGTGTTGCATACAAAAGTTTTCGGGCGCATGCATGGAGTTGCATGGCGCATGCAAAGGTTGCAGGGAAAATGCATGGAGTTGCATGTCGCATGCAAAGACATTCCTTTCTTATTGAGAGGGAGTGTTGAAGGTTGTAACAAGAAACACTGAAATTGACATCCGGAAACAACATCCTTGATCCTAGTGAAAATTAAGCACCTACACTAGGTGGGGCCCACAGATGCTATTTTTAGGTGTATGTGTATTTTTAGAATATTGAGCAAATTCTATTTATAGCGAGAGTATATTTATAGATGGTTGAGAAAATTATATTTATGGATGGGCGTATATTTTTGGAATGCATGTGCGAAGTCAGTTCGTGGATTTCATGTCTAAAAATAGAATGCATGTCGATTATTATTATCTCTTAATAATAATGAGACAATAAATAATAATCTATTCCCTTGAAGCACTTGATTTCAGTTAATTGATGTGGCAAACCAGTTGACTGAAGGAATTTCGAGTTCTAAGGTTGGTTGGTGGTACATGTAAGTGGACTTAGTTGTAACTGAGTGATTCGAAGTTGTAACAGAGTTGGATGTGTAGTTATGTGAGTTCTAAAGTATTTTAACCCAGTTAAGTGAATTAAACTCAGTTGTGATAGTTGTAATTAGTTGTAACTAAAGATACACTAGTGAGAGATCAGTGAATTAAATATTAAATTAATTCACATGGAGTGATCTCACATGCAATTGAATATTTACTACTGTTAACTACATGCATGTTAGATCCAGTGGAGACCCAGTTGAGAGATAGATGAAAGGGACAGTCTGAATATCAGTTGTGACATTAGTGGGTGCACTCATGCAACCACACACACATTGGAGATGCCTATGAGTATTGCGCAATCAAGGCAATCTATAATTAATCATTCAGAGGTTCTTGACCATAAGGGATTACGCAGTGGAGGCAGGCTATTAGGAGGCAATAAATTGATGCATGCATTAGCCAATTTTTGTATGACAGTGTGAGACGATTTTATATTGTACTGAGAGCTCTTGGATTAGTGTTTTCTATGAGATTGTTTCATGATCCATGATATATACATAATATATGATAGTGGGGTTTTTAGCTTTATTATTTCCCGGTAAACATCTGTGTTATGTGTGAATGATATTTCTTCATGTGTTTGGAATTGGCGATTAAATTTATGCAAATATTTTAGTAGAAGGATTTTGTATTTAACAATGGCATATAATTGTTAGATCAGGAGAATCCAGGCAATACATAATTGTATTAAAATTTATACAATTTTATGAATAAAAATATTGATATATTTTATAAAAATATCACAAATTGATCCAGATTGGATCATTATATTGTTTTTCATCCATCTCGATGAGTATAAAAAGTGGAGGAATCGGCTCATAGGACCATTTTTAGTAGCGGGGACCATTTTGGCAACACGAGATTTGAAACCTTCCAAGAGTGCTTTGAGGCATCAAACGACAATTTTTTTGGGGGGGTGGGGGGTAAAACTTTGAAACTTTGGAACCACTCTTTTTTTTTTCCTACTGTACACACAAAAAGCTTTCCAACAACGTGAAAATTGCATCAATCAGAGTTCATATGTGAAAGTTATACCACTTAGAAGTTGACCTTCCTATTTCCACCACCATAATTTGAGAGGATGCTACGTCATCCCTCATAATTCCTAGAAAAATGGGCTAGCCACATGATATGATGAAGAAGGCTCTAGAAGAATATATATTGTAACTTTGGTTAAGAGTTTAGGTAGTCAAAATTAATCACTAGTAGGCTATAGGGGTACGTTATAATTAGACCACTAGGAGCAAAAAGGGTTCCATTCTTTTAAGTGCGTTTATTCCATAGCTAAGAAAAAATATCCGAGAGGGATGGGAGATAGAACATAGAGAGAGGATTTGTGCACTGTAGTAGCCCACATGCCACAAGCCATAATTCTTTTTACTTGCAGCCATCATAGAAATAGCGTAGAGCGACCTCACCTTCCAGTTGGGTTTTTCTCCCAAAAGAGTTTCTTGGGTCATCATGTGTCAAATGTGCTTGTGAATTTTCTTTCACTGATATTTTTTTTATGCATAATTTTAATTCACATGCATACACTATTAATAATAATCTATAGATCTATAAATATAAAGAGAAATAAAATTGTAATAGTGTATATTTTTTATTTTTAAATATAATTTTATCAAATATATTGTGACAAATTGTCCAATAAAATATTTATGACAACTTATTGATCACAAATACAAATCATAACATAATTCCATGGAATCTAATAAGATAACGAAATGACATTATGTGTGGACTATGTCCATGTGTTCAAATAATATTGATAAGTTACATACTGACCGCAATTTTAAAAATTGTGAATGAGACTTAATATAAAACAAATACCGAGTTGGAACCTTTTTAATTTTTCAAATAAATGAACTTAAACCACCATAATATTGGAAAAAGAAATAACAAATCATATCGTGAGACTTAATAAAGTCCATAATTATATATAAAAAGCATATTTCAAATTTATAAATTTAAGTTTCATATATGTTAAGTAATTATTAATTATTAAATGGATGAAATTTTGGTGAATTTTTATATTATAAATTGTATTTTGGGGATTTTAACATTTGAATTTTCATACTTTGTAGAATCTTAAATTTTTTATTAAATAAATTAGCTTACCAAATTGTCAACTATATTGGCTTCTATCAAATTATAATACCGATAAGAATACACTTTTTAGTATTAATAGAAAAAACATATAAAATTTAACTTTCATAATTTACCAAACTAAATTTTGGTTTTTTTGCTAGGGGAATCTCACTCCATTTCGTGAGGCACTGGTTCATTCAAATTCGGCAGCCCATAAGGCTTATTGTTCACCAAATTTTCTGATCAGAAAGAGTCCCGATGACCATGGGGCCAAT
>CM076569.1:202758611-202767947 GCA_034641835.2 Pinus albicaulis
TATTATTAGAGCTACATATCACGTAGTTTGCATCAGGAATGCATGCACAAATTTCAATTAAGGTACCATCGGTACTTAAGTAGATGAGTTGGACCTGATAAAATGACAAAGTCATGAAAAAAAATTAGTATCAATAATTTATGTGTTGTAGTGTGAATGTGGAGTGGGGTGGAAAAATAATTATGGTATCAGAATAATTATGACTTAGTTAAAGGAAAGAATTGTAATTCGAAATTATTAGAGGTAGCAATGTGCCCTTATTGGTGGGTGGGGATGTTACATTATGGTCTCAAAACCATAAATTACAAATATGGGCCTCCATGGGCCAAAATTTCCATGTTGGAGCATAAAATTGCAGAGGAAAAATGTGTAAGGGGTTGCCTATAATACATATCTGATAAAATTTCCTAGGTGAGTTTAGGGAAATTCAATGGAATTCATTGAAATTCAGGGTTAGCAGAAGAAGTTCCAAATTTAAATTCTAATTTAAGTTGAATTTGGGCTTGTAATAGCCAATTTTGGAGGCTACATGTGCATTCATGGAGGAATTGTGTAAAATCCATAAAATTTCAATTTAAAATTTCCCAAAATTATGCCAGGAAGATTGATTAATGGTGGAATTACAAGAGTGTAGGGCCATATTAGGCTTCCATGGTGGCCTCAGAAGGAAAATTGTAGAAAAAATGGAAATTTTTGAAATTTTGATTTTTTTGTACAAAATGTGTGGATGCCACATGGTAGTGATGACATGGACTACCCCATTGGTAGGTATACAATGGCATGTGGCAGGTGTGTGTGGTATCCACAATGGAAGGATGGATGACTATGGTGCGTCATGGTGGGGGTTGAAAGATGACATGTTGGGATACACCGCAAGTGTGGTATTGCACAACTTAATTGCACACAAGGCCAATCTACCATGTGCAACATATTCAATGAGACATAATGTAAAATACTAATTTTGATATGTGACATAAGTATATGCAAGGAAACTCTAGAGAAGAGGATCTCATGGAATCAATTCAAGAGATATTTTTAGAAAAAGTATTTAGTTGAACATTATTATGATAGAAAAATGCAAGAGTTATTTGAACTCAAGCTTGGGAGTATGAAAATGGAGGATTACAAAAGAGAGTTTGATCTAGATTCTCTAAGGAATGAGACAAAATGTTGAAAATACAAAAATGTCACATGTGCTTAATGTTGGAAAATCAAAGAAGATGTTGATTTTCCTTGAATTGATAATTACTTGTGAACTTTGTTGGATTCTTATTAAATTATTATTATTCTCTTTCATCAATCAATTATCAAAATGTAAATATGAAGATCACATGAGAAAATAGACATAAGATATAGTCTCCACATTAGGGAAAATTCCTACAAATTGGGGACAACTTGAATAATCTCCTTCTTATAGAATCAGATCAAAATGATACCTTTAAGAATAAAAAACCTAGACCTCCACCAAGCACCAAGTCAGCCCTTCCAAAAATTTCTTCAATCAAGTTGAATTTCACCAAGTCAAAGATGGCCAATCTTCTCCAAGTCAAGGTTTCAGTCCTACAACTATAGGTATGCAACTCATCCTTTAATATTGGAACTACAAGTTTACAAATGATCCTTGAATCCTGCAACTACAATTCTGCAAGTCATCCTTCAATCCTGCAACTATAGGTCTACAACTTGTTCTTCAATCCTGCAACTACAAGTCTTCAACTCATCCTTCAATCCTGCAACTACAGTTCTGCAATTTTTCCTTCCATCCTGCAACTATAGGTATGTTCTCCCACAAAAAATCGCATATACTTTCCTTTGAAACTCGCTTCATATTTCAAAACATGAATGAACTTGCTACAAAAATGCCATATCTTTCCATAGAGATATCATCAAAATTTCTTGTGTTTTTTAGGAGGATTTTTCTCACATATGAACATACATGTATCTTTGAGTGAGCTGACTTGACCATCTAGAGGGCCAAATTGGTCTTATGGAGGTCAATTTGACTCTTTTTTATTAAATATAATTTTTTTCCTTTTCTTACAAAGAGTCCAAATGGACCTTGACTCAATTTTAAACCTTTGACTCAAAAAATCCCTAAACTCATGAAGAACATGCTTAACCTATACTTGAGCATGAAACCCATGCTTGAGACAAATAATTTTTTTTCTTTATATAATTAAAAATACAAATTAATGTGAAGACTGAACCTAGTTACTTTTCCAACACTCCCTCTTAACTAGGGAGGTATTCATAATGACTCAAAAAGTCTATCTCAAGTTGAAATATTATCATAAGAAGGGGTACATATTGATAAGAATCACTCATCATCGTATTCAAAATTGTCACATTACCAAGGCCTTGACAAGTACACTCTATCTCTCCATAATATCAGAGCACAATATTGGGAGGCATTCCATTGGACACCACACCACCTCACCGAGGTACATACTCCACCTAGGACACCCGGAGTATATCATTCATTGGACCATTTCCCACACGGAAATGTCTTTCCATCAGACGATTCTTATCCAAGTCCATGTACTCGACTTAGGATCTCCATCCTAATCCATCATAGTACATTACTGAAGAATGTATGTCCAAGATGCTTATCCAATCCACCATTCTCCTTATCCATGTCCATGTACTTGACTTAGGATATCAATTCTAAACCATCATACTACCTGACACAAGGAGAACCATGCTAATTCAAATGATCATTTTCCCTATCCGTGATTCATGCACTAGACTTGTGATTGTTAGTTTTGGCCTAGTACATTACAAAAGGAGAATCAGTGTCCAATCTTACTCCCTCTCAACTTGAGAGGATAAATCCATGCTCACTCCCTCTCAACTAGACAGAATTTATCAACAAGCCTCATCTTGTGTCAAAAGTACTCATACTTGTCTTACATTAGCTACTTGTAGTTTCATCTTTCATCTACCAGCCTTCTTACCACTTAAGATTGCTTACCTTGAAACTTCAAGGGCTCTAACTGTGTCTCCTAACAGATAATTATCATGTACTTGATGTCTTCACCTACATCATCTTAAAATGTGATCACAACTACATCCTGCACTGCTTTTTGTCTTGAAGACATTCCATCACACAATTTCTTCAATATGCTAATTATCTATTATGCAACCATATCACAAAACAGAAGAAAATATAGATCAATGACTTGAAAATTAGCCTCTTCGAGGGGGAAACGTCCTTTACATCATATAAATGAATAATTCTTAGATGATAAAAATGACAAGACCTCCTTGGTATATATATGAGTCTAAGGGGTTACAATATAATCAAATTCTATATAACAATAATAATGTAATGGTACAACAATAACAATAGTGGGCTTTCATGGGGCACAACAATAGTAATGTGGGCCCTACATGGGAACAACAATAACAATAAGGGGGATACACTAAAAATAACAATAAGGGGGATGAACTAGTATTATAGGGACCTAACATGCCTGTCTCCTTCAAAAAAATGTTGTTCTCAATGCTTGAGAAGTTATGGATTATTTTGTATAAAAGTATCATCCTCCTATGTGGAATCTTCAACAAGTAAGTTCTTCCACTTAATGAGATACTCTAAAATTGATCAATTTCATAACTATCGAGTTCTTATTTTTTTGATTGCTTTAGGCTCTAATATTATTTTTTCTTCCTCATAAACTTATGGAAATATTGTTTGAATTAGGAGCTTGTCACCAATAAGCTTCTTTAATGATTAGAAATTGAATTGGGGGCAAAAAATTGCTAAAAATTTAAAGTGCTTAGAATTGCTCCAAACCAGAACAACCGGATAGGCCTCCTCGCCAGGAATTTGGCTCAATTTGTTTCATCGAAAAATGACTCCATACGTGAATGATAGAGCCAATTTTCCACTTGGCCAAATGGGTGAATTTTCAAAAAAAAATCAAACAAGGTCAAAGGGGTCAAACTTTGGTCAAAATGGGCATTTCTCCAACCCAATGGGAAGCTAAAATGTTTCGAGCTATGGTTGGTCGAATCTCCAAGCTCATTGGCAATTTTTGATTGGTTTTTTAATGAACCAATGGGATGTTGACATGTGGCTAGCCCAGAGGCCACCACATGCCCCTCCCAAAGGCAGAAATGTGGTTAATTATGGTTGAATTCATAATTATGTGGTGGAGGAAAATTATTTTTGGAGGCCAGGCAAAGGTCGGGGTCGACCCCGTGACCTCCCCCACACTACGCACAAGGCAAACCAACTACACTATGTAATAGATCTTAACTATAATGGGATTCGACATTATGTTAAAGTTTGACATATTTATGGGCGGAAGGAAATGAGGGCCAGCCCCAACCCACAAGACCTTAGACCGTGACTATGAGCGGAGGCCTAAATTAATGGTGGATTAAAGACTTAAACCCACTTTATTAAACCATACACAAGGTTTTAAAGCGCTAATCTGATTTTTAATTCATGTTTTTTTTAATTGCACAATTAGCACTAAACCTCATTAACTGTGCACTTATCTTAAACTAATCCAACCTTTAATTGTGGATTAGGTTTGGCAGAGTCTACTATTTTTTGCGCCACCTCCATTTTTGTCGGACTTAACTGGAGTTTCTCCATATTTGGAGGAGTTTTCCTAGGGAAAAATTAAGAAGCCATAACTTTGGCATATTTCGACCAAATTAGGCTCAGAAAGAGTCAATCCTAGATGATTTCAATGCTCTGAGCATGATGGTGTAGATTTAAAAGGTAGAGGATAACTTTTGTAAGTGTTTTTTTACTTTAAATATTAAATAATCCTAGGGCCGCTAGGAGAGGAGACCATGTCTAGATCACATGAAGACCATTTTTTGAGCCATAAGAGTCTAATTTGAGGTTTTTGGGTCTTATGAATCCAATGGAGTAGGTTAAAAAACCATTGGAGCATTTTAGGTGCATGTAATCATAGAATTGACCATTAATCCAAAGAGGGTCTAGCCATTGAAGCAAGTCCATGGAGATGTAGCCCAGGAGGGGTAAACTCCTTTATCAACTATTGTGTAATGTGTTTGTTGTGTGTTATTTATCTAAAATTTACTTATTGTATATGTGTTTTAAACATATATTTTACTTAATGAATTTCTTATAAAAGACACTTAAACTTGACACAAACCCTCACATAATTGGCTAATTTGAGATGATCCTAAACACATTTATTTAATACTAATGAGGGAGCTAGCACAACAAAACTAGTTTTCCCATATTCATATCAAGTTGGTATCAGAGCTCAATTTAGCTCTTTTTAGCCGTGAGATGGTTTTCCAAGGTTAGCTAGAGAATTAGGTATTGGTTTTGTATTTGTGCAAGGAGAATTTAACTATGTGCAATTTTATGTATGTAAGGAGAAGTTCAACATTGATGAATCAGCTCTCAAATCACAGTAAAGAAGCTTTTTATGCATTACAAGTGTGATGCCAGCTTCATCAAGTGATGTTTCTAATCCATCTTCCTTAGCAAGACTCTTTGATAAAGAGATGTTGCAGAATCTCTACATCATGAGAGACATGGTGCAAGAGTGGGTTGAAGATAGTAAGGAGAACACTATACTTCAAGAGCAGTTGATGGCCATGAAGGAAGAGAAGCAAGAGCTTCTTGAAACAATGCATGAGATGGAGACTCAACTCCATATTGCAAATGAAAACCTAGAAAGCTTGCATGAGATGGAGACTCAACTTCTTGATTCCAAGGAAACCTTAGCCAAGTATATACATGAAAAATAGGTACGAAATTCAATTTTATCTTATATTTCCTCTAAAAATGAATGTTTTTGTGTTTTTGAAAGGCACACTAGAGGAATAGGGTCCAAATTATTGATGAAAATAGGATATGAAGGTAAAGGATTGGGAAAACATGCACAAGGCATAGTTGAGCCAATTTTTGTTGAGGAAAGGCCTAGGTATTTGAGTCTTGGTTATGGACAACATGATGGAGAATGCTCCAAATCCAAGGAGGCACATGAAGGTGTTACAAGAAGGAATTTCATTACAGGTTCATTACCTCAAGCTTGTGAAGTTTGTGTTCATGAGGAATGAAAAAATTTTATACCCACTTTGCAAGAAGATGCTCATAAGAATGCAACTAATGGAAATGGAAAACAAGAGGATGTTGAAATCTCTAAAGTCAATGAAACCATTGTTGGTATTCCGAAGAGAGCCACTACCTCGTCAAATTCACCTCCTCAAGAAGGCGACAAAGGTGAATGTGCAAGGTATAAATATGCCTTTAATCAAGTTTCTTTTGATTATGATAAACATGGAAAATCCTCACAAAAGGTTTGGAGAAAATTTTCATGTTCCTTTTGTGGATTGAATAACCATATAGTTTCGAGATTTTGGAAGAACATAGCCATACACAAGAAACTTTCAAAACAAATGAGAAAGAAAGCTAAAGGTCTAATGGATAAATCAAACCATGTTGAAAAGAAGATGCAATTATTTTTCACTCATTTCCATAAGCAAGGTCATCTTGAGACAAGTGTTGGACTTTGTATCCAACAAGTCATCGACGACATTTGAAGAAGGTGGAGAGAGATATTGACAATAATGGAAAGGAATATTCCATAATTTATGTGGGTCGAGATGATTCACATGATGAATTGCAGCTGAAATAAGTGCCATTGAAGTGGTTTGCAAAGAGATGGTTAGATTTCTTAACCAATTAAGGCCTTGCATTTCTTTTGATGATTGATGAAACTATTGTCTTATTGATGCATTTCTTTCCAATTGAATGCATTTATTTTCTCTTAAAATTATGTTTCATATTGCACGACGCAAGATGTTGGAAAAGTAGAGTTATGTTGACTCACTTAGATACAACAAATATGTCAATTTGTACATGCTTTTGTTTGACTTGAGAGGAAGTTGTTTGAAGAGGCATGTTTTGTCGACTTGTATTTGGTCGATGAGTTTGTACACCAAAATGTAAGAGTACGTGGCGATGTTCACATGATGCGACATATGTTTCTTTGAAGGAGAAAAAGGAAGAAGTTGTCAAGTTTTATTTCTTGTGTGATGTGTTTTTCAAGATTAATTATTGTGCTTGTGACAAGATGCCAAAAGTTTGCAGCCAAAACAAAATCCATTGTCGACCATTTGATGTGTTGATGCTAAGAAGCGAAAGAGATGGTGAATGCATTCTTCCAGATGTGGAATTTGGAACCGTGGAGGTAAAAATAATGGTCATTTCTTTTCTTGTGATTACTGATACTAGAAATCCTTGCATTAGTTCACTTAGATGGGCTTAACTTGGGAAAGTGGTTTCCAAGGAGAGGCTTGCATCGAATGCATGTGTGTGAAAAGGAGGAACAAGATTCTCAGTGGGAACTTGCTACCAATCAAATTTCCAATCACCGAGGGATCGCTTCGGTACATCAAGGTGTATAATCAGTCAACAAGGTGTACATAGCACAAAGTGTTGCAGGGGGTTTGCAGCCCATAGAATCTACTACAACTGAGGGATATCTGGGTAAGGTCTGAAACCTGTATATTCTAGTTATTAGCATAAAATTTGGTTAAGTGAGTCCTTCTTGTAATGACATGCCCCTGATCTGTGAAGGTTCATCAACCCAAGACCTTTAGGGTAACATTTCCCGAAACAGAAATGGCGACCATACTGGGGATCACATTCTTATGATTTCCCGTTTGGGTTGTTTTATCTGTCTTGTAGGTTCCTGGCAGGTTTTATCACTTTTTACAGTCTAGTAAGTCTTTTTTCAATCAAACAGAAGACTTGGTCCTTTGATTAGGCTTGAATTTTTTATTTTTCCTCATCTTTATTTCCATACACAACTTAGTCTCTGCACATTCGCTTATACCTCCTATATTTTCCAAAGGGTCCAGCATATACGCAAGTTTCCTTGGTTACAGTCGCGTATACATGCTAGTTGCATACTGTAAAACCATGTATGGCTGGAAAATTTTGAAAATTTAAGTTTTCAACCTTTGTAGTATTTCCTGTCTGTGGTGGACCATTCCTGTGGTGTCTTTAAGGTCTCTGGACTATGTTTATGGTAATTTCATATCCATTTCTCTCTTATTTTTGTGAAAACCTAGCCATTTGGTGAATTTCTTGTTTTGTGTGTTTACAATTGCGGCTAAAGCACCAAGACATTTTCTTGAAGTTCTTGGCTGTTCTAACCAATCAGAACAATGAGCCTCTGCTTATTTTCTTTTCTTGGCCCTATGCATTGCTTCACTTGTGGTTTTTGCCTCCTTGGTCTATTTCGGTTTTCTTGATTTCTTGGACTTATCCTGTTGTGAATCTTGAAGAATCTGTTTTTGGTTTTTTGAGTTGTTGTTCATTGCAAGATTGTGCTACTATGTTGAATCAATTGATTGAGTTTCATGATTCGTTTTTCTCATTTAAGTCCCGCTACGAAAGTAGCACAATTTTCTTGAGCACTTTGAAGCCTTTGTTGAGACTCATTTTGCTTGATTCCAGTTCTTGGGTAGTTTTTTCTTGTCTTCTTGAAATCTCTTTTCTTCCATTATAAGTTAAAAGCCCAAAAACATTTTTTTCTTTCTGTAGCTTTTGCTTTGAGTTTGTTTTTACGGTTTCATTATATCTTTTGAAGCTTTTTGGTTGGTTTCTAGTCTTTGGTTCTTGGCTTGATTTTGAAGGAAATCTTCTCTTGATTTCTCTCTTTTGTATCAAGTGCATTTTGGCATTCTTATGCATAGGAGTTCTGTTTGGAACTAGCCTTATTTTTCTGTCAAAAAGTGATCGAACCATTGTCTTCCTAGGGACTCTTTTTCGCTTCTTTAGAGTTAGAATATTAGGATTTGCATATCATTGGTAGTTTGCATTAAGTGCATTTGAGCATTTTAGTCTTTTTCGTAACTTTCAGGATTGTGTGAAGTGTGAGCGTCTGAAAATAAAAAACAAAGTGTTTTCTTATTAGTTTCATAGAACCCATGTAGAGATCACTTTTCATCAAAAGGAAATTGTTGCATTTTCATGTAACTAGGTTTTCAATGATTTCTTTTGCGTCATAAAACACCATCAGTTTCACTTCCGTGTACCCTTGACTTAAGTAATAACCAATTTTTAAAAATGATATAATTAAAAGAAATTAGAAGTTTTTGTATCATTTTCATTAATCATACACCAACTAGCTACATTATAGGGCCTTGGATTAGGTGAGTGGAGAGTTAACTCTCCAAGGCCGCTCAAATTGTTAGACATAGAAAGTTTATTAATGAGTGAAATCCAACATCGTTAAGTGGACTGGGATAGCTCTCCTCTAGATAGTCAAGCACGAGGGATAGTGCATGCAGAGAAGAAAGATACCCCCTCTCCTATTTGTTTAATCT
>CM076569.1:203514229-203693793 GCA_034641835.2 Pinus albicaulis
GTGGAAGGTTCTTTGGCCTCTGACTAAAAAACTTGGCTTTGAGGTCATTAAGCGTAAAACATAGTTTTTGATAGACTGATGTATTGAAGATCCAAAATCCAAAGTTCTTGAGTTAGCTAAAGAGCCTATAGAGATAGTTTTGAGACCATCAGTGCTTGGGGTATTTTTGGAGATATAAGAAGGCTGGTTGATTGGTGGACCTAGGTAGCAGTGGAGGGGTTAGGAAAAACAAAATAGAGGATTGAGGCCAAAGGTGACAAAACATAGACAAAATGAGTAACATGAGCCCATGATGGGTCTTCCGGGATTGGTGAGATGAGCTTGACATGATGAGATGATGAAATAGTGAAAAATTTATCCTAAGGATAATGAAGGCAGTGAGATTTCTAGAACTCACAATGTTCATGAAATTTGTTTCTAGAAATCTAGGATAATAATTTAGTCATCTACAAGAGAAAAAATTACTGATGAATAATAGTGGCTCCACTTGGGGAGGGTAGCTCCTTTTGAGGAGGTGTCCATAACTTTCAGATTTCTAGTTTTTATGGATACCAGTGCCTCATCCATTGGGAAGATTTTAACCTCTTTTCACTTGCTGATGCTTGCTTTAGAGTTGTGATCTTAATAAATCTGAAAAACATGATTAAATCAGCTTCATCTCTGCCTACCCAATCTACTTGCCTAACATTTTTTCTTCCTTGGGTGCATTTGGACTAGAAAACCCTTAACACTTTCTTCTCTTGAGAGCAAAACAAACACTCTACTCCTATTTTATTTCTCCTAAGAGTTTAGATTATGTTAATGAACTCTCTTATTCACTACCTAGACTACTCAACTATCAGTATTCATTCACTAAGCTATAAAAAAGAAATTGAAAGCATGGTTTAAATCAGGATTAGGTAATCTGACTTACCATGGGTTTGTGGCATGAGAAAAAAATGCACACAAATATTATTTTTGTACAAAATAAGACCTTAGGAAATATGAGGGTTGTGATCAATCATGTGCTAAGCATCCCTATTTTCCTCCTTGGTTCAAATTTGAGCATGTGGAACCAGTATCTTTCTTCCCTAATCTATCTTTCGACAAGTCATGTTTGAATGATTTGACCAGCTATCTTTCACTAACTTATCAACAATAAATTGAAAACATGTTTCAGCCATGATTAGGCTAGATGACTGAAACAATACCTTCTTTTGAACCAGCAGTGGCATTTAAGGTTGCTCACTTTCAGTAGTACTAATTTTTGGGTATGGGGCTTTACCTCTTTTCAAATCTGCCCTCTTTTTCATTCTTTCTTGTTTTTGTGTTTTTGTCTCTATGACCTTTCATAAAAAAATGGTATGTACAATGACTGAGAAATTCAAACTAAAACTCTAAACAGCCATGGTATTTGATCACCCTGTCATCAACAGGATCATCGGACAACCCTTTTTCATTTGGCTCTTGTAGATAGAAAACATGGCTATCTTCATTTGAAAACATGGTACTGGGATTTTTTCAAAAATTATCAAACAATTCATGCTATCCTTGGTACTTACATTTTGAGTATCGCTTCCCAAATTTTCTTCTGTCAAGGATCCTAAAAAGGTATTCTTTATCAGCTTCAAAATATATGATGATGTCATCAATGTATATCATAGTGAAGAAGTTGAAAATAGGAGCCATGGCTTTTTGGAGGGTGTTTTCAACACTCCTTATCCTAGGAAGCATTTGGTCAAACATGTAGTCATTCCAAGGAATTTTGAAAATTTCTTCATGTTGATTGATCTGAAGTGGTATCATCTGATGATAACCTGAAACACTATCATACAATGCCATCTTGTTAGAAACTCCTACCCTTGACATAGGATGATTTATCTTGGGAGAAGATTTTTTGTATTTCATAGAGATTTTGCATAGGTACCTAGAGTCTATACACAGTCTGTATCCTTTGTTTTTCTTTGTTAATGACACCATTTGTCCATGGGTTTCATTGTTTTTCTTGGAGGAAGATCTCTTAAGAACAATGTATATGTCATGAGGCTTTAAGCTTTCACTCCTATATACAAGAGCATCCTGAAACTTCTTACATAACCTTATGTATTTCAGTTTTTTGTGTAATGACAAGGTTCTGGATAACTTGATCATTTTGGGCCTTCCTAGGCTACCTACATTATATTCATCTATATCAGTTTCAGCAGACATCCCTTTAGGATTCATAACGACATCTGTGAGAGTCAACAACTTTTTTGGAGGGAAAAGGCTTTATGATAATGAGGTGTCTAGATAAGGAAAAAAAATAAGACTCCTTTGATTCAGATCCCCAAATTTTTCTATTATGTGAGAGTATTTCAGCTCTTTTGGATTGAAAAAAGGGAAAAGTTCTGTTTTATAGGTTTGTCCTTTATTTGAGCAACCCGACTTAGATTGTAAACTGAATTTTGGTTTTGAAATTTCATTTTCAATTTGTAGAAATTTAAGTTTGGATTTATCATCATGTGGTTTTTCAAGGTTGCTAGAGTTTTGACTATTGAGCTCTCCATGAAGAGATTGGTTTGACTGTTGTAATATGTCTGGCTATGTTTCAACTTCATATACCTGCTCATCAATGTCTTCTTCAGTATGTAAAATAAAAGAATCAAGATCTGAATGTATGGAATAGAGAGGTGAATTGTCTGGCCTTTCTTGATTGCTAACCATATACTTCATGTGTGACTCTCAGTATAGTATCCTTGTCTGATTAAAAACAGGGATGGTAGCATAGGACATGTCTAGTTGAAGGTTCCCTTGAAGCTTCGCTCCCCAAGATATGGATAAAAGCATGCCATACTTGGTGGGAATATCTGCCACTACTATGTCCATGACTATATTCTTAGCAGACACTTGTGCCAGGTTGACACAAAGATCCTTGATCAGGCCCAAACACTTGACCCTACTTGAATCGAAGGAGTACAAGTCTTTGTAAGGTTTAGTTATTTCTAGGGCTAATCCATCCATCACAACTTTTGGCATGAGATTGTGAGAGGCACCGAAATCTAGCATGGCATTATGTAAGATTTTTTCATGTATGTTTAGGTTGATATAGAAAAGGGGAATGACCCCTTCTTGATATTTTCCTTCTATTTTGGGTCCAAACAACAGCTTAGGTGTGTCATTAGCCAAGTGTAAAGTGTCGGCATGATTTCCCATGTTTAGGACTTTTAGAACTTGAGACTTGTATGTGCCTTGGGTAATCAGTTTAGTGAGAGGCATGGTAATATTGATTTTGGCAATATCTCCTTCGAAACTGAAAGGTACTTTTGTCTTAGAAATATTTACATCAGTTTTCTTAGGCACAAACCTTTCCACAAGTTTAGTTTGCTGAATTTGATTTGGGACTTTAGACAACATGATTTTTCAGGGCCACTAGTTGAGGTACTAGGGAAGCTTGGGTCACTATTTTGTTGGCTGATTTTTTCTTTGTTTGGATCAGCTTTCTTAGCCATAGTGTTGAAAGTGTCTGTTGTCCTCTTAGGACTATTTTCTGGAGATTTCCTATTAGCAGTGTCAATTTGGTTTCTCTTGGAGGCTTCTTGGTTTCTTTTGCTCCTAAGGTCATATTGCCTATGGAATTCCATGATGGAATTTTCAAGTCCCAATTGGTAATCTTCAGAATCTTCACAACTTGTTTGAGTTTGATCAAAGACAAAGATACATTGTTCTTCTTCTGTGAGAAAAACTTCAGCTTCATTATCATAACCTATCAGGTTTGCATTGCTATCTTCAGGTTCTTCAGCCTCTCTTCCTTCTTCATCTACATAATTATCTTGGAAGGGTGGCCTAATTTGTTGATCATTTTCCCTTTGTTTGATTTGAGGAGTGTCTCTTCTAAAGTTTTGAGCTCTATTTTTGTTTTGGGGATTGGCTTGATTTTTCCTAGGAGGTGTCCTTTCATTTAATTTTATCCTTTCTAACATTATCTCCATTGTTCTCATTAGGCTATCCATTTTGGTATCAGATGAAGAGGTTGAGGGTATGGTTTCAACTTTGTAGGTCACTCTCTTTTCTGATCTCATCCTATCTCTCTTTTCAATCAAGTTGACTTTAGCACTAATAGCTGCCTTTTGCATTTCTTATAAAGTTTCAAGGTCTCTTTCTCTCAATTGAAATGTCATGTCTGGATCAAAGCCTTCAGGAAATTTCACTAGTGCTAGGCCTTGTGGGGGTTTCATGTGAGGTGAGAGGGAATTGTACACACTATTAAACCTGGTGCAATAATCTTGTACACTTTCCCCTACATTCCTCTTAAGATTGTTATATTGAGAAAGGATTTGGAGGGGATTTTTCTTGATTTCTCCACTTGTTTATGAAAGTTTGGTAGAGGGAAGGGAGATCATGTATTGTGTTAGGAGTTAATGCTTTGAACCATGTTTTGGCCTCTCCTCCTAAGCTTTGTGCAAATATCCTCATTTTAATAATTTCTTCTTTTATCCTATCTACATGCTGTTGGGTAGTGATGGATTCAGCTCCTGTGAAATGGGGAATCTTGGAATGATATTCATTTGGCAAAGGCAATAGAGGTTGAGGTAAGCCCAAGGGAGCATACCAAGCTACCATGATGGGAGCTAATGGAGGGTTTACAAGAGGAGGGTTAGTGAAAGGAGATGTATGATGAAGCGGAGTGGTTTGCACAGTGGTTGTATGGATGGGTGTGGTGGAAGTACTTGGACAACCAAACTGATTCTGAATAGATTTGGTATGGAAAGAGTTGAAGTGATGGAGAAGCTGAAAGTTAGGTGGTGTGGAAAGAGAAGCTTCTCTATTATAACTCTCCTGAAAATATATGGGCTCAAGGTTAGTTTGGTCAATATCAGTTTATGACTTGGTTTTGAAAAGGTTCTTTGTATGGTGCAAGTAAAACTGGGGATCTTGAAGTGCAATGTTGAATGTGTGGAGGGCTGGTTAGTGCAACACCAACCTGTATTTGCATAGCGCTGACCAATTTGCCCAAAAACAATCAGAAAAACTCTATTTTTCTCTTAAATCCCTTTTTCTCTTTACCAAGTAATGAATGAGATTGAAATGAAGTTGAAGCACCTTTATACCCCTTGAGAGAAATAAATTGCACACATAAACCCACTTTTTCTATGTTTTCTTGGGGTCACTTTATGATTTTCACTAATGTCTCCTTGACCCTTTTTTGCAGGTGCCCATAACTTTTCTTAAGTAATTTTCTCTGAGTAATGATGTGCTGAAGTATGAAGAGGTCCCCTTTTTGGTTTTGAAACTTTGGAGACTATCCAAATTGTCTCTGGCATGATTTTGACAAATTGAGAACAATGTGTTTATCCTTTTTTGGCCTTCTCAAGTGTAATTGACCTGAACATGACTTTCTCATCTTTTTCTGATATTTTTGACAGCGATGTGTCTTTGGTGAGAAAAGTTAGCAAGTTATACCATTTTATGTCTTCCCTTAGCCACTTCTAATTTCTGCTGGTGCCTATAGTACACTTGCCTTTGATCCCTTAGTCCCTTTTTTTTGGGTTTGACACCTCATTTTCTGAATAGTGAACCTATGCCTAACATGATTTTATTCTTTGGCACTTTACCTTAGGCTTACCTTTATCTTAACCATTTTGAAGACCTTTGAATGTACTTGGAAAGCTTAGGCCCCCTTATACTGATATTCTTTACCATTTCTTCCTTTGGTGCAGTGAAGCAGCGCTATATTTGACAAACCCTAAACACCACCTTGAATATCCTTTGAATTCTTTCTGCTGTTATGAAGGAGGACTTATCATCTTCTTTTGACTTGTTCTGTCCATCTTTCCAAACTCTTAGGTTTTAGGGCAGTTAGAGAAAAATAATCAGTGTTGTCTTCTAAGCTCTCTGTAACCCTTCCAAGTTCACTTATTATTTATGAAAATATTCAATGTGTCCTTGGTTGTGTTGCTTTGCCTTTTGTCCTAGTGGTCCTTGTGATGTTTCTTTGCTTGGCAACACTGTCTTGTCAATCAATCACAAAACCCTAATTCTCTTTAAACACAGTCCTGCTACCTTTCTCTTTGTTGTGGATGTCTTCTTGTGATGATTTATCTTATTACCTTACCTATTTTTAAGTTGATGGCCATCTTGATCATTTTTGCAAAAATGTGAACAAGGGTAGTTGTCCCTTGCATAATTTGTGCTTTGGCCAAGGAGGCCTTCCTAAAAAGGTTTTTTTTTTTGGGTCAGTTTTGGACCAAATTACTTGACCTTCTGCTCTTTTGAATGCAGGCTCTTTACACAGGAAAAACAGAGATTTTAGAACACCAAATCAATCCTATGACTTATGAACCCTAGGTGAACTAGTGGAAGGTTCTTTGGCCTATGACTAAAAAACTTGGCTTTGAGGTCATTAAGTGTAAAACAAAGTTTTTGATAGACTGATGTATTGAAGATTCAAAATCCAAAGTTCTTGATTTATATAAAGAGCCTACAGAGATAGTTTTGAGACCATCAGTGCTTGGGGTATTTTTGGAGATATAAGAAGGCTGGTTGATTGGTGGCCCTAGGTAGCAGTGGAGGGGTTAGGTAAAACATAACAGAGGATTAAGGCCAAAGGTGACAAAACATAGAAAAAATGAGTAACATGAGCCCTTGATGGATCTTCTGGGATTGGTGAGCTGAGCTTGACATGATGGGATGATGAAATAGTGAAAAATTTATCCTAAGGATAATGAAGGTAGTGAGATTTCTAGAACTCACAATGCTCATGAACTTTTTTTCTAGAAATCTAGGATAAGCATTTAGTCATCTACACGAGAAAAAATTACTGATGACTAACAACATCAATGATATGCTTCCCTTTGTCATTTCCCTTCTTTGGTTCTAACTCAGGATCAGAACATGCATTTGATTCGGGTGCCTTTAGTTCGACCACCAACGACTGTTTGGACTGACACTCGTTTGTGCTGTGAGTGGGGTTGTTATGACATTCACACCAATTCCCAGTGTCCTTATTTGAATTTGTAGTGTTTTTCTAAGTCGCCCCGCTTTGGCCTTGCCCCTTGTTCTGATGTTCGGGGGTGCCTTTCCTAGGCTTCGGATTTGTGGATCGAAAGTCTCACTTCTTCTGCTTAAATTTCTGCTCGATCTTGGCGCCATAGATATATGCTGTGACAAGTGATGTAATGTCGAGGAACTAGATTTACTCTTTAAACACAGGCCTGCTACCTTTCTCTTTGTTGTGGATGTCTTCGGGCAGCTGTCCCTTGCATAATTTGTGCTTTGGCCAAGGAGGCCTTCCTAAAAAGGTTTTTTTTTTTGGTCAGTTTTGGACCAAATTACTTGACCTTCTGCTCTTTTGAATGTAGGCTCTTTACACAGGAAAAAAAGAGATTTTAGAACACCAAATCAATCCTATGACTTATGATCCTTAGGTGAACTAGTGGAAGGTTCTTTGGCCTCTGACTAAAAAATTTGGCTTTGAGGTCATTATGTGTAAAACAAAGTTTTTGATAGATTGATGTATTGAAGATCCAAAATCCAAAGTTCTTGATTTATATAAAGAGCCTACAGAGATAGTTTTGAGACCATCAGTGCTTGGGGTATTTTTGGAGATATAAGAAGGCTGGTTGATTGGTGGCCCTAGGTAGCAGTGGAGGGGTTAGGCAAAACATAACAGAGGATTAAGGCCAAAGGTGACAAAACATAGAAAAAATGAGTAACATGAGCCCCTGATGGGTCTTCTGGGATTGGTGAGCTGAGCTTGACATGATGGGATGATGAAATAGTGAAAAATTTATCCTAAGGATAATGAAGGCAGTGAGATTTCTAGAACTCACAATGTTCATGAACTTTGTCTCTAGAAATATAGGATAAGAATTTAGTCATCTACAAGAGAAAAAATTATTGATGACTAACAACATCAATGATATGCTTCCCTTTATCATTTCCCTTCTTTGGTTCTAACTCAGGATCAGAACATGCATTTGATTCGGGTGCCTTTAGTTTGACCACCAATGATTGTTTGGACTGACACTCGTTTGTGCTGTGAGTGGGGTTGTTATGACATTCACACCAATTCCCAGTGTCCTTATTTGAATTTGTAGTGTTGTTCTGAGTCGCCCCGCTTTGGCCTTGCCCCTTGTTCTGATGTTCGGGAGTGCCATTCCTAGGCTTCAGATTTGTGGATCGAAAGTCTCGCTTCTTCTGCTTAAATTTATGCTCGATCTTGGCGGTATAGATATATGCTGTGACAAGTGATGTAATGTCGAGGAACTATTTGTGCAGACAACTCTAGTGCTTGAGCACCACATGTTTTTCTGAATCTATAATACACAGCTTTGTGCATAGGGTATGGAAGAGTTTCATCAGTTCGTGCACATCTTGATCCCTTTGCTACCGCAACGTGGTCAACTAGATGTACTTGTCCTCATAGCTCCCCACAAGTTAATATTGTTCCTTCATGCCGTCTCAGAATGAATTCCAAGTGGGTGTGGCTAAGAATAGAGAGGGTTCCCTCCCTTCCTTTTGCTCGCCGTAGGTTTCCCACCAGTCTTTGACATGGGGGCGGATTTGAGGAGTGAAAAAATAATGTTTTCTTGATTAGAGAAATCATGGACCAAGACATACCCTTCCATCAAATTCAACCATCTATCTACAACGTCTGCATCTATCTAGCCTTCAAATACAATAATGTCAAAGTTGACTTGTACATTGAAAGGAGAGGTGCTTCCAGAGTGGCTGCTTGAAGTAGATGTGCCGTCGGTAAGAAATCGTTGAAGAATCTGGGCAAAGTTATCCATCATCGCGTTCCTCTGTTTCTCGAGGGTCTCCTCGAGCAATATTTTGATAGGATTTCCTGTTCCTTCGTCTCTCTTTTCTTCCACCATGGGAGGTCTTCGGGGTTTGTGAGGCTGATCTTGCAAGGGTTCCACCAAATCGAGCCCTAACTCCTTATACCCTGACCTTGTTGGGGACATGCAAAGAAAAATAGAGAAAGAGCAGACTGCTCTGATACCATTGATCCGTATTTATGCAGGAATGCAATAATACATAGAAATAAACATAAACACATAGGTGTAGCGGAAATAATATTTCATTTCATTAATATCAAATAACAAAAATATTGTTACAAACATAATGGAAATAAACTAGCTAGGGTGCTGGTAGTGTATCTCTGAGAAGATATGTGGTGGATAAAGGCCTCTGAACTCTTTTACAATGAGGCTTGAAGGCCTATTTATTGTTGAGAAACTATAGAAAACCCTAAACATCCAAAAACCTAACCCTAGCAGATGAAGTAACAAAACTGTGGGCCCCGTTTGGGTAAATTGATACATCAATATTCTTGGGGATGTAACTTTGGCATCCGATATCCGTTTGAAGCGCTCAATACCTCATTATAAATATCCATCCAGGGAATACAACTTTTGAGTGAGACCTATGTTGCTTCCATTTTTCTCAAAAAACGTCGTTTAGGGCCTCAAAACGACTTCAGAAGTTCAGGACCCGAAAAATTGCTAAAAATAATAAGTTGTGATGAAACTGAAAAAATGAAAGAACTGATGGTGGGGGTTCAAATGGAATAGGTGGGTGGCCACCAATATCCACATAGATCATTAGGGCCTCAAAACAGCTCTAGAATTTCATGACCCGAAAAACTGCTAAAAATAGTAAGTTGTGCTATAACTGAAAAACTGAAAGAATTAATGTTGCGGGTCCAAATGAAATAGGTGGGTGGCCAAAAATATCCACCTGGATCATCTCAGGTACCAATTATAGATAAAGGAATTTAAAATATTAAGCAATATGAGAAACTCACCCAAGACTGGGAAGAGTTTGAGAAGGTACTATCTACAACTAATACTCTGACCACTCATGATACTATTCAATTAGATACCATGCTTATTTTTGGCACTACAAACTAATAGCTTCTATAGTAGAGCCAAGTGTACAACACATGTCTATTGATAAATATAATTTGAAGAGTCAAGAAGAAAGAAAAGGAACCTCATTCACTACAGAGGTTCCTAAAAAAGGTTTTGAGCAAAGTGAATGCCAAAGACACAGTGATATAGAAGTGAATAGACAAGCTACATCTGCCCAATACATGGAAATAATCCTAGTTTTCCCCATTGATGAAATAATCCTCAACATTGAGGAAGTACCTCCATTGGACATATTCTATAGTCCAAAACATAAAGATGTCATGACCAGATCAAAGAAGAGGTGAATGATGGAGAAATATCTAGAACTAACTCCAAATGTAACGCTAATTCTAGTCATTTGGAAAGAGACTCAATCGGATCCAGAGGAAGAACTTCATAAACTGTCTCAATTTGTAGGTGCTTACGTAGATGCAACCATTCATAAAGAAACATAAATTCAATAATTAATCAGAGAAAAGGACTAGAAAATTTCTCAAATGGAGCAAGTTTTCTTGAATGAAAAGAAAAAGATTGAGCTTGAGCTGTAATTAAATATCACTACTCTTCAGAAAGAGTTTGAGGGTCTTATACTCAAACTCAGGAGCGAGCTTAAAGAAAAGGATCAACTGATTTATCAATTAAAACAGATATTGAAAAGTTCCAGGAAAATCGCAAAATCAATGAAGTCAAGAAGGAAGCATTAGAGTTGGAGACATTACTGTCAAAACAACAAACAACTTTCTATCACAAGCTAAAACAAATTCAAGGGCTAGTTAAAACTAGTGATTTATTAGTCACTCATATATCTGATCTGAGGACTTATTAAGATGAAATTGATGATAAAGTGTCTAAGTATATAGATTAGCAAGACACTGCATAGGGTAGAGAGGCTGATCTCCCTCTTCCTGAAGAATCAATCAAAGACATAGTATTTGGAGACTAGGACATCAAAATGAAAAGCGCTAAATTAGCTATTATTAGAGCTAAGAATTTATCTTCTAGCATTTATGAATGCATAAGAGATTCTCTTTTTCAAGCCAACCTAATTCAGGATTTTCCAAAATACACTTTCCTAGATATCAAATTCCTAAGGCAATCTTGGCAAGAAACATCTAGAAAAAAAGAATTTGACATTCAAAGCCTGAAAAAATAAAATATGGAAAGTTACTGGTACTTGTTGATTAAACCTCATAGCCAATGGCTAATGTTGAAGTGTCTCTGCAATGCAACAGATCAAATTCCTCCAACATTAAAGGATGTAGCGTTCACGGGGTAGATGCGAATGCAACTAATTCATCCCCCGAGCTCGAACATATGGTGAAAGCGTGCAAAATCAAGGATCAGTTAGAGAATAAATCTGGGAAACAACCACGAGACGTTTCCAACTGATGCAATTTATTTTCCTAGTTTTTAGTTATATAGTTTTAGAGTAACATTAGAGACTTATTTCACAAGTCTTCTATTTTTGTAATATTAACTAGTATTTAAAGCCCTTTCATGCATTTAGAAAAGGGTCTAGAATTTTGAGAATATCGCTTTTGGAACTCACACTATTGTTGGAACATAAGTTATCTAATTGGAAATCTGAACCTTGAAGCTATATTTTTCATATCAAAAGCTATGATGCAGCAGGTACTATTATTTGTGTATTAATTGTTTTATGTTTCCAAGATTTATAAAAAACTTATTTATGTCTACTTGTTTCATTCTAATAAGAATTGAAGTGATATCTATTCTTATTACTATTGATATAATATATTGAAAAATATGCTATTAGATGTGAAACTAAGAAGTATTTTATGTGATTGATGTTCTTCATCAACTAAATTGATTAAATTGATTTAGTTTCTTACACACGATTATATTCATTAAGTATGCAATGATCTATATTGTTTCATTCTTGTGAAACCTTTCTATATAATCATATTAAAGAGTCTGATCTCGGGAAGTAGTTATATTTAGTTCTAATTTATGTTATCATTAGAAATAAATCACCTTGCTTGTGTTGATTCTATTCTTTTTGGTTATTCATATAAAATCTCTTTATATGATAAACTGATCCCTATATCCCCATTCATACCCACCATTTCAATGGAAAAGGAGTTGCTTTAAGCTCCCGACTGGGTGGAATCCCCAATGTTGATGCAACCACCTTCCAACCTTCAAAATTTTGGGCGCTAGAAATAGGGCCATCCAACTATGTATGGTATGTAAGGTGAAATTGAAATAAAAAATCCATCATAAGAGTCAATCCCCATCCAAAAATCCTACAACTTTTATATCTCGTTCATTATCTCCAAGTAAAAAGTCTAAAGTTGTAGAGATACCTCTCTCATCTCTTGAAGTATTGCCTCACATACATTCTGCAGATTATATTCCTGAATCTCTAGAAGTTTAGTAATTGATTGAGAAATTGGAACAAATAACCATATATCTAGAAAATCCTGTTAATCCTGAAACTTCTGAAGAAAGTGTTACATCCCTATTCCGAGGAACTGGTGTATTGACTCGATCACAAAGTGAAAAACTTGGGATAACTCCTTTTGAGTTTCCTATTCATTCACATCGAAAAAAATCTACTACATCAACATCTCAAATAGATATCCGTGAGATCACATCATAATCACCTCCATTTACCTCTGCATTCTCCTCTTCTCAACCCATATCTTCTTACATATCCATTTCTGCTCAAACAATTAATGTTGCTATAAGTAGTACTAGTCCAACAGTAAGTTCTTCTCCATCTACATCTGCTTTTGGACTTGCTATCTCATCCTCACAAAAAACAAGGCAAGTAATGGCTAACTTACTATGGAATAATCCTGACATTGTTCAAATGGAAAATCTAAATCCTCTCCCACCGCATCCAAAAAAATGGCTACCTAAATATAACCCTGATGATGGTCTTCCTGCCAAGGAACATCTCAATAATTTTATGTTAGCCATGAATCTCAACGGTGTCGTACATGAATATGTTATAGTTAGATTGTTTCCATATACCTTCCAGGGATCTGCAAGATCCTGGTATTTTTCTCTCCCATCAGGCTCAATCGGAAATTGGGATACCTTCGAAGAACAATTTCTTGCAAAATTTGGTGATGATAGAAAAATTGCATTATTGATAAATGATATTTATAATATAAAAGCCAATTCAAGTGTAAAGATCAAGGGCTTCAACTCTAGATTTAACAAGTTATTGAAAAAAATCCCAACTGCCTCTAATCCTGGACTTGATGTACAAATAGAGTGGTACATATCCTCCCTTCCCTCTAATATAACACTTTTCATAGATAGAGCCAATAAGGCTACCCTTGTAGAAAATATGAAAGAAGTTCCATCTGTTGAAAGAAGAATTTTTTCTTTAGAAAAGAAGATAGAGGTAGAAGATAAAAAATCCAAAAAGGTAACATTCAAATATGATTCAAAGAAGAAAAATCCTAAAGATCCTTTTGATCTTGAAGTATTGCAAAAGTTTCTCAAAACCATGTCCAACGAAATGGTCAAAATTAAGTAACAGGTTGTTGAAACCTCTTCCAAGAAACCCTTTAGATCATTTAGGAGGAATCAATTGCATATCTCTCAGCCTTCCAATGCTATTTATAATGCAGAATTTGACCAAGAAGAATAAGAAGAAGAAACAATAGCTTCTGCTGATGAATCCCAAGAAGAAGAAGTGGTCGAACTACATGGATTATGGGATTTCGTTTTAGCCTCCTCTGATGAAGAATAAAAAACCGAAGCCATGCCAGTTAGCACAAGAAGTAAAAATTATGTATAACCAACACAAATAACACAAAACAGAGAACTCCAACTTCTATTGCTAAAGAAATTCCTGTCAACAAAAAACCTCCTTTCAAATCATCTCAGAGGTCACATCCAATTCTCAGCCAATGAAATCTACATCCAATCCTCAATCTAAAAATTTAATAGTATATGATACTATTTAATATAACATAATTGAGGATATGAGGAAGACTAAATCTAATATTTCTCTCCATGAACTTATCAAATTAAAGCAACAACAGGAAATTGTATTGAAAGAGATGAATGCAGTCACAACATCTCCTCTTCCTACAATTTTTATAGCTAAAGCTACTAATGGAATGGGAAAACCCCCTATTGACCATTCCAACAAAGTTAATGCTTCATATGCTATTTTTATTGGTGAGAGATATAATTCCCATACACCTCCTTTTCTATTAACCTATGAAATCTATAATAATAATTTTCATAACTATTTAATTGATTTTGGGGCTTCATCCAATATAATCCCATATTAAATCTGCAAAAAATTAAATATTGCACCCAGAAGTCATCAATTAATATAGTTCAATTGGATAGAATAAAGGTCAAGGTCTTAGGAGAGATACATTTGGTAAGTATTAGATTGTCATCAAACTCAAAATTCTCTCAAATCATCGATATAATGATTGTAGACATTCTTGAATTTTACAGTTTAGTTCTTAGCAGAGATTGGTCTGAAAATTTTCATGGATATTTTGCAATGGACTGGTCTCACATGTGGCTTCCATATATTGGAAATCCTAATCAAATTAGAGTTGATCATGAAAAACATATGAAGCACTCAGTTACAAACCTTGGGGAAGAAAATGAGCCTATAGCATTTAACAACAATATTATGGGAAATTACTCTGCAAAATCATTTTTAGGGAATTTCAATGTGCAAAGATCATGGTTTCCAATTAGCTCTGTTAGTTCACAAGTAGAAAATTACTCCCAGACTGATTCCATTAGATGCTTCAATTTTGAAGAATAAATTGTAGTCCAATATCCATTTTGGAAACTTTATTTTGATGGATCAAGATCCAATGATGGTGCAAAAAAACCATGCTAGCTTGTAGGTTATAATTTGAATGCACTAACAATATTTCTGAATATGAGGCGTTAGTTTATACATGAATGCATGTTGTCCAGGATGAACAAGTTTATACATATTTTGTCACTTTGCGACATTTGTGACATGGGCGACACAAAAGATGACACTTGGCATAAGAACTGAGGAATGCGACAAAATATTATGTAACAATATGATTACACCAGAGGAAAATTTCTCAGGGAGGAAGTCGAATGTGTCTCATTTCATAATTTTTGGAGCCTCTATTTACTACCATGTATCCAAATATTTTGGGAAGAAACTTGAGTTGACAATAGAGGTGGGATATTTTTTGGGTTACACTAAAACTCCTCACAATTACTGGGTGTAATTACCTTCCCTTATAATGAAATTTGTGTGAAGGGATGTAAAGTTTGATGAGGAGAGAGCGATGCAGTGCTATGTTGAGAGGGAGCTTCATATCCCAGTAGAAGAGGATATTTTAGCTCTAAAGGAGGAGCCTAAGGATGTTGTGGAGTAGCCACAAATTAAGGAGAATAGATAAGATAGAGTGGAGACATTCACTCAAGCATAACCATCCAAAGAAGGTAGAAAAAGAACTGGGGAGGCTGATAGATTGGTGCAGGACAGGAGGGTGAATGTGGGAACTCCTTCAAATTTGTGCAAGAAAAGTAGGTCACCTAAGAGGAACACTTGCTTCATGGCTCTAGTGACTAAGATTGTAGAGACTGAACCATCGTATTTTGAGGAAGGAATTGAGAAACCAGTTCGGGTTGATGCAATGGTGGAAGAATAAAAATCCATCATGAAGAACGATGTTTGGGAAGTGGTCCTAAGACTTCCAAATAAAATAGTTTTGAGTTAGAGATGGATCTTCAAGGTTAAGCATGCAGTAGAGAGAAGTATAGATAAGTATTAGTCTCAATTTGTGGCCAAAGGATTCTCTCAAGTTAAGGGAAATAGCTATGAGTAAACGTTTTCTCCTGTATGAAGGTATTCATCCATTAGATCAATTCTTTCACTGGTTACGCAGATGGGGTGGAAGATCCACCAGAAGGATGTAAAAACAACATTTATCAATGGTGTTATTGAGGAGGAAGTGTAAATAGAGTGATTACAAGGTTTTGATACATTTTATTTGGAGTTTGATGTGTGTAGACTCAAGCAAGAATTGTAAGGCCTCAAACAAGCACCCCGAGCGTGGTACATAAGGATCGACAATTATCTTACTAGATTAAGCTTCACCAAAAGTGAAGTCACGATGCGAACCTCTATCATATTTTGGTAAAATTTAAATTTCTTATCATTGTTTTATATGTTGATGATTTAATATTGACAGGTGGTGAGAAGTTGATCAGCTCTCTCAAGGAGGAACTTGCAAGGGAATATGAGATGAAAGACATGGGCCTCATGCTCTACTTCCTCGGGTTGGAATTATGGCAAGGTGATGGGGCATTGGTTGTCAACAAGTATTACACCTATTTACTATAGATATTTTTCATGGAGATTTGTAAACCCATGGATACACCTCTAGCGACCAACTAGAGGATGAATCCATGTTTGGCCCTTGATATTATCTCCAAATATTTCCCCCCTTTGAGATAAGACCTTTCCCCCTCATTAGTGGATCCTTGTCCTCCTTAGCTATGCTATAAGAGAGTGCCATCCTAGTGAGTCTTGGTTGGTCATTGTTGGTTGTCTTACTTTTTCCTGATTGCACCTACATGTTGCCGATTTGACGAAGAAGGAGAATAGATTGAAGAGCATGGCTTGGACTTGGATTACCACTCTGAAGGAGGCCTTAAATATCAAGGCACCGGTTGTAATATTTCATTTTTTTATTTGATAATACAATGTATGCTTTGCTTCCAATAAATATGTTAATGTTAACTGGTTTAGCATGATATCCTGGATCAGTCATGTAGTTTGATTTGAAACATATATACTATGTATCTTTCATATTTTTTCGTGTGATATTATTTACATGTATTTTTACATAGAAGGCATAGCGAAGAACAGGCCTGGAAGTGAAGGGATTGACATTGTCAACGAGGAAAAGACTGCATAAGGAGTGAGGTAGCCCATCTCCCCTTCATTTTATTTTCAATGTTAAACTAGGAAAGCTTGTATCCTTTGTCACGGTTGTTACTAGACCCACTCATTGGGATAGAGGGATCACTTATTTCCAAATAAGGTATTTCCATGGAAAATTTTAGGGGCTAATATTCGTAGGTGGGCTAATTTTCCACGGTTTTTCCAAAAAAAAGATTCGCCAATTTCCATTTTTTTATAAAAGTGATTCGCCCAAATTTTACAATATAAAATTATTTTACCTTAAAAATTGCCAACATTATATAGGAAATATGTATAATATCATTATAAATTTGAATAATTTTACAAATACATCAATAAATTTTTTATATTTTTTACATTAGGACTAGTGAGATTCGCCAATTTTTTAAACTTGAAAATAATTTTCCATCCTTAAAATTTTCCCTGGTATTTCCTGCATAATAAACTGGCAACTCCTCTGGGGAGCTTACACCCTTTTCACTCTCTTCTTGTTTTTTGTCTTCATGCTTAGTTTGGCCAACCGCTGAACAACCGCTTGTTTCTCTTGATTTTTAACATGTAGTCTATCTTATTAGTATTTTAAAATATCAAGTCTATATTTTTCCTTCAAAGATTGCTTGTTTTATCCCTATTTTCCTTTCCCAATGCGTTTTTTTATAGATATAGTAGGGCTGCCAGTGTTGGTTATTGTTGGAACAGTCACACTGATGACCACTGGTTTTAACTGGTGGACCACACCGATCTTAGAAAATAGAGATTTTTTGGGTCTCTTCTAGAAAACCCTTAGTGTGTTTTGATATTTGAAATGTTTTCTTTGCTTTGATTACATTATTTCTTGATTTTAGTGCTTGCAGTTTCTTTGAGAAGCACAAATTGGTCTTGTGATTTTAGTGATAAAATTTTTGTTTTGGTTGAGACTTGTTGTTGCAAGTCAATTAAAATCTTAGTTTACTGCTTGTGTCAATCAAAAGATATTAATTCTCTGCTTTTGGGTAGTAATTATTTTTTTTCTTGTTCAAATAAATCAGGTTTTGAATATATTTATTTTTCATTTCAAGAATTACTTTTCATTAAATGCATAAGATCACTTGCATTAGAAGGCTAGTTTTTGAAATTTCTTATTGAGATTAGATTGTAATTTTTCAATAAGTGGAAGTTTTTTAAGTGCACTAATTGCATCAGTTGCATTTTCATCATTTAAAGTGAAAAAAATGATTTTTATTTAAGTGCATCTTAGTGAAAGTAGAAATCATTTTACTTTTGAATAAGTTGCATTTGGGATGGTGAAAATGGAATCTTTATACTTTTTCGAATTTGCAATTTTGGAAAGTAAAAAGTGAAAGCTAGTTGGGGGAATTTTGTTTGCTGCATTATTGTTCGATGCATCACTCTTTGTGATCTCTTCCCTTATTAGTTTAGCTTTCATTGAAATCAAAATAATTCTTTTTCTCATTTAGCTGCATCTTAGAAATTTAGGTGACATAGTTTTGAGCCCAAAATTGAAACTTAAATCTAGATCAACATTAAAATGAATCTCAATTAACTTAAGGACCATATGGAATTAACAAAAATATCTAGATGTCTAGGCTAGAGACGTGTTCTAGTGTCGTTAAGCATAACAGCTATCGCTAACAGCCCGTGTTGCATTCTGGGGGTGATATCCCATCCCACATATGGAAGTATATAGGACTATGCTCCACGTATGGTAATTATAAAGGGATGTTATCATCGAAGAGTTACAAATTAGACAACGCTACTATGGACTGAGCTCCCACGTACCATCATGTATATTTTGGGAGACCCCACTAGGTTGAAAACCTTCCATAGGTAATTGCGTCAGCCACCTTGTAGACATGATACACCTAACACCACATTTAGGGAGATTGGTTGTAGTACATCAAGTCCTTGGTTTGCCAAGGTGTATATCATAGTTCATGGATACCTGGTAATCCCTTTACCTAGATTACCCTTTTTTATTTATTTTGTTTAATTTTAAAATTTACTGCCCATGAAAACATCCTACCAATGCAATACTCCTTTGCCTCATTATGTATTGTTAATTGAAGATTTTAAATTGCTAAAAAATAATTCACCTCTCCTTTGTTTGATCGTCTAAAGCTCATCGTGGCTGAATCTCTAAATTCACCTCACTCATCCCCTGAAGGAACTCAAGGGCCTCATATTTAGATTTCGCGTTTTCCACCTAGGCCTATTGAAGCTCAAGGTTTTGAACTTGGAAATTTCCAAAACATCCAACCGGTCTCTTCACGACCACCACCTGACGATTGAATTTCATCATTTGAGAATCTTGAGCCGGAAAGTCCTGAAACCACTTCACAGTTTGTGGTATTTCATCCTAATATGCTCTATGATCCGTTCGTGATATCTCTCGAGCGTCCATATAGCCCTTTCAATGATCCCAACGTTCCTTTCTGTGGTTCTCCCGTCGCACCTCGAACTAATTCTCGACATTTGTTTCCACTGCACATGCAATCAAATGTGGAAGATACTCCATTTGTGAGCACCACTAAAAGTATTCCTCTGGAAAATTCTGCGACCCACACCCCAGAAGTTGACATCGAGTCCATGTTTCCTCTGAAATTTAATTCTTATGTTTCCACTCCTCATGATTTAGGAAGTGGAACGAATGTACCCTCTAGTGAAGTTACGTCTTCACTTCATCCACGTTACACTACTTTGAGAAACCTTGTTTTTGGAGCTTCTGGGTTACATCCATTTTTCATAATCCCATATGGTCAACTGGTGTTTCTCCCTCTTGATGCTCATTTTTTTCGAACGTGGCCACCGTTTCGCAACCTGCTACTCAAATTGTCGTTTTCTGTAGGTAAAATGATCGTTTCAATGGTATCATCTGCTCCTTTGTCACTATCTATGATCACTGTGGTTCCACCTTTGAGTGGAAAATATACAGTTTCATCCATGCCTGGGGGTCAATCACATCCCTTATATGTACCACCCCTTTCGGGTGGGAGAAATCTTAACTATGGAACTGTATCGGGGGTGGGACAACCCATATCTAGTATTGGTGGAACTTTGATTTGATCGATAACAAGTTTTTTCACAGGTACCTCTCTATCGGGTGGTCACCCTACTTCATCTTAACTTGTTTATCATCAGCCCCACGTTCAAAAACCTCATGTTCATCAACTCCATATTCAACAACCGCATATCCAAAATCATTATGTTCAACAACCCAATGTACAATATTAGTATGTTCAGCAGCCGAATACTTCAGAACAATATGTCAAAAAACCCCAAAATCCATTGTTGGGTATTGTGACTAATCCTCAGTTTGGTCCTTAAATCCAATCTGGTCCAAACCCTTCTCTAGGTCAAGCTGGAACATACCCTATTCGACCTGGTATTCAATACCAGCAAATTCCGCAAGGTCAGTACCAACAATCCCAACAGGGACCTTATGTCCAACAAGGGACTTATGTTCAACAAGGACCTATCCCTCAACAAACGTTGCATCATGGGCCTTATCAACAACCCCAACATGGTCCTTATGTTCAACAAAAACTGCAACAAGGTTCCTATCAACAAACCTAGCCTCAACAAGGTCCTTACCAACAAAAATGGGGACAATAAGGTTATTGTGGTCAAAATAAAACTAAATGGGGGCATAAACAATATCAACAATGTTAGAACCTTCAAATGGGTAATTACCAACGACATTTTACTCCTTATAATCCTTAGTTACTGTTCTTGGCTACGATGGAACTTCCGAATGTGTCAAGGCTTACAAATGACCCAATACAACACATGTTGCATTAGTCTCCGGTTCTGACTAATATTCCTGGGGATTTTCCTAAATTTGAAGGTAAATCTGCAGAAGACCCTCAATATTACGTTATGACGTACCATTTATGGTTCTCTTATAGCTCTTGGGTTGAATATTCAGTTTGATTACATATTTTACAACGCACATTAACGAGCATCACTGCTGAGTGGTACATTGAACTACCTCGCAGAATTTTCCAAGATTTCAATTCACTGGATATGGCCTTCCTCACGTATTTCCAGTTACCTATCCGGTATGAAACCAACACTCACCTCTTAATATCCTTAGAATAATTAACTGCTACTCATATCTCTGATAACGTTCATGAATGGAGACGCAGGCGATGTCTGATCAAGTTTTAAATTCCTGATCAACTGCTCACTAAATAGTTTACTAAATCATTCACTCCTTAAATCACCAAAGATATTTCTATAGGTGGTTGCATAAATGAGGAACATGCCATCACTTGTGCTCAGTATATCGATACGATTTATTCTTAGTCTGCAACATTATACGATCTTTTACCAAATGCCCCGCGACCCTCAATGAACCCCTCATATTTGAAACCTACTGATACACCACCATTTGATGAATTTATCAGGTTAGTGGCTCAAACTGCTAGTAGCACTCCGAAAGATTCTTCAAATCCTAAGTCTAATTCAACTACTGCACCATCCACTCCTATGAATGAGTTTAAAAATCCTGGTAAAACCTCTGAGGTTAATGTCGTTCAATCTACTGTGGTGGATAAATCCTCAAAAGGTAAGTAAAAGCGGAAAGGAAAATCCAAATATGATTCCCCAAAAAGGAATCCTCTAAGTCATCTGCTGATGACACATCTAAACATAATCCCAAATATCCTTGTTTAATATGTGATGACGATCATTACGCCAAGGATTTTCCTTGTCGTTTCAAGGTTAGTCGTATTATAGAAGGCACATCAGGAACACCGAATATTTTGAAAGAGCCATTTCCATCTCAACAGATGCAAGTGGTAGACGAGCCTCAATGTTCTGCCTCCGGAAGCTCTCAGGTTTTCATGGTTGGTACATAACCCATTTATGGTTCCACTTGATCAAAATAATATCCGAATCCTTCCAAATGTGTTGTGGAGAAAGATGCCACTGATGTGCCTTCCTCTTCCACTTCGCCTAGTTCAATTCCTCTTCATATTGAATGACCTAGTAATTATTCCACTATTCGACGACCTCCTAAAGGTGTTCTCCAGAAATCCTCATATAATCCGAATGCGCAAGATTCTCAACATTATAATATTGTGGAAGATTTAGCTCAAGCGCCTTCAACGATGTTGGCTTTGGAAGTCCTTGAATACTTCCCATCGTAAAGGAAGGCATTATTGTCTACTATCAGAGGAATTTATCCTTCAGATTCAAATTTTATTACTTTTGACCTTCAAAGTCACGTTCCTCGTCTCCCATCACAAATGGATTTTCTTATACAAGTTATTGAGATGGGGAATACTATTCATAATATTGTCATTGATGAAGGTTCCTATACCTGCATCATGTCTTTTCCGTGTTGGAAATCCATTGGCTCTCCTCCATAATTCAGTCCCCCAATACGCTAGAAGCATTTGATGGTAGAGGTTCTCGGCCATATGGTATTCTTAAATCTCTACTGATCTAGTTGGAGGGAAAAACAATGGATATGGAAGTAGAATTTGTCGATGCAAATATGAACTATAATATTCTACTCAGTAGTAGTTGGACCCATCTACCCTTTTCTGTGTTCTTCATTTTCCCCATCAGGGAAAAATCGTTACGGTTGATCAACTTGCCTTATTTTCACTTGATTCTTCAACTAGAAATGTACCGTATGTTGGGAATACCACTATTCCTTATGAGAGTGTTAGAGCAGGCCTCTTCAAATACTTATCTTTGATGGGAATTTTCTCCCTCTCACCTCCCAATGTTTCTATAGGAAATATGATTTCATTTGGTCATGAACCCTGGGTCATTCCCAACCCTGACCAAATTGATATTTTTGGCGACGTTATGCTGCTTAGTCCCATCGAACAAATATATTAGATAATCCTTCTGGATTTTGCGGCTGCATACAATTCCAACGATCATTTGGTTTCGTCTCTAGACATGTATTCATAATCTCCCTGGTTTGGTTCATGGGATTCATATGACCCTTTGAATGAGACATTTTCGAATGATGAGAGTATATTGGAAGTTATGTCTCTTGAAGAAACCCCCTGGAATGATGGTCATCATCATTCCTTGTTTCTCCTGAACCTTGGTGAAATTTATACTTGTTTGGAAACCCGTGTTTCCCCTGAATCAACTGGCTCACTTCAGAATCCCATCTTGGTGCATGAAGTCCTGTTGCAAGGAAACATGGGAAACATTTCAGCTACCATTCTGATCGACATCTCTCTCAAACCAAGGATTTTCAATGAGATTGAGATTCACACTTCCCGTTTTAAAGAATTCTGTTATGATTTTCTTGGTCATATGAAGAAATGTTGGGCATCGATCATAGTATCATGGTGCACAAAATTCCTACCTATCCGGACTCGAAAACCTATTCGACAACATCTCCGTCTGGTGTACCCGAGAAAGGCAGCTGCCATAAAGGAAGAAGTTGAAAAACTTCTCAAAGATGGATTCATTTATCCTATACCATTGACATAATGAGTCTCTAATATTTTTCCTATCACCAAAAAACAAGGAACTATTCGCGTTTGTGTTGATTACCATGATATCAATCGGGCTTGTCCTTAAGATAACTATCCCACTGCTTTTATCGATAAGATAATTGATGAATGTGTCAGGAGTGACATTTTTTATTTTATGGATGGTTTTTTTGGTTATAACCATATTAAAATTATCTCTGCTGATCAACATAAAACCGCCTTTATCTATCCTTGTGAGAATTTTTCATGCAAAAAGTTCCCTTTTGGCTTGAAGAATTTCAACGCTAGTTTCCAATGAGATATATACTATGCATTTCATGATATTAAGTACATATTCCAGCCATATCTTGACGATCTTCCTGCTCATTCTACAAAACATCGAGATCACCCCGCTCACCTTCAAGTGATCTTTCTTTGCTGTCGACACTATAACATTCAGTTGAATCCTTCTAAAGCTGGAAACTCACCCACTTTTAGGACCATTCATATAGCAAGTTTTGCACTAGAACACCTTACAATTTCACAAAATCCTCAGTTTGACTTGCACTATACCAAGAACCTATTCAGAACCAAGTCACAAAGTAGGGTTGACCAAGTTGACCTTGAGCCCATAGATTTGCAGCAAAGCTCCAGTAGAGAAGCTTCTCCTTCCACTCCACCTGATTTTCAGCTTCTCCATCACTTCAGCCCTTTTCGTTTCAGATCTACTCAAAATCAGTCCTCCGGTCCGAGTACCTCAGCCACACCCATCCATACCACCAGTGTGCAAACCACCTCGCTCCATCCTCCTCCACCTCTCAGAAATCCTCCCCTTGTAAATCAGCCTTTGTTTCCTTTACCTCCCATCATGGCAGCCTAGTATGCTCCACTGGCTCTACAACAACCACTATTACCTTTGCCAAATGACTATCAGTCCAAAATCCCTCACTTCTTAGAGACTGAATCCATCACCACTCAAAAACATGTGGATAGAATTAATGATGCTTTTGACTACATGGAGATAGAAGAAGAAACCATAAAAATGAGGATTTTTGCTCAGAGCCTAGGGGGAGAAACCAAGAAATGGTTTAAAGACTTACCTCCCAACAACATTCATGATCTCCCTACTCTCTACCAAACCTTTGTGAACAAATGGGAAATAAAAAAGAACCCCCTTCAAATTCTTTCTGAGTATAACAATCTTAAAAAAAATTTGGAAGAAAGTGTTCATCACTACTCCACTAGGTTTAACAGTGTTTACAATGCTCTCCCACCTCACATAAAACCTCCACAAGGCTTAGCCTTGGTGAAATATCCCGAAGGCTTTGATGCTGATATGGCCTATCAACTAAGGGAGAGAGATTACCTAACCCTAGAAGACATGCAAAAGGGGGCTGTGAGCGTAGAGGCCAATTTTATTGAGAAAAGGGCTAGGATGAGATCATAAAAAAGGGTGACTTATAAAGATGACACAACACCTGCACCCTCCTCTTCTGACACCAAACTTGACTCCATAGTTAGGACAATGGAGAGGATGATGGAAAAATTTAGTTTGAATGAGAGGACACCACCTAGGGAAAATCAAGCCAATCTTCAAATCAGGAATAGAAATCAAAATTTTAGAAGAGACCCCCCTCAAGTCAGGCAAAGAGAGAGTGACCAACAAATTAGACCCCCTTTCCAAGACAACTATGTAGATGAAGAAGAAAGAGAGCCCGAATAGTTGGAAGAAGACCATGTAAATGTCATAGGTTCGGATGACGAGGATAACACATTCCTTACCGAATAAGAACAAGGAATGTTTTCTTCAAAACCAGATGAGAAATCATATGAAGATTCCGAAGATTATAGATTAGGATTTGAGAATGCCATAATGGAAGTCCATAGGCAGTATGACCTTAGGAGCAAAAAGAGTCAGGATATTCCTAAAACAAATAAGCCAAACACTGCTGTTAGAAAAACCTCTGAACCTATCCCTAAAAATACAGTAGAAAACACAAATACTATGGCTAAGGAAACTGAACTAAAAAAGCCAAAGACTAGTCAACCTAGTAAAGATTCAAGCTGCCCTAGTACTTCAACTAGTGGCCCTGAAAAAATCCTGTTGTCCAAACCATCAAATTAGAATCAACAAATTAAAAATGTAGAAAATTTCATGGCTGATAAAACCGATGTAAATGCAATAAAGACACCTACACCTTTCAGTTTTGAGGGAGATATTGCCAAAATTAAGATAACCATACCCATCACTGAGCTGGTAACCCAAGAGGTATATAGATCCCATATTTTCAAAGTGTTAAATATAAGGAATGATACCGATACTTTAAACTTAACTGATGATAAACTAGAATTGTTGTTTGGTCCTAAAGTAGAGGGAAAATATCAAGAAGGAGTTGTCCCTCCTTTCTATGTAAGTCCGAACATACATGATAACATTATGCATAGTGCTATGTTAGACTCCAGTGCCTCTCACAACCTCATGCCAAAGGTTGTGATGGAGAGATTGGGCTTAGAGATCACAAATCCATACAAATACTTGTACTCTTTTGATTCCAGTAGGGTCAAGTGTTTAGGCCTAATCAAGTTTCTGTGTGTCAATCTGGCACAAATCCTCGCTAAAGGTCTAGTCATGGATATAGTTGTGGCCGGTATCCCCCCAAAGTATGGCATGATTTTATCTAAATCATGGGGGGCCAAACTCCAGGGAAGCCTTCAATTGGACATTAATTATACCACCATCCTAGTTTTCAATCAAACAAGAAGATTATACCGGGAATCCCACATGAAATACATGGTGAGTAACATAGATAGGCCAAATAACACACCGGTTTATTCCATTCACTCAGACCTTGACTCCTTCATCTTATAAAATGAAAATGACATAGATGAAAAAATAAATGACAACATGGAGAAATAACTAAGCCCCCCAGAACAACCAAGCATTTCCTATAACCAAGAAAATGACACCCCAAATTCTAGCAGCCCCGAAGTGCAGAACATTGAAAAAACTGAAATTGACACCCTTTGGCATATAAGATTTGATGGCTCTTGTGGTAAGGTTGGTTCAGGAGCAGGGGCTTGGTTCCACAACACAAATAAAGGCCATTCCTATAGGCTAGATTTCCAATGCACCAACAACGTTGCAGAATATGAGGCTCTCCTTATTGGTATACACCTACGCAAAGACATCAAAGGTAAGAAAATATTGGTTCAAGGAGATTCAGAACTGATCATAAATCAAATTAAGGGATAATATTCAGCCAAGAACCCTAGGCTAAAGGAATATAGGAATGCTTCCCTAGCCCTTCTCAAAACCTATGAGAAATATGAGCTCACTTTCATCCCTAGGGCCCAAAACTGCCTTGCAAATGAGCTTGCCTTTGCTGCCAGCAATTTCTCTTTACCTTATGAAAATGATCAATGCCTCATCAAAATAAAGAACAGGCCTACTATACCAGACAACTTGAAACATTCGCAAGTGTGTGACAATGATGACCAAATAGATGATTTTCTACAATCCAGAAAAGACTTTGCCAGTACAAAAAAGAGTTTGAGATTTGAAAGAAATAATTCTGCTGAAAATAAAACTCCCAAAACAAAGCTTCCCTTTGCTGATGATATAAACCACCTTCAAAACTCTTGTGTTGCAGAAGTATTTGATGAATCATATTAAAGAGAACTTGAAATTCTGCAGTACAAATATGACACCTTGCCAATAGGCCTTAAACCACTAGAAGAGCTATTTGATTTTAATGATGTAGCTAAAAAACCCAAGAGGGAATCCACTGAAACAAATGTAGAAGAGTGTAACATTGGAGCGATGAAAGAGCCCAAAATAATCAAGCTGTCTAAAACACACCCATCTCACACAAAACATAAATACATTGAGATTTTTAGAGAATTTAAAGATGTGTTTGCTTGGGGGTATGAAGACTTGAAATCCTATGACAGCAAGATCATCCAACATAAAATTCCTCTCAAAGAAAAGCAGAAACCATTTAAACAAAATTTGAGAAGAATAAACCCCCTTTTGCTACCCTCAGTTGAGAAAGAAATAAAAAATATGTACGATGCCGGGATCATAGTCCCTGTCCGATACTCAGAATGGGTGTCCAACCTTGTTTCAGTTAGGAAGAAGACCAGGGAGATTAGGATTTGTATTGAATTCAGAAATTTGAACAAAGCCTCCTTGAAAGACAATTACCCCTTGCCTAAAATGGATCACATACTCCAAAAAGTAGTTGGTTCACAAAGAATCTCATTACTAGATGGCTTCTCAGGCTATAATCAAGTTCTAGTATTTCCAAGTGACCAACTCAAAACTGATTTCACTACACCTTGGGGTACATTCATGTATGTTAAAATTCCATTCGGTTTAATGAATGCAGGGGCTACTTTCCAAAGGGAAATGGACATAGAGTTTTCAGAAGATATAGGTTACTTCATAGTCATATATCTTGATGACATCACTGTTTACTCTATGACTAATGAGGAACACTTAGTCGAATTGAGAAAAGTCTTTGAAAAATGTAGAAATTATGGCCTATCCCTAAATCCTAAGAAAACTTTGTTTGGCCTTCAGGAAGGAAAACTCTTAGGTCACATCATTTCTGAGGAAGGAATCAAGATAGATCCCAAAAGAATAGAAGGAATCTTACAAATCAGCCATCCTAGAAACATTAAAGAGCTGCAATCATTCATTGGAAAGATTAACTTCCTAAGAAGATTCATCCCTAACCTTACTGAGATCCTAAGAAATATCACAAATATGTTGAAAAAGTAAGTAGGAGTGAAGTGGAATATGGAAGAAAAACAATATTTCGAGCTGGTAAAACAAGCACTCAAACAAACACCAGTCTTAATCAGCCCTGACTTCACCAAGGACTTTTACATTTTCTCCTTTGCCTTTGAACATACTGTGGTAGCAGTGTTGTTGCAAAAGAACATCATGGGGCAAGAACAACCCATAGCTTTCTTCAGCAAAGCCTTAAGAGATGCCCCTCTGAAGTATAACATTATGGAGAAACAAGCCTTTGCCTTAATCAAAGCTTTGAAGGATTTTAGAGTTTATATTTTGCATTCACATATTATAGCATTTGTCCCAAACATAGTTGTCAAAGATATACTTAATCAAGACCCTGATGGTAAAAGGGGCAAGTGGATTGATACCATTTTAGAATATGATTTAGAAATCAGACCCACTTAATTGATTAAAGGACAAGGACTTGCAAAACTTATGGCTAACTCAAATTTCCAAGCTTTAGACATGAATATGGTTGGTATGTTAGAAGAAAATGAAGAAAGTACAACACCATACATTGAATAAATGTTTCTAAATTCACCTTGGTATGATGATATTATTTATGTGCTTCTTGACCTCAATTCTCCCCCTTCTTGGTCAAAAACTAAAGCAAGATTCTTAAAACAAAAAACATTAAATTTTTGCATTCTAGATGGAGTATTGTATTGGAAGAGTTTTGATGGATTGCTGCTTAAGTGTTTGCTTGAAGATGATGCAGAGAAAATCATGCATGAATTACATGAGGGAGAATGTGGGGGTCACCTCTATTGGAAGACCACAACCAACAAGATCCTTAGAGCCGGCTACTATTGGCCTACCCTATTTTCCGATACTCACAAACTAGTCATGACTTGCCATAAGTGCCAAATATTTGATGGCAAAAGAAAGCTCCTACCTTTACCCTTGCACCCCATCAGTGTTGAAGTCCCTTTTCAACAGTGGGGTTTGGAATTCATAGGAGAGATCCATCCTACTTCATCTGCCCAGCATAAGTGGATCCTCACTGCCACTGATTATTTCACTAAGTGGATAGAATCCATCCCTTCTAGAAATTCCACTGACTCAGTCATCATCAAATTCCTTGAAACCAACATCCTATCCAGGTTTGGTTGTCCTAAGAAGATCATCACCGATAACGTTGCTGCCTTTACATATAAGAAAATGGTGGACTTTTGCTATAAATATCACATCACCCTAGGTCACTCCACTGCTTATTACCCACAAGGTAATGGAATAGCTAAGCCCTGTAACAAGAGCTTGGTAAACATCATTAAGAAGCTCTTAGAACAAAATAAAAAAGCATGGCATAGCAAACTAGTGCATGCACTATGGGTTGATAGACTAACCACCAAGAAATCCATTGGTATGTCTCCCTATCAACTAGTGTATGGCATGGATGCAGTTTTTCCCATCTCTTTAGGAGTCCCAGTCATGAAGCTTCTTCAAGAAGTTCAATCAGAAGAAAATGACATGCAGAGGAGGCTGAACCAAACCATTCATTTGCAATAGTCAAGGGAAGAAGTTTACAGAAAGACACAATCTATCCAGGACAATATCAAGAAAATATTTGATAGGAGAACCAAAGAAAATGATTTCCAGATTAGAGACATGATTCTGAAGTGGGATTCAAGAAGGGAAGAAAAGGGAAAACATGGCAAGTTTGAAAATCTATGGAAAGGGCCCCTTTATTATTGATTCGGTGAGAGGCAACAATGCTTTCTTTTTGCAGGAACTTGATGGAACTGAAATGTTTGGAGGTCCTGTAAATGGGAGGATGATTAAACATTACTTTTGTCAAGAAAATTAGTTTAATTTTCTCATTCATTGTACATACCACTGTTTGATGAAAGGATGTAAATACAAAAACCCTAAAAAATAGAAAAGGGAAAAAGAGGGAAAAAGTTGAAAGAAAGGTATAGCCCCATACCTATAAAAATAATGTTGCTGAGAGTGTGAAAATCTAAATGCCACTTCTTGTTTCTAAAAAGAGAAGTCCTGTTCAGTTATCCAATCTAAATCATGGCTGAAACATGTTTTAATTTATTTTTCTGATAGTATAGTGAAAGAAAGAACTTGTCTAAAGACCATATAATCTTGGCTTATTAAATAGAATAGATTAGGATAGAAGGACAATGTCCCTAAAAATATTAAAACTTGAGCCAAAGAAAGAAAGAAGGATTTTTATTATGCTTTCCGATCTTAAGCCTTCATTAATTTGTTTTACTTTTCTGCTAATAAATTCTATGTGCAGTTTGTACATCATGCCATAGATCATAGCAAATCAGACTGCTTAATCCTGATTTTTCTATGCTTTTCAAATTTTGTTTTTAGGATTAGTGAATAAGGTTTGTCAAACAACTCAATCTTGACAAACGAATAGTCTAGGTAGAGAATAAGAAGAGTTCACTAGCCTAATATGAACTCTTGGAAGTAATGAGAGTAGAAGTAGATAATTTGTTTTTCTTTCAAAAGAAGAAATTGTCAAGGTTTTCCAGTTCAAGTGCACCCAAGGAAGAAAAAAAATGTTAGGAAAGTAGGTTGGGTAGGTAGAGATTATGTTGATGTTAATCATGTCTTTCAAATTCTAAGATCACAACTTCAAGCAAGCATCAACAAGTGAAGGAGGTAAAATCTGCCCAATGGATGAGGCACTAGTCTTCATAAGCCAGAAATCTGAAGTTTTGGACACCTCCTGAAAAGGAGCTGCTGTCCCCAAGTGGAGCCACTATTAGTCATCAATAAAATTTTTATTTGGTGATGAATAAATGATTACCCCAAGATTTCTAGAAACAAAGTTTATAGAACATTGTGAGTTCTAGAAATGTCACTACCTTCATTATCTTCAAGGTAGAATTTTCACTATTTTTTATCCTATCTAGTCATAACTAGCCCACTACTCCTGGAAGACCCACTAGGGGCTCAAGCCATTCATTTTTAAACCTAACTTGTTTCCTTGGCTCAAAAACCTCTGTTTTTTCTTACCTACATAATTCCCCACCACCACCTAAACCTGCCAAACAAAGCAACTTTTTTGTGCCTCCTTTAGCAAAAACTGGGTGTCTCTGTAGAGCCTTTAGATAGTCAAGTATGTGTGTTGCATATTAGGCCCACAAATACACAAATCTTGGAATGGATCCTGTCTTACCCTTGTAAACCCTAAGTCTAGATCCCAGCCCAAAAACCAAGTCCAAGAAGGCCTCCACTAGATCACCGAGGGTTTCACAAAGTCATAGGATGGATTTGGTGCCCTACAGATTCTGCTTCTTCTTCTATATAAAGGGAATACATTCAAAATAAGGGGACAAGTCACTGGTCCTAGATACACCAAATATACTAGTCAAGGAACTTTTTATGCCTAAAGACATGAATCTTGCAAGGAGACATTTGTTCTGTGCTAACATCTTTGCAAGAGTGGTTAAAAGGACATCAGGTTAGAAAAAAGGCAAGGTAATGGAATAAAAATTCTCCTTCATAAATAGCAGAGGGGATGTCAAAGGGACCCCCAAAAGCAGCCTCTTGTTTCAGCACCTAAACATACAAAGGATAAACTATCACCTCCAAACCTTTCTGCAAAAATACCTTGAAGAGTAATCTAAAGCAGAGATTAAAAAGAAGAAGGGGAAGTACCTATGAAAGAGTTCATAATTCATTTTTGATAAGAGAAACAGTAAACTTAAGACAAACAGAAACACCATGAGTTTGTGGTAAATTAGTAAAAATACTGATCATCAAAGGACCTGTGTTCAAGGAAAAAAGGGGTGTTTTTATTAGTCACAAAACAATGGTGACAAACAAGAACATCACCACAAAGGTAGAAGTCACCTCCCCAAGGTTACTTCCAAGGATAGAATTAGGTCATCTGCACTGAAGGAAAGGGATAAAGAGTATCAGTATGCAGAGTCTCATCTCACCAAAGAGGCAAAAAAAACAGAGTTTTTTCCTTAGAATCAAAATGGGACATAATTCATTTAACAGAAATGGATTAAGAAGCATTTTTTCCCGTGAGTTACATCTCGGCTGAAGACCCCAACAAGGGCATCCTTTTCAAAGGATTATGATGCCGGGGATACCCTGCTTATCCACATTTTCCACTCTCTATGCATGTAGAATGCATTTCCAATTCATGCCCAGTAAACTAAAAATCTGGGCAATCCTTAAATAAATTTGTGGAAGTTTTTTTTTTTAATAATCATGGTTATAAAATCTTAACCAACCTCACTTCATACAATTCCATAAGCGGAGGTCATCCTCTCTTACCATATGAAATACATATTTGATATTTATAATTCCAAATATGATCTTGGTTTAAAACCCACAATTTACCTTTATCACCGAAACTTCTTTTTATTAATTGAGGCACCTTACCTAAGGTTCTTCTCCTTCAATTTATCCATAGCTGAACACTATAACCCTTTGTATCTTATATTCTGACAACTACAATATATAGCCTCCACCTCACCTAAGGTTCTTACCTTGGTTATAATTGTCGACATCACATTTCATTTATGAATTTCAACCCTTATTCAATCTCGACTTTGATTTATAACCAAACCCGATGAAAACTCAAGTTCGTTTGGGTCCCACAGCTCTAACATGTATATGTGGTTGCTCACAACAATCAACTTACCATTCACATCCAACGCTGTCAACTTACATTTAAGTCTCGAACTCCATATAATAACACTTGGGCCCACATAGCTCATTCAACATACCTCTCCATCTGACGGCTGCAGTCTTATCGCACTTCCACTAACAAATCCAATGGTAATTGTGCAACAAAGTTGCACGAGACTTAATTCTCAATTTTTACGCGATGAAAGTGGTAATTAAATACCACTTATGGCCACACATCACTCACCTAGTTATATCGCATTCTAAAGGGCCAAACAACTTACCACACAATTGACTACGCTATACTTCCGGTTTAGATCATCAAAACTGCCTTCACTATTTAGTTGCCAGTTCCGCTCCTTGCCTTCATGGTTCTGCCTTCACCTTTGAATTCGCATTCAACTTTAATACAATCCACACATAGATTTAACAAACCTCTGTGTCCCTCATTTGTTTTGCATTCAATCCGAATCTGCAAACATATATTAAAGCCCTTCTTTCAACTGCGCCAAGAAGTTTCTTTTGATTTTAAATTCTCAAACCATGGGTTCACTTAACCCTCATGATTGCAGTTCATTTGTTTGAAAATTTTATAGTTCGAACACAGTCATACTCACTTCATAACTATACTCATAAGAATACTCTCCTCAACATCATCGAATTCCATTCGATTCCATAGCCACACAGTCACACATTAACACGATCTCAAACCGGTCCTCATTTCACTGCTTATATAGTATAACAAAACCCCATTTCTCGTTTTCCATCCTGATCTACCTTACGGTCTATCAGATGCATTCTGATTCATGTATCAAAATACCAAGTAAGAATTCGATTTCTCTATTGTTGCCATCGATCCTTTTAGTGATCGATGATTACAATCTTTCCACAGTCCCCTCAAGGATAAGTACGAATCTTCAACTCAAATTTTCAATGTTGGCATTAACACCAATTGCGTTAATGATATACATAACATCATTCATGAACTCAATTACAGAGATTATTCACACATTCTTATACAATTGCTTATTGACATTCAAATCCTACCACATAGAGTTAAATCAATTAATACTTATATAATACTGGAAACAAATCCTTTCATATATATAAATGAGTTCACTTACAGAGCTTCTGGTCCTCGGCCAGATCTTAAGAATCAAGTGGCCCTCCTACCTCACTACTCTGTCTCTCCAGATCTTCAGGTCTATTCATTAATGCCTTTGAGGCTTACACTTATACAAGATGGTAATGAATCAACTCATCTCCTACAATGACTCAACAAAACTCTTGAAATCCTCAAATCCTAAATTTAGCCTAACTCCCTAAATTCACTGAACTGACTCTTCACATTCCTAGCTAATTGACTTCCCCTCATGTTCTCCAATGACTTGGGAAAATTTACAATTTTCTCACTGAATTTATTCAAAAATACTAATAATTACATAAGAAATTAGAAACATAGACCCCCCTATGTCTATGAAAATACAATTTTTTTTGGAACCTAATGCCCCTCCATCAGACTCCCAAGGTTAAAATGATTCATGATCTCCTGATCATGTGCTTTTAGTCCTTGTCTTCCTGGATCCCACACTTTGTTCTGCAACTGATCATCTGTTGCAATATTCTTCTTCTGCATTCCTCCAGGCTTCCATATCTTATGCTGCGTCTTTCTGCTTAATAAGCTTTCACAGTCTGTGACTGTCTTTCTCTTGTTGCTGTTGTTTCTCTGCTTTCTTGCTGCTATCTTCTTCTGAGATACTTTCACCATCAACCTCCTCATAAATTCAATTTCTCTGTCTAATATGTCTTTTGATTGCTGGGTATTGCTCCATCTTGTTTGCTGAACTTCTACTTCTGCTTCTGCTTGCTAAGTTCTTATTTGCTGAGCCCTTTCTTGCTCAGTCCTTACTGCCACCTTTTCTCTAGCTTTTACTTGCTGAAATATTGCGGTTGCTGCCACCTTTGCTGTAGCTTTAGCCCCAGCTTTAACTTTAGCTTTAGTTCTATCTTCGACTGCCACCCAATCATCCATACCCTCTTGTTCTATGTAACAGTAAAACTCTTCCTGATTGTCACTCATGACAATTTCTTCATTCTCTGACTTCAACAATTTCTTGGACTGGTATTTAAATTCATTCTCTGACTTCAACAATTTCTTGGACTGGTATTTAAATTTCCAGTCACTGTCATCATCTCTTTTCCTCTCCTGGACCAAACATCCTTTAGTCCTTCCATCAGTACTTGCAATCATAAAACAAACACCAAAACTATAAATTCCTTGTGTCTCTTCCTCCTTTGGCAACACTTCAATTTGTTTCTTTGACATTTCCTCTGGCAACACTTCAATCTGCTGCTCTGCCATTTCATTCTCTTCTCTAAATGTTTTCAGAAAACAATGCAACCATCTATTTTCAAGCATTTCATCAATATGCTGCAAAATTGGTTTAGCATATTCTTCTTCTTCTTCCTTGCCAATCTTCAGTAATTGTCTTCCATCTTCTTGATTGATTCTGGCAATCAATTCAAGTTCTTCAAGTACTATGTCCTCATCTTCTATCAGAGTAAAATTCGGATTCTCCACCACTGTAGCAGTTCCAAAAATCTTCCCTCCAGTATTCTCTTTGTCCATCAGACAAATCCGTTCCTTCTTGTCATCAACAGTAATAAAAAGTTCCTTTACATGAGACATGATTTCCTCATCTTCCTTCAAAAGCTATCTTCATTCAAGACAACTCTGAGTGATGGATTGTCTTCTGCAATACCTGTCAACACATCCAACTTTTCAAATTTAAAATCACAAGACCCAATGGTCTCAATTGATGATCCAGTCAACAATTCCTCTTTCTATAGTTCTAAGTCTCTTCCAAGAACTAGAAAGTCTTCATTGTCTTCATTCCCTTGTATCTTCACATTCTGCAATCCCATATTTTGAAATTGAGGTTCTGCTTCCTGCATTGAATCCTATTTAGCATAATCTCCAGCGATCCAATTCCTTCATTCCATGGACTAAAGTCTTCCACAGAAATTTCCTCCTCCTTTCTTTGGCTGTCCAGTGGTGTCAAATTTTCTCCATCACCAACAAAATCTGCATTCACAAAAAAAATGTTAAAAAAAAAATCGTAAGGCCTTAGTGCCTTTCTCTCCTCTGCCAACATTCTAGTACGCTGCCCTAAAATTCCTTCCTTCTCTATCAGCACATCAGTATGCTGATTCAATTTTCCCAAATAATTCTCTGAAGAATTCTCAAGACTGTCAACAAGTCTTTCATTCACACCATCTGTCTCCATGATGGTTTCATGTTCACTGTAGTGAACTCCGCCTTCTGCAATCTCTCTTTCATACTCTGAATTCTCCAACAAGTATTCCAACAATGCAATTTCTCTGTGGCATTGCTGAAGTATTTCATCATCATTCACTATCCCTGTATTCATACACAAACCTTCAGTTTGTGGACTAGGAGCTTCAACAGCCTCAACTGGTATTTCACATATCAGTTTTTCAAACTGATCCTCTCCTTTTTCATCCACAAGAATTTCTCCCTGTACTACAACAACTTCCATCATAAATGTATCACTACCTCCTTCAGTCAAGAGACATTCTCCAACATTGCATTTTACTTCAGAGTATTCATCTTTTGAGAGATACTTCTTCATACTTGTGACAGCTTCACAAGATTGCTCATCCTCCCCTATAAAAATTGTAATCACCCCACAATTTTCAGATTAAAAAATACAAGGCTTTACATCATCCAGTTGATCTAGACTTGTCCAATAACTCAGGAAATCATCAATAATTTCCTCTTCAGAAAGGCAAACTTCTTGCTGTCTTAAACTTCCACCATGGTTCATAAGATCTTTTGTAGATCTCCATTCTTCATTTGTACTCTGTTCTGCTTCACAACCAGAAACTTCTTTTCTCAACTCAGCTGCTCTAAGTTCTGCACATTCCCATTGTGTACTCCTCCTCTGTTCAAGCTTTCTCAAATTTTTTGCAAACATACAAAAATCATCAGATGTAAAGTCATTTTACCTCTTGGTCTCACTTGAAGTTTCAGTCTTCAATTCCTTCTCCAAATACTCAATCATCCCGAGTAATCTCTCTTTCTGCTAAGCATGTATCATATGCTCTTTCTTCATCTGTAGCCCATGCCGCTTTACTTTCTTCTTCATGAGCCAACCAAATCTCTGGCTTTCCTCTATCATCATTACCAGTTTATTAAACTATTCTCTGATCTCAGCTACCTCTTTCCAATATTCTTCATTAGTCAATTTCTTCCTCATGCCATTTGTCATGGCATCCTCTTCCTCTTTTCTATTGTGGCCTCTCTCAGAACCCCTGTTATCTCTTCTATGACTTTTGGAAGTCATATTATCCTCCATCATGAGTTCCTCACTCATCAGCTGCATTAGGCCTCTGCAAAAACAAGCTCTCCTGCTGCCACTTACCTCACCAATCCTTTCCTCCGGATCTAGGCTTTTGGCAAGTACTGGTCCCCTATCTGTTGGAGCCTTCTAAGCACTCTCTTTTGCTCTCTCTAGGCTTCACTCTGTAGCTTTGCAAGAACACATCTGTTCTTCTTTCATCCAACCTTTGTTGGGAATTATCCAGGTTATGCACACTTTCTTCTTCACTTTAGAATCCTCTGCTGGACTCTTTCATCACTGCTCTCAAAGCTGTGATCTGCTTTTGCTGAGATTTCTTCAATTGCCTGCAATCTGAATTCTGCAAACAATTCTTCAAACCAGAGTTAAATAATGCTCATAAACTCACCTTCAAGATTCTGTATAATCTTGCTTCTTCTTTCACCTGCACTGCATCTCTGTATGCTGCAATCTTTATCAGTTTCAAAAATCTAATTTCTTTTCATCACACATGCAATTAATAAAAAAATGAACCTTCAAGGAGCTATTCCAACTCTGATACCACATGATGCCAGGGATACCCTGCTTACCCACATTTTCCACTCTCTATGCATGTAGAATGCATTTCCAATTCATGCCCAATAAACTCAAAATCTGGGCAATCTTTAAATTAATGTGCGGAAGCTTTTTTTTAATACTCATGGTTATAAAATCTTAACCGACCCCGCTTCATACAATTCCATAAGCGGAGGTCATCCTCTCTTACCATATGAAATAAATATTTGATATTTATAATTCCAAGTATGATCTTGGTTTAAAACCCACAATTTACCTTTATCACCGAAACTTCTTTTTATTAATTGAGGCACCTTACCTAAGGTTCTTCTCCTTCAATTTATCCACAGCTGAACACTATAACCCTTTGTATCTTATATTCCGAAAACTAAAATATATAGCCTCCACCTCGCCTAAGGTTCTTACCTTGGTTATAATTGCCGACATCACATTTCATTTATGCATTTCAACCCTTATTAAATCTCAACTTTGATTTATAACCAAACCCGATGAACACTCAAGTTCATTCCAACCCCACAACTCTAACATGTATATGTGGTCGCTCACAGCAATCAACTTACCATTCACATCCAACGCTGGAAACTTACATTTAAGTCCCGAACTCCGTATAATAACACTTGGGCCCACGCATCCCATTCAACATACCTCTCCATCTGACGGCTGCAGTCTTATCGTGCTTCCACTAACAAATCCAACGGCAATCGCGCAACAAAGTTGCACGAGACTTAATTCTCAATTTTTATGCGATGAAAGTGGTAATTAAATACCACTTATGGCCACGCGTCACTCACCTAGTGATATCGCGTTCCAAAGGGCCAAACAACTTACCACACAATTGACTACATGATACTGCTAGTTTAGATCATCAAAACTGCCTTCACTATTTAGTTGCCGGTTCCACTCCTTGCCTTCATGGTTCCGCCTTCGCCTTTGACTTCACATTCAACTTTAATACAATCCACACAGAGATTTAACAAACCTCTGTGTCCCTCATTTGTTTTGCATTCAATCCGACTCTGCAAACATAGATTAAAACCCTTTTTTCAACTTCGCCAAGAAGTTTATTTTGATTTTAACTTCTCAAACCATGGGTTCGCTTAACCCTCATGATCGCAGCTCATTTGTTTGAAATTTTTATAGTTCGAACATAGTCATACTTGCTCCATAACTGTACTCATAAGAATACGCTCCTTAGCATCATCAAATTCCATTCGATTCCATATCCACACATTCACACATTAACACGATCTCAAACCGGTCCTCATTTCACTTCTTATATAGTATAACAAAACCCCATTTCTCGTTTTCCATCCTAATCTACCTTACGGTCTATCAGATGCATTTTGATTCATGTATCAAAATACCAAGTAAGAATTCGATTTCTCTATTGTTTCCATTGATCCTTTCAGTGATCGATGGTTACAATCTTTCCACAGTCCCCTCAAGGATAAGTACGAATCTTCAACTCAAATTTTCAATGTTGGCATTAACGTCGATTGCGTTAATGATATACAGAACATCATTCAAGAACTCAATTATAGAGATTATTCACACATTCTTATACAATTTCTTATTGACATTCAAAGCCTACCACACAGAGTTAAATCAATTAATACTTATATAATACTAGAAACAAATCCTTTCATATATATAAATGAGTTCACTTACAGAGCTTCTGGTCCTCGGCCAGATCTTAAGAATCAAGTGGCCCTCCTACCTCACTACTCTGTCTCTCCAGATCTTCAGGTCTATTCATTAATGCCTTTGAGGCTTACACTTATACAGGATGGTAATGAATCGACTCAGCTCCTACAATGACTCAACAAAACTCTTGAAGTCCTCAAATCCTAAATTTAGCCTAACTCCCTAAATTCACTGAACTGAATTTTCACATTCCTAGCTAATCTACTTCCCCTCATGTTATCTAATGACTTGGGAACATTTACAATTTTCTCACTGTATTTATTCAAAAATACTAATAATTACATAAGAAATTAGAAACATCAGACCCCCCTATGTCTATGAAAATACAAAGTATTTTTTTTGGAACCTAATGCCCCTGCATCGGATTACCCTGCAAAAATATGATAAAATCATAAGTAAAAATTTTGCAAAAACTGTGTAAAAAGGTGTTCCACACAGTGAAATGTCAGTAAAAAGACACATGAAAGAATAGAGGGAAACATGAAATTTACAAAGGTGGGTTTGCCCTTTTAATTTATTTTCAAAAAAGGCTATAAAGGGCCCCTTCTAAATTCACCCCCGCCCAGTTTTCCAATTTGCAAGGAAAGGAAACCATTGGAGGACAGTTGCAGTGTTTTTTTCGGGAAAACTGTGAAAATTGATTGGCGCTACGCGTAGAGCACGGTGCTACGCCCCTAACCTCTGGCGCTACGCACAGAGGTGAGCCGGGCAGTGTAAAACTACACTGCGCTATGTGCTCGCAACACGGCGCTACGCGCTTGGGTTGGCGATACACGCAGGCCCAGAAAATACCATAGGCGCCCGGGAGACCGCCCATTTCGCTCGGCGGTACACTCCAATAGCCCAACAGGCCCGACGCTGCGCACCGGCTCTGTGCTCCTGGAAGCATTCTGTAGATCTTGGCAAAGACCTTCAAAATCAAATTTTCAGCCTCTAAAACTTCTGTGAGCTAAATACAAGGTTGGTAAAACCCCTTTTCCTCCTCCCAAGCATTATTTTCCTAAAATCAAAGAGGTCATCCATAGTCAAAATTTGACCAAACCCTAGACTATGCAAAAATTAATTTTTATGTCTTTGAGCTAGGATTGTAAGAAAATTTGGTTTTGAGTGCAAAGAGAGGACTGAGTAACTATAAGGCTGACCTCCACCTTCAAGAACAAGTTTTGAAAGTTGTCTTCACCTTAACTTTCCTTTTTGCAAAGAGTTGACCTACACCACTTATTTTACTCCAAAATCCCTCAAGAAAATCCCTAGGCTTCTTCTTCTATTTTAGACCAGCCATCATGTCAGAGGGAGACAGTTACACCAGTGGTGATGAGAGTCACACTCCCAACAAGCCAAAACATCATGGAGGAAAAGCTAAAATATTTTAGCTCCTAGACACCACTCTAACCACTTCCTCTCCTATGATCCTTTCATGTTTCCAGGATGTAGGGTGCTACAATTTTTGTGAGAAGGTCAAGCAAGTCAACAATCATCTATAATTGACTAGATTATTTACCTGTAGCCTACAAGACCACCAAGTTAATCTAGCAGGGGTCCAATTTGAGATTTCATTTGAAATCATTTCCAAGGAAACAGGTATACTAGACATTGGTGAGTTTTGGTTCAGACAAAGGAAGTTGGATTTGGGTTATTATGGGCCTTATTTGAAACCCACCTATCAGCAAAATTGTAAGGCTATTTTCCCTTTTTCTCATTTGCTAGAGAGGTTTGCAGCATTAATGAGGTAGATTATCAGTTTTTTCACATGTGAGGGAAGATACTCCCGTCTCTACTCATATCATATCAGGTTGCTGATGTATTTTACCAAAGTAAAGATGATGAACCTACCTTATTACCTTTTTCGGAGTATTGATAAAATGGCCTCAGCTGTCAAGAGAAAAATCTATGACCACCAAATGCCTAGCCTCTTTCATCACTCCCTGATCAAGATAATTTTCCTATACCAGCTAGAGAGACAAGGTATATCTTGGGAGACCTTCATCTCACATGATGTGTTTGCAGACCCCCCAGCCTTCATCTAGCAGAACTTGCCTCCCACTTCACAACCATCTACCTCCACACATCCATCATCTCCCCATATTCCTTCTCCACAAAGAATTTCTCCTATTACCTCCTCCCCTAAATTACCAAGTGAAGGGGCTGACAGTAGCCCTAGTGAAGAACAAATAGGAGGCAACAGTCAGGAGGAAGATGAGACAGATAATGATGGACAAGGAGAGAGCAGTGAAGAAGAAGAAGATGAAAATGAATAAGATGATGAAAATGAAGAAAATGATGAAGAGGAGGGAAGTAGCCATGAAGAAAGCAGTGGTGGCCATGAAGAAAGCAACCATGATCATGAAGAAAGTAGTGATGATCATGAGGAAAGCATTGAAAAGGAAGATGATGTAGATGAAGAAGAAAATGAAGGAAAGGAAGGTGGCCAAGAAGAAAGCAGCAATGGCCAAGAGCAACAGGATAATGAAGGAGAAAACACAGATGAAACTAGTAATGGAAACCACAAAGATAACCTCAGTGAAAGCAACCACAAGGATGAAAGTAGTGAACATGATGATGAGGAAAAGGATAAAAATGATGAGGAAGAGGATAGAAATGATTTGGAAGAGGAAAACAGTGAAGAAGAGGACAGTGAAGAGGGAGAGCAGCCAGATGAGGAAGACAACTATCTAAGTGCCCAAGACAGTCCAAGAAAGAGTCATGAAAGTCATGACTGTCTTGACAAAAATCAGTCCATAGAAGACAAAGAGAATTAGAGTGAGGAAGGTATAGAAAATGTAGAGTAGATTGAAGGAAAAAATGATGGCAACATTTACTTTGAGACTCCCATTATTTCCCCTCTCTCATGCACTTATCACAGAGGGAAAAGGGATGTGTTTTCTGCCTCTAAAAGGAAAAGGGCCATCTCCTCACAAAATACCAAAGCATCGGAAAAAGGCAAAGAAAAAATGAAGAGTGTTGAGCAAAAGACACCAGTCAAGAGGAGAAAAAGGATAAAAAAGGCTTCTCAAGGGCCTCTCTTTGTTTATCTAGACAGTGATAATGAGGACCAAGGGATGAGTACAAAATTGCTCCTCTTAGAAAAAGATGCCTAGCTTCAAGAATGGGAAAAGGACTTTGAAAGGGAACAAAGGGTCATCTACTATTATAAACAGGAGGACAAACATTTCAAAGAGGTGAAGAGGGGCCTTGCCTTGCAGAACAAAATGGTCAAACACTGTGCAAGGAAGAGCATGCTTGCTAATGCCAAATTGAAGCAAGCCCTCCTAGAGCTAGAAGAGTTAAAAAGTCCCAAATTGCATGACAGCCTCAGGATCTTGGCTGATGCTTCTCAATAGGTGTCTAAAACCCCTTTAGGGGTCTACACACCAATTTCGAAGAAAATATGGAAACTTTTTGTTTTTTTTTTGAAATTTTGGCCCCTAGGAGTGTAGCACCCTAGGAACTACGCTATTTTTTGGGGCATCCTCAGCTGCTAAAGTTTACATTTTTGGGGTTTTCATGTCACCAACAGTCTACCCACAAAATTTCAGGTCAATTGGAGCATTTTTTCCCCCTCAAAAGGTCAAAAAACACCTCAAAAATGACCTTTCTGCCTCCTTTTTAGGCCTGGCGATGCGCGCTAAGCAGTCATGGGAGATTGGATTTTTGAGTAGGTAAATAGAATCAATTCAGCACAACTAAAGTATTTCTGGAAATTAGACTCTTCAAGATTTCCAACGAGCCATCACAGGGCCAAATCCGATGTTGGAAAGGGGTCCAAAACTCTGCTGCAACAGACCCCATTTTTTGCTGATATGGAGTTACACACAGAGACAACTTTTTGGCCAAAAAGTCAACAAAAGACACTAATTAATGGAAAATTGGTTTTTTAATGTTTTCTTGGGAAAATCACTACTGATTTGATTTGGGATTTATGTTTTGGTATTTTTCATTTATTATCTTATCTCTTATGTGTCTTGGGCCTTGCATGGTCACTAAGCACATTTATGACATTTTTGGCTAAATTAGGGTTTCTGGAAGCCTCTTAAGGTTTCCACCTCCTCATTTTCTCCATAAATATAGCATGAGGGTCTTATGTATTTTTTGGATTTTGATGACTTATGCTGAAGCAAATACATAGTCTCTTGGAGTTTTTAATGGAAATTTGATGTCTTGGAGCTCATGCATGCCCTGGTTTGCTTGTTGATGGGGAGAGACTGTTTGCAGGATCCATAAGCTTGGTTGATGGTGAAGTGTTTCTTATGTTTATGTTTTCTAGTTTTCATTTATTTTTTCCATCTTGCTATGTTGCAGTAGGACAAAAAATTTAGAATAAGAAATGTTTCCTGATGGCACCTTACTTCTGTTTGTCCTTCAATGCCTTAATGTTTTCTTCTGTTGAGATATATAAGGGAATCCATATCTTTCTCTCTAAGCAGTTATTAGCTTGTTCATTTTCTGAATGGTTTAGATCAGTTAGTGTTGAGTATGATTTATGGCTAGTCCTGCATATTGTTGCTACTGAAATACTCTGTTTGAAATCAACTCTTTAAAGCAGCTTTGCCTAGGTTTGTCAAAGAAGTCTATTTGAATCATGCTCTTTGCCTTTTCTAGATAAATTTGTTTCAAAGAACCTTCATAGCTGTAACTTTAGATGTTCAGAGTTCTCTCTTCTTCTATGGTTATAAATACTTGTGCATCTTAAATGTTTTTCTGCTCTTGATATTGAAATCTATGAAAGTTAAATAAGTTTCTTGCCTTTCTATAATTTCATTTGAATGTTTGTCTTGGATAATCATCTATGTTTAGTTTGAAATCAAATGGATTAGTTTTTACTTATGATTTTGATTCTCTTTCCATGCTTATGAATTTCTAACTCCCTTAGTTAAAAAGTTATTAAGGATTCAGTTCTGCCCTTCACTAGCTTTTATTTCTCAAGTTTAATGTTCATCTCATCATCCACCACAACCTCAAAGACCTACCAACCAAGTTAAAATTGCCCTGAAAATGCTCTTGAAATCATTGATGAACTCATCATGAACTTGTTAGACTCCATTTTTCGATGACTTAATAATCTTCCATGTTTTCTATCTAAATCCATCTGAGCCTCATACCCAACCAAAAACAATCAAAATACCCTGCACTTAACATCTAGCCTAAAATCAACGCTAATCAGCAAACAAGTTCACATCTTTGCACCTACTAGAGAGATCCCTCTCCGAATCTAGGAAGGCTAGGTCCTTGGATTCCAAAGCTTGGTTTGATGTTACCTTGTCCATTTGTATCTCAATCAATCTAGCAAATTATGGGGAGCCAACATAATGGCGATCACGGTGGGACTGAGTTCATAGTAGCCTAACAAACTCTTATAGACTCATATACATCCCTAGTTTGAATTAAAAACCAACCCATAGCCAAGAGTAGAAAGTAATTTCTTCACCATCCTAGCAAGATGATGACTCAGCTAGGGGATACTCATTAACCTTAAGGCTGCATAAAGAAACTCAAAAACCCAAAATTACTTCCTAGATTGATTTCTTTCAAGAATTTGGTGGTGGATCATTGTATACATATCTTAAAAATTTCAAAAATAATCCTCCTGGTGATTCAAATAGCATCCAATAGGCCTTTTTCATCTCACTAGTCCCATAGGTTGTTCTAGGATTGATCAGGAGATCTAGTCTCTTGTAGAAAAATGCTCAAAAATGAAGTTGCTCAGAATTGATCCAAACCAGAACGACTGGAAAGAGCTCAGAAAAACGATCCTGTAGACATGAACGACATTGAAAACCGATGCTGTATGAAAAAGTTATTCAGCTTTGAATTTTTCCAATTTCAGTAAAAAATGGCCAATTTGACTTTATAAAAATCTTTTATTAAAAAAATAATATTCCACAGAATATTCTGCGGAATATTCTATTGGATTCCAATCAAAGGGCGCCACGTGGACAGCCTGGAGGCCGCCACGTGGCCCCAAGGTCGAATGAAATGGTTTAACAAAATATTTATTTGGTCGCAGACGAGTTCGACCTCGGGTTGGGGCGATGGCAATGGAACGACCCAACCGTTGGGCCAGAGCTGTGATTCTTAATACATTGCGGAACAAACTCATATTTAAAGTTTCTTTTTGTTTGGGCGGGGACCGAAAGGGGACCAGCCCCCTCATCATATAACCCTATGGCTCGGAACTGTGAGCTAATTCATTTGGCGCGCAACAACTTTTAAACGAACGGGCATATGGAGCGGAGTTCGTTTAATATATGGTTTTTAAACCTTAACAAACACCGCATAAAACTCAAAGTCATTCAACCGATTTCTGAAGGTTATGGTTCTAGGGGCCTATCTCTTTAGCACCCATAGTTGGCGGAGTTATGGCAGAGGTACCAGTTTTAGTGCCGACCCCATTTTTGTCGGACTTATCTGGAGTTGCTCCACATTTAGTGGAGTTTTTCTAGGAAACACTGGGAAAACTTCAGTTAGCCATAACTTTGGCGAGGGAAGTCCAATTGAAGCAATTTTTTTTTTGATTTTGGGGTATTGAAGCATTATGGAGCTATTGGGATAGGTTGCAGAGCCATCAGGGCACTCTATCAGTGATTTTATTAGCGAATTTTCTTGTGGAGCCACTAGGGCTTGGTGAAAGATCAACTGTATTGGACTATACACATCCATTTGAGGTGAATGAATAGTCGATTTTTACTGTTTTCAGTCCTCTGTTTCTGAATTTGCAGCTATTTTAGCCTTTTGAGGCGTTATTCACAGTGTAATAATTATTTTGAGCATTAATGAAAGAGGGAAAAGCCTATTTGGAGGCTTTTGGACCCAGCAGAGGTAGCCCAAGAGAGGGGTGAACTGCTTAAACAAATGCTTACTGTTATGCTGTGCATTTTTGCTGCTATTTTCCAGATTTTACTACATTAAACAGTAATTTTTAATAAGTCCACTTTTCACAATGATACTTATACAGTGATCAAAACTCATTTGTTTCACTTTAAACCACATTACTTCCATTGCAGAATACTTGAAATTGCTTATTCGCACATAAAATTTGGTTAATGAATACTTTGCAAACATAAAAAAATACTTTCATTGCCAGATCGATTTAGTGTTTACCTTATATTTCTTTAGGCACAACCAGGAAGAGGGCCAGAAGCTTTTGGTTTCATCCTTTCTAGTAAAGGTGAAATAACCAGTAAAATCCCCTACTGTCTATCTCTGTATAAGAAATATTTTGTTCACACATTTCAGATCAGATTGGTATCAGAGCTCTAGGTTTTGCTTAAGATTTTGTGAAATTTGTACAAGAAGATTGTGTTATTCTGCAAAATTTGATGCTTACTAGGCTGAAATTGAAAAGAGGGGAAGGTCAATTGGTGAGTGAACAAGATAATCCTCAACCAAGGAGGGCTAGGGTGCCATTATCTACACCTTCCATTTCATCCTCATTAGCCTTAGAATCAGCCACAAACATGTCTTCCAGAGAAGGAGAAGTACATGAGGAAATGGATCCCAAGGAAGAAGAAAGAGTCTTTAGAAAATATTTCTTGGACATGACTGAGATGGTTAGGATCCTCTATTAGGAGAGAAATGATAGGATTGCTGGAGAAGGGTCTAGAAACCAAAGAGAAGAAGGAGATTCTTCAGGAGGGAAGGAAGACAAGGATGAGTCTAAGAAAGGGAATGGAGGAAATGGTGATCCACCGTCTCCATCATCATCCTCTTCCTCCACATCATCCTCTTCAACTTCTGTTAATCAGTCACACAAAACAAAAACATCCCTTAAAAATCCTTTGTTAAAGCTTGATGTGAAGTTTGAGTTGTCGATGTTTAATGGTGATGTGAATGCAGAAAAATTGGATAATTGGATTAGACAGCTGGAAGTCTATCTAAGAATTCAGAATTTGCATGATGATGACACAAAAATCCAATTAGCCTCTTTGAGAATGGATGGAGCAACTTTGGTTTGGTGGGAAGCCAAGACTAGAGAGGAGATTAAAAAGCATGGTAAGATAACTCTAACTTGGAATGAGTTTATTACAGCCATTAAGAAACAATTTTATCCTCTTGCTCATATTCAGAAAGCAATCATGAATTGGCAAAATTTTAGGCAACTTAAAGGTCAAAATGTGAAAGATTATACCCAAGAGTTTAGAAGGAGAGCACTTCTACTTGGAGTAGACTTACAAAGTCAAGACACCTTGTTGAAATACATAGGAGGTTTGCACAATTATCTGCAACATACTATCTTAATGTTCAATCCTACCAGCTTAGATGAAGTCTGTGTCCAGGCTACACATTTAGAAGCTAGAGGAAAGAATGCTTTTGATGCTTTTGATTGGGATCGTAATTTAAAAAATAGAGGAAAGAAGAGAATTGCAAATTCAAGAAAGGAAAAAGGAAAGTTCTTTTGCAAGAACTGTTCAAAGACAAGTCATGATGAAGATCATTGTTGGAAGCTTCATCCTGAACTGAAACCAGAAAAATACAAGAACAAAAACAAGACCAAAGAAAAGGAGAAAACTGTAGCAACAGTTGAGCAAGACTTAGGGTCAGACTCAGGAGATGAGACAAAAAGTATAGCCATGGTTTTAAAAAATATTAAGGGGAAAGAAGTGGTGCAAGACACAACTCCCAGTTCTAGCTCTTTGAATTGTCACAAAGATACTCATGAAGAAAAGAGGAGGATAGAGCTTTTCCATGTGAGGGTAATTTCAAAACATACCAAAATTGACACACTATTTGACAGTGGGTCACAAGCGAATCTCATATCTGAAGACTTGGTCAAGCAGCTGAAACTTGAGACCATTCCACATCCGAAGCCTTATCCACTTGGATGGATATGCAAGGATGCCAATTTGCAAGTTTCAAGGAAGTGCATATTGCGCTTTGCAATAACTGCACACTTTATTGACACAGTTGAACTTGATGTGGTGTCGCTTGATATTTCAGGTATTGTTTTGGGAAGTCCTTACTTATTTGAAAAGAAGGCCATCTTTCATCGCCATGAAAACAAGTATCACTAGTTCAAAGATGGTAAAGAGTACATTGTGAGAGCTCACAAGAAGAAGCTGGAATCTTCTTTACTCAATGCAAGTCAATTGAAAAGACTGGTTAATGCAAGTCAAAGTCTAACTTTGTTAATGTTGAAACAACCAGATTTTGAGCATTCGCCTTTTTATGATGTTGTTAATGATATGTCTCAGTTTGATAACAGTTTGTCTTTGAAAGAAGATGATTTTATGTTGCGCAAATTACCTTTTGGGTCAGCCAATGCAGTGAATGAAGTTTCAAAGCAAAGCAGTGCAAGCAAGAAGGACACACAATTCAGCATGGGAAAAATTTGGTTTCAGAATGGTAGAATTTGCCATGGGAACAATTTGCAAGGTGAAGGTTATTTTAAGTCTTTCTGGAAGTTTGATTAGTGTAGAAAAAGTTTGTTTTCTACAGATTACAATTGTTGTTCTGCAAATTTTAATAATTTGCATCATGACTCCGTCAATCTTAGCAATGGTCGATCAGTTGATTCCAGAGACAGATTATCATTTTCTCAAAAGCTCCATTTGATGAAATCGGGTAGATTTCAGTTATTCAAGGGTGGAAGAGTGGAGAATCAGTCTCCACATCATCATTTTCAGTAATCAGAGAGCTTTTGGGATCCAAAAGCTTCCCATTTGGGAGGTGTGATCAGGAGATCTAGTCTCTTGTAGAAAAATGCTAAAAAATGAAGTTGCTCAGAATTGGTCCAAACTAGAACGACTGGAAAGAGCTCATAAAAACGATCCTGTAGACATGACGGCACTGAAAACCGACGTTGTATGAGAAAGTTATTCAGCTTTTAAGTTTGCCAATTTCAGTAAAAAAAATGGCCAATTTGACTTTATAAAAATATTTTATTAAAAAAAGAATATTCCACAGAATATTCTGGGAATATTTTGTGGAATATTCCACAGAATATTATATGGAATATTCTATTGGCTGTCAATCAGAGGGTGCCACGTGGACAGCCCGGAGGCCGCCACGTGGCCCCAAGGTCGAATGAAATGGTTTAAAAAAATATTTATTTGGTCTCAGACGGGTTCGACCCCGGGTTGGGGCGATGGCAACGGAATGGCCCAACCATTGGGCCAGAGTTGTGATTCTTAATATATTGCGGAACGAACTCATATTTAAAGTTTCTTTTTGTTTGGTTATGGTTCCGGGGGCCTATCTCTTTAGCACCCACAGTTGGCGGAGTTATGGCAGAGGTGCCAGTTTTAGCGCCGACCCCATTTTTGTCGGACTTATCTGGAGTTGCTCCACATTTAGTGGATTTTTTCTAGGAAACACTGAGAAAACTTCAGTGAGCCATAACTTTGGCGAGGGAAGTCCAATTGAAGCGATTTTTTTTTTATTTTGGGGTATTGAAGCATTCTGGAGCTATTGGGACAGGTTGCAGAGCCATCAGGGCACTCTATCAGTGATTTTATCATCGAATTTTCTTGTGGAGCCACCAGGGCTTAGTGAAAGATCAACTGTATTAGACTATACACATCCATTTGAGGTGAATGAATAGTTGATTTTTACTGTTTTCAGTCCTCTGTTTCTGAATTTGCAGCTATTTTAGCCTTTTGAGGCTTTATTCACAGTGTAATACTTATTTTGAGCATTAATGAAAGAGGGAAAAGCCTATTTGGAGGCTTTTGGACCCAGCAGAGGTAGCCCAAGAGAGGGGTGAACTTCTTAAACAAATGCTTACTGTTATTCTGTGCATTTTTGCTACTATTTTCCAGATTTTACTACATTAAATAGTAATTTTTAATAAGTCCACTTTTCACAATGAGACTTATACAGTGATCAAAACTCATTTGTTTCACTTTAAACCACATTACTTCCATTGCAGAATACTTGAACTTGCTTATTCACACATACAATTTGGTTAATGAATACTTTGCAAACATAAAAAAATACTTTCATTGCCAGATCGATTTAGTGTTTACCTTATATTTCTTTAGGCAGAGCCAGTAAGAGGGCCAGAAGCTTTTGGTTTCATCCTTTCTAGTAAAGGTGAAATAACTAGTAAAAGCCCGTACTGTCTATCTCTGTATAAGAAATATTTTATTCACACATTTCAGATCAAGGATTGTGTCAAATCAGTCCATGTTGTGTAACTAGCTTCAAAAATAGAAGAAAAGAGATATCAACGCCTTAGAAATAAGCCACTTCGAGGGGGCAACCTCCAATACATTACATAAATGAAAAATTCTTGGATGATACAATTTACAAACCTCCTTTCTATATATAGGAGTCCATGGGGCCATAATGTAATCCTAGTGGGCCACAATGTAATCCTAGCCAACCTAACAATAATAATTTAAGGGCACAATAATAACAAAATGGGGGTTACAAAGGTACAATAATAACAATAAGGGGGTTACACTAACAATAATAAGGGACTATACTAGTGATATAGGGACCTAACAGTCCAAAAAAGTTTTCAAGGCCTAGTTATACCTTGTGTGAATAAAGAGATCTGGCTTCATGAAGGATCAATACCAGATCACACCCGGACCCAAATCCTCCTACCGTAGTTGATGACCCAGAAAAGATTTTGTGGCAAACTTCTAAAGCTGGAAACTCACCCACTGTTAGGACCATTCATAGAGCAAGTTTTGCACCAGAACACCTTACAATTTCACAAAATCCTCAGTTTGAATTGCACCATACCACAAACCTATTCAGGACCAAGTCACAAAGTAGGGCTGATCAAGCTGACCTTGAGCCCATAGATTTTTAGCAAAGCTCCAGAAGAGAAGCTTCTCCTTCCACTCCACCTGATTTTCAGCTTCTCCATCACTTCAGCCCTTTTCATCTCAAATCTACTCAGAATCAGTCCTTCGGTCTGAGTACCTTAGCCACACCCATCCATACCACCAGTGTGCAAATCACCGCACTACATCCTCGTCCACATCTCACAAATCCTCCCCTTTTAAATCAGCCTTTGTTTCCTTTCCCTCCCATCATGGCAGCCTGGTATGCTCCACTGGCTCTACAAAAACCACTATTAACTTGCCAAATGACTATCAGTCCAAAATCCCTCACTTCTTAGGGACTGAATCCATCACTGCTAAAAAACATATAGATAGAATTAATGATGCTTTTGACTACATGGAGATAGAAGAAGAAACCATAAAAATGAGGATTTTTGCTTAGAGCCTAGGGGGAGAACCCAAGAAATGGTTTAAAGAATTACCTCCCAACAACATTCATGATCTCCCTACTCTCTACCAAACCTTTGTGAACAAATAGGAAATCAAGAAGAACCCCCTTCAAATTCTGTCCGAGTATAAAAATCTTAAAAGAAATTCGGGAGAAAGTGTTCATGACTACTCCACTAGGTTTAATAGTGTTTACAATGCTCTCCCACCTCACATAAAACCTCCACAAGGCTTGGCCTTGGTGAAATATCCCGAAGGGTTTGATGCTGATATGGCCTATCAACTAAGGGAGTGAGATTACCTAACCCTAGAAGACATGCAAAAGGGGGCTGTGAGCATAGAGGCCAATTTGATTGAAAAAAGGCCTAGGATGAGATCAGAAAAAAGGGTGACTTATAAAGATGACACAACAACTACACCCTCCTCTTCCGACACCAAACTTGACTCCATAGTTAGAAAAATAGAGAGGATGATGGAAAAATTCAGTTTGAATGAGAGAACACCTCCTAGGGAAAATCAAGCCAATCTTCAAAACAGGAATAGAAATAAAAATTTTAGAAGATACCCCCCTAAAGTTAGACAAAGAGAGAGTGACCAACAAATTAGACCTCCTTTCCAAGACAACTATGTAGATGAAGAGGAAAGAGAGCCCGAGCAGTTGGAAGAAGACCATGTAAATTTCATAGGTTCAGATGATGAGGATAATACATTCATTACTGAAGAAGAACAAAGGATGTTTTCTTCAAAACCAGATGAGAAATCATATGAAGATTCCGAATATTATAGATTAGGATTTGAGAAATACATAATGGAAGTCCATAGGCAGTATGAACTTAGGAGCAAAAAGAGTCAAGATATTCCTAAAACAAATCAGCCAAACACTGCTGTTAGAAAAACCTCTAAACCTATCCCTAAAAAGACAGCAGAAAACACAAATACTATGGCTAAGAAAACTGAACTAAACAAGCCAAAGACTAGTCAACCCAGTAAAGATTCAAGCTTCCCTAGTACTTCAACTAGTGGCCCTGAAAAAATCCTACTGTCCAAACCATCAAATCGGAATTAGGAAATCAAAAATGTAGAAAAGTTCATGGTTGATAAAACTGATGTAAATTCAATAAAGACACCTACACCTTTCAGTTTTCAGGGAGAGATTGCCAAAATCAAGATAACCATATCCCTCACTGAGCTTGTAACCCAAGAGGTATATAGATCCCAGATTTTCAAAGTGTTAAATATGGGGAATGATACCGATACTTTAAACTTAACTAATGATAAACCATAATTGTTGTTTGGTCCTGAAGTAGAGGGAAAATATCAAGAAGGAGTTGTCCCTCCTTTCTATGTAAGTCCGAACATACATGATAAAATTCTGCATAATGCTATGTTAGACTCCGGTGCCTCACAAAAACTTATGCCAAAGGTTGTGATGGAGAGATTGGGCTTAGAGATCCCAAAGCCGTACAAAGAGTTGTGCTCTTTTTATTCCAGTAGGGTCAAGTGTCTAGGCCTAATCAAGGATCTATGTGTCAATTTGGCACAAATCCCCGCTAAAAGTCTAGTCATCGATATAGTTGTGGCAGACATCCCCCCAACGTATGGCATGCTTTTATCTAGATCATGGGGGGCCAAACTCTAGGGAAGCATTCAAATGGACATGACTTATACCACCATCCCAGTTTTCAATCAAACAAGGAGATTATACTGGGAATCCCACATGAAATACATGATGAGTAACATCGATAGGCCAAATAACACATCGGTTTATTCCATTCACTCAGAACTTGAATCCTTCATCCTATACAATGAAAATGAAATAGATGAAAAAATAAATGACAAGGAGAAATAACTAAGCCCCCCAGAACAACCAAGCCAATCCCCTGACCAAGAAAATGACACCCCAAATTCTAGCAGCCCCAAAGTGCAGAACATTGACAAAACTGAAATTGACACCCTTTGGCATATAAGCTTTGATGGCTCTTGTGGTAAGGCTGGTTCAGGAGCAGGGGTTTGGTTCCACAACACAAATAAAGGCCATTCTTCTAGGCTGTATTTCCAATGCACCAACAACGTTGAAAAATATGAGGCTCTCCTTATTGGTTTACACCTACTTAAAGACCTCAAAGCTAAGAAAATCTTGGTTCAAGGAGATTCAAAACTGATCATAAATCAAATTAAGGGAGAATATTCGGCCAAGAACCCTAGGCTAAGGGAATATAGGAATGCTGCCCTAGACCTTCTCAAAACCTTTGAGAAATATGATCTCACTTTCATCCCTAGGGCCCAAAACTACCTTGCAAATGAGCTTGCCTTTGCTGCCAGCAATTTCTCTTTACCTTATGAAAATGATCAATGCCTCATCAAAACAAAGAACATGCCTACTGTATCGGACAACTTGAACCATTGGCAAGTGTTTGACAATGATGACCAAATAGATGATTTTTTGCAATCTAGAAATGACTTTGCAAGTACAAAACAGAGTTTGAGATTTGAAAGAAATAATTCTGCTAAAAATAAAACTCCCAAAACAGAGCTGCCCTTTGCTGATGATATAAACCACCGTCAAAACTCTTATGTTGCAGAAGCATTTGATGAATCAGATCAAAGAGAACTTGAAATTCTGCAGTACAAATATGACACCTTGCCAAGAGGCCTTAAACCACTAGAAGAGTTGTTTGATTTTAATGATGTAGCTAAAAAACCCAAGATGAAATCCACTAAAACAAATGTAGAAGAGTGTAACATTGGAGGGATGAAAGAGCCCAAAATAATCAAGCTGTCTAAAACTTTCCGATCTCACACAAAATAGAAATGCATTGAGCTTTTTAGAGAATTTAAAGATGTGTTTTCTTGGGGGTATGAAGACTTGAAATCCTATGACACTAAGATCATCCAACATAAAATTCCTCTCAAATAAAATCAAAAACCATTTAAACAAAAGTTGAGAATAATAAACCCCCTTTTGTTACCCTCAGTTGAGAAAGAAATAAAAAAGATGTATGATTCCGAGATCATAGTCCCTGTCTGATACTCATAATGGGTGTCCAACCTTGTGTTAGTTAGGAAGAAGATTGGGGAGATTAGGCTTTGTATTGACTTCAGAAATTTGAACAAAGCCTCCTTGAAAGACAATTACCCCTTGCCTAAAATGGATCACATACTCCAAAAAGTAGTTGGCTCACAAAGAATCTCATTACTAGATGGCTTCTCAGGTTATAATCAAGTTCTAGTCTTTCCAAGTGACCAACTCAAAACTACTTTCACTACACTTTGGGGTACATTCATGTATGTTAAAATTCCATTCAGTTTAATGAATGTAGGGGCTACTTTCAAAAGGGAAATGGACATATTTTTTTCAGAAGATATAGGTTACTTCAGAGTCATATATCTTGATGACATCACTTTCTACTCTAAGACTGATGAGGAACACTTAGTCGACTTGAGAAAAGTCTTTGAAAAATTTATAAAGTATGGCCTGTCCCTAAATCCTAAGAAAAATTTGTTTGGCCTTCAGGAAGGAAAACTCTTAAGTCACATCATCTCTATGGAAAGAATCAAGATAGATCCCAAAATAATAGAAGGCATCTTACAAATCAGCCATCCTATAAACATTAAAGAGCTGCAATCATTCATTGGAAAGATTAACTTCCTAAGAATATTCATCCCTAACCTTGCTGAGCTCCTAAGAAATATCACAAATATGTTGAAAAAGGAAGTAGGAGTGAAGTGGAATATGGAAGCAAAATAATCTTTTGAGCTGGTAAAACAAGCACTCACAAAAACACTAGTCTTAATCAACCCTGACTTCACCAAGGACTTTTACATTTTCCCCTTTGCCTCTGAACATACTGTGGCGGTAGTGTTGTTGCAAAAGAAAATCATGGGGCAAGAACAACCCATAGCTTTCTTCAGCAAAGCCTTAAGAGATGCCCCTCTGAAGTATAACATTATGGAGAATCAAGCCTTTGCCTTAATCAAAGCTTTGAAGGATTTTAGAGTTTATATTTTGCATTCACATATCATAGCCTTTGTCCCAAACACAGTTGTCAAAGATATACTTAATCAAGACCCTGATGGTAAAAGGGGCAAGTGGATTGCTACCATTTTAGAATATGATTTAGAAATCAGACCCACTAAATTGATTAAAGGACAAGGACTTGCAAAACTTATGGTTGACTCAAATTTCCAAGCTTTAGACATGAATATGGTTGGTATGTTAGAAGAAACTGAAGAAAGTACAACACCATACATTGAAGAAATGTTTCTAAATTCACCTTGGTATGCTGATATTATTTATGTGCTTATTGATCTCAATGCTCCCCCTTCTTTGTCAAAAATTAAAGCAAGATTCTTAAAACAAAAAACATTAAATTTTTGCATTCTAGATGGAGTATTGTACTGGAAGAGTTTTTTTGGATTGTTTCTTAAGTGTTTGCTTGAAGATGATGTAGAGAAAATCATGCATGAATTACATGAGGGAGAATGTGGGGGTCACCTCTATTGGAAGACCACAGCCGACAAGATCCTTAGAGCTGGCTACTATTGGCCTACCATATTTTCCGATACTCACAAACCAGTCATGACTTGACATAAGTACCAAATCTTTGATGGAAAAAGAAAGCTCCTACCTTTACCCATGCACCCCATCAGTGTTGAAACTCCTTTTCAGCAGTGGGGTTTTCACTTCATAGGAGACATCCATCCTACTTCATCTGACCAACATAAGTGGATCCTCACTGCCACTGATTATTTCACCAAGTGGATAGAAGCCATCCCTTATAGAAATTCCACTAACTTGGTCATTATCAAATTCCTTGAAACCAACATCCTATCTAGGTTTGGTTGTCCTAAGAATATCATCACCGATAACGTTGTTGCCTTTACATCTAAGAAAATGGTGGACTTCTTCTATAAATATCACATCACCCTAGGTCACTCCATTGCTTATTACCCACAAGGTAATGGACTAGCTGAGCCCTCTAACAAGAGCTTGGTAAACATCATTAAGAAGCTTTTATAACAAAATCAAAAGGCATGGCATAGCAAACTAGTGCATGCACTATGGGCTGATAGACTAACCACCGAGAAATCCATTGGTATGTATCCCTATCAACTAGTGTATGGCATGGATGCAGTTTTCCCCATCTCTTTAGGAGTCCTAGTCATGAAGCTTCTTCAAGAAGTTCAATCAGACGAAAATGACATGCAGAGGAGGCTAAACCAAACCATTCATTTGCAATAGTCAAGGGAAGAAGTTTTCAAAAAGACACAATCTATCCAGGACAATATCAAGAAAATATTTGATAGGAGAACCAAAGAAAATGATTTCTAGTTTGGAGACATGATTCTGAAATGGGATTCAATAAGGGAAGAAAAGGGCAAACATGGCAAGTTTGAAAATCTATGGAAAGGCTCCTATATTATTGATTCGGTGAGAGGCAACAATGCTTTCTTTTTGCAGGAACTTGATGGAACTGAAATGTTTGGAGGTCCTGTAAATGGGAGGATGCTTAAACATTCCTTTTATCAAGAAAATTAGTTTAATTTTCTCATTCATTGTACATACCACTGTTTGATGAAAGGATGTAAAGACAAAAACCCTAAAAAATGGAAAAGGGAAAAAGAGGGCAGAAGTTGAAAGAAAGGTACAACTACATACCTAAAAAAACAATGTTGCTGAAAGTGTGAAAATCTAAATGCCACTTCTTGTTTCTAAAAAGAGAAGTCTTGTTCAGTTATCCAATCTAAATCATGGCTGAAACACGTTTTAATTTATTTTTCTGATAGGCCAGTGAAAGAAAGAACTTGTCTAAATACCATATAATATTGGCTTATTAAATAGAATAGATTAGGATAGAAGGACAATGGCCCTAAAAATATTAAAACCTGAGCCAAAGAAAGAAAGAAGGATGTTTATTATGCTTTTCGATCTTAAGCCTTCAGTATTTTGTTTTACTTTTCTGCTAATAAATTCTATGTGGAGTTTGTACATCATGCCATAGATCATAGCAAATCAGAATTCTTAATCCTGATTTGTCTATGTTTTTCAATTTTTGTTTTTAGGATTAGTGAATAAGGTTTGTCAAATAGCTCAATCTTGACAAATGAATAGTCTAGGTAGAGAATAATAAGAGTTCACTAGCCTAATCTGAACTCCTGGAAGTAATGACAGTAGAAGTAGATAATTTGTTTTTCTTTCAAAAGAAGAAAATGTCAAGGGTTTGCCAGTTCAAGTGCATCCAAGGAAGAAAAAAATGTTAGGCAAGTAGGTTGGGTAGGTAGAGATGATGTTGATGTTAATCATGTCTTTCAAATTCTACGATCACAACTTCAAGTAAGCATCAGCAAGTGAAGGAGGTAAAATCTGCCCAATGGATGAGGCACTAGTCTTCATAAGCTAGAAATCTGAAGTTCTGGACACCTCCTGAAAAGGAGCTGCCCTCCCCAAGTGGAGCCACTGTAAGTCATCAATAAATTTTTGCTTTGGTGATGACTAAATGATTACCCCAAGATTTCTAGAAACAAAGTTTATAGAACATTGTGAGTTCTAGAAATGTCACTGCCTTCATTATCCTCAAGGTAGACTTTTCACTATTTTGTTATTCTATCTACTCATAATTGGCCCACTACTCTCGAAAGACCCACTAGGGGCTCAAGCCATTCATTTTTAAGCCTAACTTGTCTCCTTGGCTGAAAAACCTCTATTTTTATTACCTACACAATTCCCCACCACCACCTAAACTTGCCAAATAGAGCAGCTTTGTTTTTCCTCCTTTAGCAAAAACTGGGTGTCTCTTTAGAGCCTTTAGATAGTCAAGTATGTGTGTTGCATCTTAGGCCCAAAAATACACAAATCTTGGCATGGATCCTGTCTTACCCTTGTAAACCCTAATTCTAGATCCTAGCCCAAAAACCAAGTCCAAGAAGGCCTCCACTAGATCACTTAGGGTTTCACAAAGTCATAGGATGGATTTGGCGCCCTACAATTTCTGCTTCTTCTTCTATATAAAAGGAATACATTCAAAATAAGGGGACAAGTCACTGGTGCTAGATACACCAAAGAGACCAATCAAGGAACTTTTTATGCCTAAAGAAATGAATCTTGCAAGGAGACATTTTCTCTGTGCTCACATCTCTGCAAGAGTGGTCAAAAGGACATCAGGTTAGCAAAAAGACAAGGTAATGGAATAAAAATTCTCCTTCATAAAAAACAGAGGGGATGGCAAAGGGACCTCCAAAAGCAGCCTCTTGTTTCAGCACCTAAACATACAAAGGATAAAATATCACCTCCAAACCTTTCTGCAAAAATACCTTTAAGAGTAATTTGAAGTAGAGATAAAAAAAGAAGAAGGGGAAGTACCTGTGAAAGAGTTCATAAAGCCATTTTTGATAAGAGACATAGTAAACTTAAGAAAAACAGAAACACCATGAGTTTGTGGTAAATTAGTAAAAATACTGATCATCAAAGGACCTGTGTTCAAGGAGAAAGGGGTGTTCTTATTATTCACAAAACAATGGTGAAAAACAAGAAAATCACCACAAACATCACAAAGGTAGAAGTCACCTCCCCAAGGTTACTTCCAAGGATAGAATTAGGTCATCTGCACTGAAGGAAAGGGATAAAGAGTATCAGTATGCAGAGTCTCATCTCACCAAAGAGGAAAAAAAAACAGAGTTTTTTCCTTAGAATAAAAATGGGACATAATTCATTTAACATAAATGGCTTAAGAAGAATTTTTTCCCGTGATTTACATCTCAAATGAAGACCCCAACAAGGGAATCCTTGTCAAGGGATTATCCTGCAAAAAGATGATAAAATCGTAAGTAAACATTTTGCAAAAATTGTGCCAAAAAGTGTTCCACAGAGTGAAATGTCAATAAAAAGACACATGCAAGGATAGAGGGAAACATGAACTTTACAAAGGTGGGTTTGCCCTTTTAATTTATTTTCAAAAAAGGCTATAAAGGGCCCCTTCTAAATCCCGTCCCCGCACCATTTTCCACTTTTCAAGGAAAGGAAACCATTGGAGGACAGTTGCAGTGTTTTTTTTGGGCAAACTGTGAAAATTGACTAGCGCTACACGCAGAGCACGGCGCTACGCCCCTTGCCTCTGGTGTTATGCACAGAGGCGAGCCAAACAGTGTAAAACTACACTATGCTACGCACTTGTAGCACGACGCTACCTGCAGGCATAGAAAATACCACAGGCGCCCGGGAGACCGCCCATTCCGCCCGACGCTACGTTGCGACATCCCGACCGGCCCGGTGCTGCACACCGGCTCTGCGCTCCTAGCAGCATTTTTTAGATCTTGCCAAAGACCTTCAAAATCAAATTTTCGGCCTCTAAAACTTCTGCGAGCTAAATACATGGTTGGTAAAACCCCTTTTCCTCCTCCCAAGCATTATTTGCCTAAAATCAAAGAGGTCATCCATAGTCAAAATTTGACCAAACTCTAGACTATGCAAAAATCAACTTTTACGTTTTTGAGTTAGGATTGTAAGAATATTTGGTTTTGAGTGCAAAGAGAGGACTAAGTAACTATAAGGCTGACCTCCACCTTCAAGGACAAGTTTTGAAAGTTGTCTTCACCTTAGCTTTCCTTTTTGCAAAGAGTTGACCTACACCACTTATTTTACTCCAAAAACCCTCAAGAAAAGCCCTAGGTTTCTTTTGTTGTTTTAGACCAGCCATCATGTCAGAGGAAGACAATCACACCAGTGGTGATGAGAGTCACACTCCCACCAAGCCAAAACATCATGGAGGAAAAGCTAAAATATTTGAGCCCCTAGACACCACTCCAATCACTTCCTCTCCTATGATCCTTTCATGTTTCCAGGATGTAGGGTGCAACAATTTTTGTGAGAAGGTCAAGCAAGTCAACAGTCATCCAGACTTGACTAGATTATTTTCCTATAGCCTACAAGATCACCAAGTTAATCTAGCAGGGATCCAATTTGAGCTTTCATCTGAAATCATTTCCAAGGCAATAGGTATACTAGACATTGGTAAGTTTTTTTTCAAACAAAGGAAGTTGGATTTGGGTTATTATGGGCCTTATTTAAAACCCACCTATCAGAAAAATTGTAAGGCTATTTTCCCTTTTTCTCATTTGCTAGAGAGGTATGCAGCATTAATGAGGCAGATTATCAGTTTTTTCACATGTGAGGGAAGATACTCCCGGCTCTACTCATATCATATCAGGTTGCTGATGCATTTTACCAAAGTCAAAATGATGAACCTAACTTATTACCTTTTTCGGAGTATTGATAAAATGGCCTCCGCTGTCAAGAGGAAAAGCTATGACCACCAAATGCCTAGCCTCTTTCATCACTCCCTGATCAAGATGATTGTCCTATACCAGCTAGAGAGACAAGGTATATCTTGGGAGACCTTCATCTCACATGATGTGTTTGCAGACCCCTGAGCCTTCATCCAGCAGAACTTGCCTTCCACTTCACAACCATCTACCTCCACACATCCATCATCTCCCCATATTCCTTCTATTAGCAACCTATAATATAGGGGTCATAATTTTTCCTTGACTGTTGATAATCTTGTAAATATGTACATACTTTGCATTCTACAAGTTGTATTCACATATTTCGTAAAAAATCAAAAAAATAAAAAAAAATAAAAAAAATAAAAAAAGAGGGTAAAAAGTCCTAAAAAGAATAATCAAAGGACTTAGAAAAAATAAAAGACCCCAAAAGAAAAAATGAAAGTGTGCAAGCATACATGCCACTACTTTTTAATTTTTGACTATGGCAGAGTGTCAATAAATGCCATTAGTCCATGATGAGTTAAACAATTCAATCTTAACTTATCATTGTTTCAATTTCCTTTGTCGTAGATAGAGAATAATGAGTTGTTAGATAGTTTAATCCTAACAATTCAGTAGTTATGTAGAGAAATAAAGTGAATCCAATAGTTTAATCTGGATTCAAGGATGAAATAAGTGTAGAGTTAGATAGTTTACTTGCTTTCAGAAAAAATAAATGCTGTGAAGGTTGCTAGCTTAAATGCACCTTATTACAAAAGAAGAAAAAATGTTAGCATGGTAAGATGGGTAGGTAGAAGAAGGTGAAAAGTCTCAATGTAAATATCATTCATCATGGGCTGCAAAATAACTAACTTCCCCTTCCCATAGTCATGAAACATTCTAGACTATCAGTCAGAAAAGCTCAAGGCATTTCCTTGACTTTTGTTGGGACCGGACCCAAGGCTCTATGACTGATCAGTTGAAAGTGTGAAATGTCTATATTAATCCCTTAATCACATCATTTACCATTCATGCACTCATTCCCTTGAATAATCCTAAGTAAAACTCCATTTTTACTTAAAGGCATTTGTAATTCCTATTTAACTAACTTCCTACATCATTTAAACACATTAAGCCCTCAAAATAACATTACATCATAAGTTAAGTGATAAGATCAATGCAAATTATCTTTAAAACCTCACTTTACTTGTTATAAATATGTGTTTTGAGTATACCATGTCCTATTTTCATATTAACTTTAACTTATATATTAACTCCCTATACACATAACCTTTTCCTATTTTATAACTCCTTTTTATATAATAAACCCCAAAACCCACTTAATATAACTTAAGCCAAAGTTATTTATTCCCACATGTTTAAATAAAAAACCCCCCTTATAACCCCTTTGGCTAAGTATTCTATATATATAAATATCCCACCCCCTATGGTAGTTAAGTCATCTCGATTTAATTAACCATATAATAAAAAATATATGAAAAACTTTTAAACATATGTGTTATATGTTTTAAACAAAAAAATATCGAAGTTTAATTTAAACTAAACTTCTAAACCCATCCCCTTGTATATTTCCCTTCTCCGACCCCCTAACCTTGGTTAAAATCTTGATTAACCTTCCCAATCACCCTTTCCATTGGAAAAAGCCACTTTTATATATAAATCCCATCAAAAGGCATATTCCCATCGAGATTCAATCTAGACCCTTCGATCCCCAAATCCCTTTTGATCCAATGAATGAAAATCAAAGCGACTGATCAATACATTTTTACTCCTCCCCATCGCGTTATTTTTAACCGTCATATTTTCTTTTACTCCCAAGATCTACGACCTATATTGAACCCGATAATTGACTTTTCCCCACACTTTCCCTTTTAATCCCGATCGTTCGCTCCCCTAAACCAGATCCGACGGCGATAACGCATTTTCTCGCTCACAAAATAATTGATGGATGTTTTGTAAAAGTCGCACGAAATGGGTGGTTTATCCAAACCACCCCACGTTGACGTGTCACGATTCTATTGCATTGCGTTCGAAAAGCGTATTACCGCTTACCACCGTTGAGCCATGCGAATACCACCATCGGTATTCCAAAACCACTCCTGCTTAACCTTTGTTTAATGTAACTTAACTATAGTTTATACTATGGTTTAATACATTAAAGTCTAATGTTTTCATAATTTTTCACCTATTCGCGCTTTAAACTTGTGAAACCTTTGCAGAGCCTATTTTCGTCTAATTTTCACCATTGTGCGCCATTACACCCTGAGAGCCTGTGCAGAGCCTATTTTCGTCTAATTTTCACCATTGTGCGCCATTACACCCTGAGAGCCTGTGCAGAGCCCTTTTCACCATTTTCAAACCTAACAGTGCCATTTTCAAGCCAGTTGCCATTTTAAGAGCCATTTCCTCTGAAATTCATCCTCAGAGAATCTCCACGACTTTTTCCAACTGAATACAACTAAATTGAAGACTGTTACAGACCAAAAATCCCTGTCTTCGACTGTGAACCTTTTTAAAGCCAATTTCCTCAATTTTCACAGTTTAGAGATTAAAATCAAGCATCTGAACAAATAAAACCTCTGAATTACTTTGATATTCCCTGTTTCAATCAAGCCAATTCAGAAAACCTAATTGAGCAAAAAATGCCAAAAATAAAGCCATCCTTTGCCTACATTACTCAGTTTCATCTCTGTTAAAGTGAATAACTCCTGCAAACAATCTAATTTTGTAGTAGTTCCCCAAAATGCCTAAAAAATAGAGTTAAACCTTCACAGACTGATCTCATTCCACAGGTCTTTCAAAAAGCCTACAATCACCTCCCTGCAGACCTGGATTTCATTAACAAATTGTTTGATTTTTTCAGGTTACTATCAGAATATGGATTTGGACCAACAGTTTCAATACTAGTTGACAAAATTGTTTGCTCCAAATTCTTAGATTTTAACTCAATATCTTCATTCAACAAATAGTTTGTATACAAAGTCAGAGAGAGATTAGAATGATGAAATGTGCATCGTGAATGGTAAAAGTGAAATGAGAATTTATAGGGATAGTAAAGCATATCAGTTAAAGAGTATCAATGGTTAAAGTGTATCAGGTAAAAGTCAGAGTGAAAGTTAAAATGAAGTTACAGAGCAGTCAAAGGTAAACAGTAAAAGTAAATACAGAGGGAGTAAAATGGTAAAAAGAAATGAAAATACTTCACCAACATTGAAGTTTGTCTAAAGTGAAAGTAAAACAGTCAAAAGAACAAAAAAGTGAAAAGATGAAAAACACAACAAGAAGGAACATTTTTGCAGAAATTTCATGTTTTAGTCATTGTTTTGCAGAAACTATTGTGATCAGTCCAAGATGAATTTTGCAAAAATGAAGGACATTTATGTTCTTAAGAGGACCATCTACAAAAACCTCTCTCACTTTTCTAACAACTATTATGGTTTTGGAAATATTAAACAATATTGGAGAGCACTTTTTGCAGAAAATTCTTGTTAAGTCATTATTTTGCAGAGAAGATTGCGTCCAATCAGAAATACATCATAAAAAACTGAAGGTTTTTTTTGTTCCTAAGAGACCCATCTACAAAAACCTATCTCACATTTTTCACAGTGATTTTAGAATGAGAGATACATGCACATCTTTATAGCCTATTTTTCAAACTCTGTAAAACTTTGTTTTACACATCTTTTTGTAGAGCCTATTGTGCATAGTTGGAGAAGAAATTTAGGAAACGGAAAGAGATTTATCTCACCAACATATTATTCCACAATAACCTCTTTCACGTTTTACATATCTATTTTATATTGAGAAATACAAAGGTATCATTGGACCCCAAGTTTGCAGAATTGCTGGAGCAGAATGCACAAAGAAAGGAAGCAGTTAGTGACTTGGATGCCTCATCATCAACTAAAAGTTGGATCAAATTCGAATTCTCCTCTTTTTCATCACCTATCCATAAAAAATAGTGCCAAATAGATGTATTAGTTTTAGTGTCCTTTACTTAAGTTCTATTTATGTAAAACAGTTGGAGAGATTTGTGAACTAATCTTGATATTTTTTCAAGATATTTTAGTTTAGAATTTGTATAAATACTTCACTCTTGGAAGTATTTTTGGCGTGGAATAAAATAATCAAGATTACTATAGACTTTTTGTTGAAACATTGAGATTTTATGTGAGTTAAGTTGAAGCAGTAGGCTGGAAATTGAAGTGAATAGACATCATAGCTAAGGATTCTCGCGGTGACAAGATAAGCCTCGTCTTTTTCCTGTTTTCAGTGTTTTCCTTTAAAAATTTTACATTCATTCATATATTGTGTTTCTATTCTGTAATGATCAACTAAGGAGAAATTAAACATGATTAGTGATAATAAGCTCCCTATTTTAAACTAGTTGACATTTTAATGTTTTCTGCTTGATAACCAGACCATAGAATTCTTAATTGCTCTAGGTCTCGGTTTGATCCCCTCCTTCAATCTTCTTATCTGTGATCTAAGGATTATTAATTTCCCTTAGTCCAGACTTCATCTACTTCATCAAAATATCCTTTTAAAACCCTTGGAAGGTCATCTATCTTTCCCTTAGCATATTTGCATCTTTTGGCCTAGGTTTTCTAGTCTTGATTGCTATAATTTGACTCCATTGCCCAATGGTTAGGTAGAATATCTTTCTATTGTTTCCATTGTATTCCTTTATTCCCACCAACCTTTTCAAAAAATCAAACCCAACTGCACAATCATAGCTAGCCTAATATTTGTTACCTAAAGAAAGCTAAATCATATGGAGAGATCCCTCTCCGGAACTCAGGAAGGCTAGATCCTGAATTATAAAAGTGATTCTTGGTTACCTCTAGTAAGTTACAAAATTTTAAATATTTCTGATAGAAAATTTACTAGAGTGATAACATATTGGCGACTCCGCTGGGGAAGACCAACCTTTTTCTTCAGAAATATTTTACAGGTTTAGATCTGATCTATGATGGTGGACAGTGATCATACACACAAAGGTTAAAATCGTCCACCTTGCAACTCCAAATCCATTTCACAGTCAAGACTCCACTGGAGGAATGAACCTGGAGGAACAATATGGAAAGATTAGGCTTTCAACTTGCATCTTAATCCAAGACATTATGTTCTTTCTCGTTAAGAAAGCTTTTCAATATGTATTGTATTTTATATAAGGATATAACTTGGTTGTATAGATACCGTGGCCTTTCATTATGGCTGATTTTCAAGATGATCCAAGAATAAAACGAAGCTATGCTCCCATTATTAGAGATCACATACCTGGATTTCCACACAAACTACTAAAGATAAATTGGAGTGAAAATCTGCCTATGTTTCAAGATGAGAACATTGATGACCCTTTACTACATCTCATTAAATTTCATATACACTCATCAAGATTGAAGGGTGATTGGCATGAGGATTGCCTCATGAAAATATTCATGGTAACCTTAAAAGGAAAAGCAAGGGAATGGTATGAAGCTCTCAAACTTGCTAGTTTATTTTCTTTAAAATATTTTCATAAGGTATTTTATGAGCATTACAAAGAAGATTTTCCATCTTTATCGTTAGCTGAAAATTGTTATGATGAAGCTGAAGATCTTATACATTACTTTAAAAATATTGATGAAGATTTTGGAAATTGGTTTCCTGAAGATTTATTAGAAGAAATCTAGAACTTTCATTCTCAAGTTAAATGTCATAATAATCAAGAGGAGTTAAACAAAGATGAGATAGATCAGGAGATGAATCAAGATCCACAAAACCCCTTTGTATTAACAAATGATGTTTCATTTAATGTTTTGAATGGAGTTAAAGAAAATATTCAACCTCATGATCAATTTTTAGATAAGAGAAAAAACAATTGTTATTCAAATCTAAGAATTCAGAGATTCCCACCCCCCCTCACCGAAAAAGAAATCAATTTGCTTCTAAACATGAAACAATCCTCAAAATATTTACATAATGAAGAAATTATTTCTACTTCTTCTAATGTTGATGAATGTACAAAATTTTTTATCCATGAAGGGACAGAAGAACAAGTTGATGCTCATGTTATTCTACCTTCCTAAAAAAGCCCATTGCTTGATATCACGTCTATTGAAAAAAAAAATGATTTTCAAATAGAATGCAACCAATCTAATCAAGATATATTAGGATTGTTGGAAGAAAAATCTACTGATCCATTGTTTATAATTGATGACATTCCTTCTTCTGAATATTTGCCTAAATATGATCAGTATGATGATAATTATGTTCTCCCAATTCAAGATAATTTCCTAGAACAATCACTAGCTATTTTGAGGGAAGAGATATTAGAACTTCATCTTGATGAGGATTTTCTAAGAGATTTATTTCTTCTTTTGAAATCAAGAAAATATTCTCCTAAACTGGAAATATGTGTTCTCAAGATAATTTCTGAAAATTATGAAAATGAAATCAAACTTTTGCATTCTCAAATTCAGTCATACAATTTCCGAAATCCTAAAGAATTCTTTGAAAATATTCCTTCTCCAAAGCAAGAAGAAATTATAATATCTTTTGACTTGCATATTGAAGATGATTATTCTTTCAAACACAAGACTAAAGAAATAGTTTCATGGTCGAATATTCATAATTCAACTGAATAATTAGTCATTGAAGGCCTATAAGTAAATAACATACATCATGCTTTTATTGATCCTATATTAGATTATATGTAGAATATTTTTAGCCCAAATCTGCAAACATGTTTTCTCTATAAAGATCAAATACATCAAAAGTGGCCTTTACACATCATATCATTTATTATAAAGGCACATGATCATAATATACTTCCAATTTTGGTCACAAGCAATCAAGTTATCCATTTATTTTTACAGCTACTTGATTAGATTCATTGGCATTTTTGTATTACCTGATTCAATAAGATTTTAGTAGATTAGAGTAGGTAGATGAGTGCTAATAAGCTCATAATTTCGAGCATATTTTTTTAGTTTTTAATTTTTAGCTAGTTTTTCATTAAGAATTAAAGCCAAGGATGAGGTCCTAAAGATGTTTAAGATCTATAAGTTGGTTTGAAAATTGTTTTGTGTTGTTTTAGTTTCAGATCATAATTTAGTTTGCCGAAGACAGAAGACACTTACTAAGATCATCAAAGGTCAAAGATAAAGGCTCAGGATCTCAGAGTTCTTGGCATTTCACAAGGAAAAGCCATCCCCAAGTGAAGCTGATGTTAGCAACCTATAATATAGGGGTCATAATTTTGACTTCACTGTTGATAATATTGTAAATCTGTACATACTTTGCCTTCTGCAAGTTGTATTCACATATTTCATAAAAAATCAAAAAAATCAAAAAGAGGGTAAAAAGTCCTAAAAAGAATAATCAAAGGACTTAGAAAAAATAAAAGACCCCAAAAGCAAAAATGAAAGTGTGCAAGCATACATGCCACTACTTTTTACTTTTTGACTGTGGCAGAGTGTCAATAAATGCCATTAGTCCATGATGAGTTAAACAGTTCAATCTTAACTTATCATTGTTTCAATTTCCTTTATTGTAGATAGAGAATAATGAGTTGTTAGATAGTTTAATCCTAACAATTCAGTAGTTAGGTAGAGAAATAAAGTGAATCTAACAGTTTAATCTGGATTCATGGATAAAATAAGTGTAGAGTTAGATAGTTTACTTGCTTTCAGAAAAAATAAATGTTGTGAAGGTTGCTAGCTTAAATCCACCTTATTACAAAAGAAGGAAAAATGTTAGCATGGTAAGATGGGTAGGTAGAAGGTGAAAAGTCTCAATGTAAATATCATTCATCATAGGCTGCAAAATAACTAACTTCCCCTTTCCATAGTCATGAAACATTCTAGACAATCAGTCAGAAAGGCTTAAGGCATTTCCTTGACTTTTGTTGGGACCGGACCCAAGGCTCTATGACTGATCAATTGAAAGTGTGAAATGTCTATATTAATCTATTAATCACATCATTTACCATTCATGCACTCATTCCCTTGAATAATCCTAAGTAAAACTCCATTTTTACTTAAAGGCATTTGTAATTCCTATTTAGCTAACTTCCTACATCATTTAAACACATTAAGCCCTCAAAATAACATTACATCATAAGTTAAGTGATAAGATTAATGCAAATTATCTTTAAAACCTCACTTTACTTGTTATAAATATGTGTTTTGAGTATACCATGTCCTATTTTCATATTAACTTTAACTTATATATTAACTCCCTATACAAATAACCTTTTCCTATTTTATAACTCCTTTTTATATAATAAACCCAAAAACCCACTTAATATAACTTAAGCCAAAGTTATTTATTCCCACATGTTTAAATAAAAAATCCCCTTATAACCCCTTTGGATAAGTATTCTATATATATAAAAATCCCGCCCCCTATGGTATGTAAGTCATCTCGATTAAATTAACCATATAATAAAAAAGATATGAAAAACCTTTAAACATATGTTCTATATGTTTTAAACAAAAAAATATCGATGTTTAATTTAAACTAAACTTCTAAACCCATCCCCTTGTATATTTCCCTTCCCCGACCCCCTAACCTTGGTTAAAATCTTGATTAACCTTCCTAATCACCCTTTCCATTATAAAAAGCCACTTTTATATATAAATCCCATCAAAAGGCCTGTTCCCATCGGGATTCAATCTAGACCCTTCGATCCCCAAATCCATTTTGATCCAACGAATGAAAATCAAAGTGACTGATCAATACATTTTTACTCCTCCCCATCGCGCTATTTTTAACCGTCATATTTTCTTTTACTCCCAAGATCTACGGCCTATATTGAACCCGATAATTGACTTTTCCCTGCACTTTCCCTTTTAATCTCGATCGTTCTCTCCCCTAAACTAGATCCGACGGTGATAACGCATTTTCACGCTCACAAAGTAATTGATGGATGTTTTGTAAAAGTCACGCGAAATGGGTGGTTTATCCAAACCACCCCGCGTCGACGTGTCACGATTCTATTGCATCTTGTTCGAAAAGCGTATTACCACTTACCACCATTGAGCCATGCGAATACCACCACCAGTATTCCAAAACCACTCCCTCTTAACCTTTGTTTAATGTAACTTAACTATAGTTTATACTATGGTTTAAGACGTTAAAGTCTAATGTTTTCATAATTTTTCACCTATTCGCGCTTTAAACTTGTGAAACCTTTGCAGAGCCTATTTTCATCTAATTTTCACCATTTTGCGTCGTTACACCCTGAGAGCCTGTGCAGAGCCCTTTTCACCATTTTCAAACCTAACAGCGCCATTTTCGAGCTAGTTGCCATTTTAGGAGCCATTTCCTCTGAAATTCGTCCTTAGAGAATCCCCACGACTTTTTCCAACTGAATACAACTGAATTGAAGACTTTTACAGACCAAAAATCCATGTCTTCAACTGTGAACCTTTTTAAAGCCATTTTCCTTAGTTTTCACAATTTAGAGATTAAAATCAAGCATCTGAACAACTAAAACCTCTGAATTACTTTGATATTCCCTGTTTTCAATCAAACCAATTCAGAAAACCTAATTGAGCAAAAAATGCCAAAAATAAATCCATCCTTTGCCTACATTGCTCAGTTTCATCTCTGTTCAAGTGAATAACTCCTGCAAATAATCTAATCATGCAGTAGTTCCCCAAAATGCCTAAAAAATAGAGTTAAACCTTCACAGACTGATCTCATTCCATAGGTCTTTCAAAAAGCCTACAATCACCTCCCTGTAGACCTAGATTTCATTAAAAAATTGTTTGATTTTTTCAGGTTACTATCAGAATATGGATTTGGACCAATAGTTTCAATACTAGTTGACAAAATTGTTTGCTCCAAATTCTCAGATTTTAACTCAATATCTTCATTCAACAAACAGTTTGTATACAAATTCAGAGAGAGATTAGAATGATGAAATGTGCACAGTGAATGGTAAAAGTGAAATGAGAATTTACAAGGATAGTAAAAGCATAACAGTTAAAGAGTATCAGTGGTTAAAGTGTATTAGGTAAAAGTGAGAGTGAAAGTTAAAATGAAGTTACAGAGGTGTCAAAGGTAAACAGTAAAAGTAAATACAGAGGGAGTAAAATGGTAAAAAAAAATGAAAATACTTTCACCAACATTGAATTTTGTCTAAAGTGAAAGTAAAACAGTCAAAAGAACAAAAAAGTGAAAAGATGAAAAACAAAACAAGAAGGAACATTTTTGCAGAAATTTCATGTTTTAGTCATTGTTTTGCAGAAACTATTGTGATCAATCCAAGATGAATTTTGAAAAAATTAAGGAGGTTTATGTTCTTAAGAGGACCATCTAAAAAAATCTCTCTCACTTTTCTAACAACTATTATGGTTTTGGAAATATTAAACAATATTGGAGAGCACTTTTTGCAGAAAATTCCTGTTAAGTCATTATTTTGCAGAGAAGATTGTGTCCAATTAGAAATACATCATAAAAAACTGAAGGAGGTTTTTGTTCCTAAGAGAACCATATAAAAAAACCTATTTCACCTTTTTCACAGTGATTTTAGAATGAGAGATACATGCACATATTTACAGCCTATTTTCAAACTCTGTTTTACACATCTTTTTACAGAGCCTATTGTGCACAGTTGGAGAGGAAATTTAGGAAACGGAAAGAGCTTTATCTCACCAACATATTAATACACAATAACCTCTTTCTTGTTTTACATATATATTTCAGATTGAGAAATAAAAAGGTATCATTGGACCCAAAGTTTGCAGAATTGCTGGAGCAGAATGCACAAAGAAAGGAAGCAGTTAGTGACTTGGATGCCTCATCATCAACTAAGAGTTGGATCAAATTCGAATTCTCCTCTTTGTCATCACCTATCCATAAAAAATAGTTCCAAATAGATGCATTAGTTTGAGTGTCCTTTACTTAAGTTCTATTTATGTAAAATAGTTGGAGAGATTTGTGAACTAATCTTGATATTTTTTCAAGATATTTTAGTTTAGAATTTGTATAAATACTTCACTCTTGGAAGTATTTTTGTGTGGAATAAAATAATCAAGATTACTATAGAATTTTTGTTGAAACATTGGGATTTTATGTGAGTTAAGTTAAAGTAGCAGGCTGGAAACTGAAGCGAATAGACATCATAGCTAAGGATTCTCGTGGTGACAAGATAAGTCTCGTCTTTTTCCTGTTTTCAGTGTTTTCCTTTAAAAAGTTTACATTCATTCATATATTGTGTTTCTATTATGTAATGATCAACTAAGGAGAAATTAAACATGATTAGTAATAATAAGCTCCTTGTTTTAAACTAGTTCGCATTTCAATGTTTTCTGCTTGATAACCGGACCATAGAATTCTTAATTACTCTAGGTCCCAGTTTGATCCCCTCGTTCAATCTTCTTATCTGTGATCTAAGGATTCTTAATTTCTCTTAGTCCAGACTTCATCCACTTCATCAAAATATCCTTTTAAAACCCTTAGAAGGTCATCTATCTTGCCCTTAGCATATTTTCATCTTTTGGCCTAGGTTTTTTAGTCTTGTTTGCTATAATTTGACTCCATTGCCCAATGGTTAGGTAGATATTTCTATGGTTTCCCTTGTAGTCCTTTATTCCCACCAACCTTTTCAAAACATCAAACCCAACTACACAATCATAGCTAGCCTAATATCTGTTACCTAAACAAAGCTAAATCATATGGAGAGATCCCTCTCTGGAACTCAGGAAGGCTAGATCCTGAATTCTAAAAGTGGTTCTTGGTTACCTCTAGTAAGTTACAAAGTTTTAAATATTTCTGATAGAAAATTTACTAGAGTGATAACACCTTATCCACAAAGAATTTCTCCTATTACCTCCTCCCCTAAATTACCAAGTGAAGGGGCTGACAGTAGCCCTAGTGAAGAACAAATAGGAGGCAACAGTCAGGAGGAAGATGAGACAGATAATGATGGACAAGGAGAGAGCAGTGAAGAAGAAGATGATGAAAACGAAGAAAATTATGAAGAGGAGGGAAGTAGCCATGAAGAAAGCAGTGGTGGCCATGAAGAAAGCAACCATGATCATGAAGAAAGCAGTGATGATCATGAGGAAAGCATTGAAAAGGAAGATGATCTAGATGAAGGAAAGGAAGGTGGCCAAGAAGAAAGCAACAATGGCCAAGAGCAGTAGGATAATGAAGGAGAAAACACAGATGAAACTAGTAATGGAAGCCACAAAGATAACCTCAATGAAAGAAACCACAAGATTGAAAGCAGTGAACATGATGATGAGGAAGAGGATAACAATGATGAAGAAGAGGATAGCAATGATGAGGAAGAGGAAAAAAATGAAGAAGAAAATAGTGAAGAAGAGGACACTGAAGAGGGAGAGAAGCCAGATGAGGAAGACAACTATCTAAGTGCCCAAGACAGTCCAAGAAAGAGTCATGACAGTCATGACAGCTGTCATGACTGTCTTGACAAAAATCAGTCCGTAGAAGACAAAGAGAACCAGAGTGAGGAAGGTACAGAAAATGTAAAGCAGATTGAAGGACAAAATGATGGCAACATTTCTTTTGAGACTCCCATTATTGCCCCGCTCTCATGCACTTATCACAGACGGAAAAGGGATGTGTTTTCTACCTCTAAAAGGAAAAGGGCCATGTCCTCACAAAATACCAAAGCATCAGACAAAGGCAAAGAAAAAATGAAGATTGTTGAGCAAGAGACACCAGTAAGGAGGAGCAAAAGCATCAAAAAGGCTTCTCAAGGGCCTCTCTTTGTTGATCTAGACAATGATAATGAGGACCAAGGGATGAGTACAAAATTGCTCCTCTTAGAAAAAGATGCCCAGCTTCAAGAATGGGAAAAGGACTTTGAAAGGGCACAAAGGGTAATATACTATTATAAACATGAGCACAACCATTTCAAAGAGGTGAAGAGGGGCCTTGCCTTGCAGAACAAAATGGTCAAACACTATCCAAGGAAGAGCATGCTTGCTAATGCCAAATTGAAGCAAGCCCTCCTAGAGCTAGAAGAGATAAAAAGGCCCAAAGTGCATGACAACCTAGGGATCTTGGCTGATGCTTCTTAGCAGGTGTCTAAAACCCCTTGAGGGGTCTACACACCAATTTTGAAGAAAATCCAGAAACTTTTTTTTTTTTTTTCAAATTTTGGCTCCTAGGAGCGCAACACCCTAGGCGCTACACTCTTTTTTGGGGCATACTCAGCTACTAAAGTTTACATTTTTGGGTTTTTCATTTCACCAGCAGTCTACCCACAAAATTTCAGGTCAATTGGAGCATTTTTTCCCCCTCAAAATGTCAAAAAACACCTCAAAAATGACCTTTTTGCCTCCTTTTTAGGCCTGGCGATGTGCATTGAGCAGTCATGGGAGATTGGATTTTTGAGCAGGTAAATGGAATCCATTCAGAAAAAATCAAGTATTTCTGGAAAGGAGACTCTTCAAGATTTCCAACGAGCCATCACAAGGCCAAATCCGATGCCGGGAAGGGGTCCAAAAATCAGTTGCAACAGACCCCATTTTCTGTTGATATGGAGCTATGCACAGAGACAACTTTTTGGCCAAAAAGTCAGCAAAAGACACTAATTAATGGAAAATTAGTGTTTTAATATTTTCTTGGGAAAATCACTCCTGATTTGATTTGGGAGTTATGTTTTGGTATTTTTCATTTATTATCTTATCTCTTATGTGTCTTGGGCCTTGCATGGTCATTAAGCACATTTATGACATTTATGGCTAAATTAGGGTTTCTGGAAGCCTCTTAAGGTTTCCACCTCCTCATTTGCTCCATAAATAGAGCATGAGGGTCTTATGTATTTGTTGGATTTTGATGACTTATGCTGAAGCAAACACATGGTCTCTTGGAGTTTTTAATGGAAATTTGATGTCTTAGAGCTCATGCATGCCTTGGCTTGCTTGTTGATGGGGAGAGACTGTTTACAGGATCCATAAGCCTGGTTGATGGTGAAGTGTTTCTTATGTTTATTCTTTCTAGTTTTCTTTTATGTTTTCCATCTTGCTATGTTGCAGTAGGAAAAAAAATTTAGATTAAGAAATGTTTCCTGATGGCACCTTACTTTTGTTTGTCCTTCACTGCCTTAATGTTTTCTTTTGTTGAGATATATTAGGGAATCCATCTCTTGCTCTCTATGAAGTTCTTAGCTTGTGAATTTTCTAAATGGTTTAGATCAGTTAGTGTCGAGTATGATTTATGGCTAGTCCTGCATATTGTTGCTACTGAAATACTCTGTTTGAAATCAACTCTTTAAAGCAGCTTTGCCTAGGTTTGTCAAAGAATTCTATTTGAATCATGCTCTTTTCCTTTCCTAGATAAATTTGTTTCAAAGAATATTCACAGCTGTAACTTTATATGTTTAGAATTCTCTCTTCTTATATGGTTATAACTACTTGTGCATCTTAAATGTTTTTCTACTCTTGATAATGAAATCTATGAAAGTTAAATAAGTTTCTTACCTTTCTATAATTTCATTTGAATGTTTGTCTTGGATAATCGTCTGCGTTTAGTTTGAAATCAAATGGATTAGTTTTTACTTATGCTTTTGATTCTCTTTCCATGCTTATGATTTTCTATCTCCCTTAGTTAGAAAGTTATTAAGGATTCAGTTCTGCCCTTCACTAGATTTTATTTCTCAAGTTTAATGTTCATCTCATCATCCACCACAACCTCAAAGACCTACAAACCAAGTTAAAATTTCCCTGAAAATTCTCTTGAAACCATTGATGAACTCATCATGACCTTGTTAGAATCCATTGCTAAATGACTTAACAATCTTCCATGTTTTCTATCTAAATCCATATGAGCATCATACCCAACCAAAAATAATCAAAATACCCTGCACTTAACATCTAGCCTAAAATCAACCCTAATCAGCAAACAAGTTCAAATCTTTGCACCTACTAGAGAGATCCCTCTCTGAATCCAGGAAGGCTAGGTCCTTGGATTCCAAAGCTTGGTTTGATGTTATCTTGTCTATTTGTATCTCAATCAATCTAGCAAATTACGAGGAGCCAACATAATGGCGATCATGGTGGGACTGAGTTCATAGTAGCCTGAAAAAATCTTATAGACTCATATACATCTCTAGTTTGACTTAAAAACCAACCCATAGCCAAGAGTAGAAACTAATTGCTTCACCATCCTAGCAAGATGATGACTCAGCTAGGGGATACTCATTAACCTTAAGGTTGAATAAAGAAACTAAAAACCCCAAAATTACTCCCTAGATTGATTTCTATCAAGAATTTGGTGGTGGATCATTGTATACATATCTTCAAAATTTAAAAAATAATCCACCTGGTGATTCCACTAGCCTCCAGTAGGCCTTTTTTCATCTCACGAGTCCCATAGGTTGTTCTAGGATTGTGTCAAATCAGTCCACAATAGTTTTCAAGGCCTAGTTATACCTTGTGTGAGTAAAGAGATCTGGCTTCACAAAGGATCAATACCAGATCACACTCGGACCCAAATCCTCCTATCGTAGTTGATGACCCAGAAAAGATTTTGTGGCAAAATTCTAAAGCTGGAAACTCACCCACTGTTAGGACCTTTCATAGAGCAATTTTTGCACCAGAACACCTTACAATTTCACAAAATCCTCAGTTTGACTTACACCATACCAAGAACCTATTCAGGACCAAGTCACAAAGTAGGGTTGACCAAGTTGACCTTGAGCCATAGATTTGCAACAAAGCTCTAGTAGGGAAGCTTCTCCTTCCACTCCACCTGATTTTCAGATTCTCCATCACTTCAGCCCTTTTCATCTAAAATATACTCAGAATCAGTCCTCCGGTCTGAGTACCTCAGCCACACCCATCCATACCACCAGTGTGCAAACCACCTCACTCCATCCCCCTCCACCTCTCACAAATCCTCCCCTTGTAAATCAGCCTTTTTTTCCTTTCCCTCCCATCATGGCAGCCTGGTATGCTCCACTGGCTCTACAAAAACCACTATTACCTTTGCCAAATGACTATCAGTCCAAAATCCCTCACTTCTTAGGGACTAAATCCATCACTGCTAAAAAACATATAGATATAATTAATGATGCTTTTGACTACATGGAGATAGAAGAAGAAACCATAAAAATGAGGATTTTTGCTCAGAGCCTAGGGGGAGAACCCAAGAAATGGTTTAAAGACTTACCTCCCAACAAAATTCATGATTTCCCTACTCTCTACCAAACCTTTGTGAACAAATGGGAAATCAAGAAGAACCCCCTTCAAATTCTATCCGAGTATAACAATCTTAAAAGAAATCCAGGATAAAGTGTTCATGACTACTCCACTAGGTTTAACAGTGTTTACAATGCTCTCCCACCTCACATAAAACCTTCACAAGGCTTGGCCTTGGTGAAATATCCCGAAGGCTTTGATGTTGATATGGCCTATCAACTAAGGGAGAGAGATTACCTAACCCTAGAAGACATGAAAAAGGGGGCTGTGAGCGTAGACGCCAATTTGATTGAGAAAAGGGCTAGGATGAGATCAGAAAAAAGGGTGACTTATAAAGATGACACAATAGCTGCACCCTCCTCTTATGACACCAAACTTGACTCCATAGTTAGGAAAATGGAGAGGATGATGGAAAAATTCAGTTTGAATGAGAGAACACCTTTGAGGGAAAATCAAGCCAATCTTCAAAACAGGAATAGAAATAAAATTTTTAGAAGAGACCCCCCTAAAGTTAGATAAAGAGAGAGTGACCAAAAAATTAGACCCCCTTTCCAAGACAACTATGTAGATGAAGAAGAAAGAGAGCCCGAGTAGTTGGAAGAAGACCATGTAAATGTCATAGGTTCGGATGATGAGGATAACACATTCATTATTGAAGAAGAACAAAGGATGTTTTCTTCAAAACCAGATGAGAAATCATATGAAGATTCCGAATATTATAGATTAGGATTTGAGAATGCCATAATGGAAGTCCATAGGCAGTATGAACTTAGGAGCAAAAAGAGTCAAGATATTCCTAAAACAAATCAGCCAAACACTGCTATTATAAAAACCTTTGAACCTATCCCTAAAAAGATAGCATAAAACACAAATACTATGGCTACGAAAACTGAACTAAACAAGCCAAAGACTAGTCAACCCAGTAAAGATTCAAGTTGCCCTAGTACTTCAACTAGTGGCCCTGAAAAAATCCTGTTGTCCAAACCATCAAATCAGAATCAACAAATTAAAAATGTAGAAAATTTCATGGCTGATAAAACTGATGTAAATGCAATAAACACACCTACACCTTTCAGTTTTGAGGAAGAGATTGCCAAAATCAAGATAACCATACCCCTCATTGAGCTGGTAACCCAAGAGGTATACAGATCCTAGATTTTCAAAGTGTTAAATATAGGGAATGATACCAATACTTTAAAATTAACTGATGATAAACCAGAATTGTTGTCTAGTCCTGAAGTAGAGGGAAAATATCAAGAAGGAGTTGTCCCTCCTTTCTATGTAAGTCCGAACATACATGATAAAATTCTGCATAATGCTATGTGAGACTTCGGTGCCTCACACAACCTCATGCCAAAGGTTGTGATGGAGAGATTGGGCTTAGATATCACAAAGCCCTACAAGGACTTATACTCTTTTGATTCCAGTAGGGTCAAGTGTCTAGGCCTAATCAATGATCTGTGTGTCAATATGGCAAAAATCCCCGCTAAAAGTCTAGTCATGGATATAGTTGTGGCTGACATCCCCCCAAAGTATGGCATGCTTTTATCTAGATCATGGGGGGCCAAACTCCAGGGAAGCCTTCAAATGGACATGACTTATGCCACCATCCCAGTTTTCAATCAAACAAGGAGATTATATCGGGAATCCCACATGAAATACATGGTGAGTAACATAGATAGGCCAAATAACACACCGGTTTATTCCATTCACTAAGACCTTGAATCCTTCATCCTATACAATGAAAATGACATAGATGAACAAATAAATGATAAGGAGAAATAACTAAGCCCCCAGAACAACCAAGCCAATCCTCTGACGAAGAAAATGACACCACAAATTCTAGCAACCCCGAAGTGCAGAACATTGACAAAATTGAAATTGACACCCTTTGGCATATAAGCTTTGATGGATCTTGTGGTAAGACTGGTTTAGGAGCAGGGGTTTGGTTCCACAACACAAATAAAGGCCATTCCTATAGGCTAGATTTACAATGCACCAACAATGTTGCAGAATATGAGGCTCTCCTTATTGGTTTACACCTACTCAAAGACCTCAAAGCTAAGAAAATCTTGGTTCAAGGAGATTCATAACTGATCATAAATCAAATTAAGGGAGAATATTCAGCCAAGAACCCTAGGCTAAGGGAATATAGGAATGCTGCCCTAGACCTTCTCAAAGCCTTTGAGAAATATGAGCTCAATTTCATCCCGAGGGCCCAAAACTGCCTTGCAAATGAGCTTGCCTTTGCTGCCAGCAATTTCTCTTTACCTTATGAAAATGATCAATGCCTCATCAAAATAAAGAACAGGCCTACTTTACCAGACAACTTAAACCATTAGCAAGTGTTTGACAATGATGACCAAATAGATGATTTTCTGCAATCCAGAAATGACTTTGCAAGTACAAAACAGAGTTTGAGATTTGAAAGAAATAATTCTGTTGAAAATAAAAATCCCAAAATAGAGCTTCCCATTGCTGATGATATAAACCACCTTCAAAACTCTTGTGTTGTAGAAGTATTTGATGAATCAGATCAAAGAGAACTTGAAATTCTGCAGTACAAAGATGACACCTTGCCAAGAGGCCTTACACCACTAGAAGAGCTATTTGATTTTAATGATGTACCTAAAAAACCCAAGATGGAATCCACTGAAACAAATGTAGAAGAGTGTAACATTGGAGGGATGAAAGAGCCCAAAATAATCAAGCTGTATAAAACTCTCTCATCTCACACAAAACATAAATACATTGAGCTTTTTAGAGAATTTAAAGATGTGTTTTCTTGGGGGTATAAAGAATTGAAATCCTTTGACACCAAGATCATCCAACATAAAATTCCTCTCAAAGAAAATCAGAAACCATTTAAACAAAATTTTAGAAGAATAAACCCCCTTTTGTTACCCTCAGTTGAGAAAGAAATAAAAAAGATGTACGATGCTGGGATCATAGTCCCCGTCCGATACTCAGAATGGGTGTCCAACCTTGTGTCAGTTAGGAAGAAGACCGGGGAGATTAGGCTTTGTATTGACTTCAGAAATTTGAACAAAGCCTCCTTGAAAGACAATTACCCCTTGCCTAAAATGGATCACATACTCCAAAAAGTAGTTGGCTCACAAAGAATCTCATTACTAGATGGCTTCTCAGGTTATAATCAAGTTCTAGACTTTCCAAGTGACCAAATCAAAGCTGCTTTCGCTACACCTTGGGGTACATTCATGTATGTTAAAATGCCATTCGGTTTAATGAATGCAGGGGCTACTTTCCAAAGGGCAGTGGAAATATATTTTTCAGAAGATATAGGTTACTTCATAGTCATATATCTTGATGACATCACTGTCTACTCTAAGACTGATGAGGAACACTTAGTCCACTTGAGAAAAGTCTTTGAAAAATGTAGAAAGTATGGCCTGTCCCTAAATCCTAAGAAAAATTTGTTTGGCCTTGAGGAAGGAAAACTCTTAGGTCACATCATCTCTGAGGAAGTAATCAAGATAGATCCCAAAATAATAGAAGGCATCTTACAAATCAGCCATCCTAGAAACATTAAAGAGTTGTAATCATTCATTGGAAAGATTAACTTCCTAAGAATATTCATCCCTAACCTTGCTGAGCTCCTAAGAAATATCACAAATATATTTAAAAAGGAAGTAGGAGTGAAGTGGAATATGGAAGCAAAACAATCTTTTGAGCTGGTAAAACAAGCACTCACACAAACACCAGTCTTAATCAACCTTGACTTCACCAAGGAATTTTAAATTTTCTCCTTTGCCTTTGAACATACTGTGGCAATAGTGTTGTTGCAAAAGAACATCATGGGGCAAGAACAACCCATAGCTTTCTTCAGCAAAGCCTTAAGAGATGCCCCTCTGAAGTATAACATTATGGAGAAACAAGCCTTTGCCTTAATCAAAGCTTTGAAGGATTTTAGAGTTTATATTTTGCATTCACATATCATAGCCTTTGTCCCAAACACAGTTGTCAAAGATATACTTAATCAAGACCCTGATGGTAAAAGGGGCAAGTGGATTGCTACCATTTTAGAATATGATTTGGAAATCAGACCCACTAAATTGATTAAAGGACAAGGACTTGCAAAACTTATGGCTGAATCAAATTTCCAAGCTCTAGACATGAATATGGTTGGCATGTTAGAAGAAACTGAACAAAATACAACACCATACATTGAAGAAATGTTTCTAAATTCACCTTGGTATGCTAATATTATTTATGTTCTTATTTATCTCAATGCTCCCCCTTCTTTGTCAAAAACTAAAGTAAGATTCTTAAAATAGAAAACATTAATTTTTTTCATTCTAGATGGAGTATTGTACTGGAAAATTTTTGTTGGTTTGCTTCTTAAATGTTTGCTTGAAGATGATGCAGAGAAAATCATGCATGAATTACATGAGGGAGAATGTGGGGGTCACCTCTATTGGAAGACCACAGCCAACAAGATCCTTAGAGTTGGCTACTATTAGCCTACCCTATTTTTCGATACTCACAAACTAGTCATGAATTGCCATAAGTGCCAAATATTTGATGGAAAAATAAAGCTCCTACCTTTACCCTTGCACCCCATCAGTGTTGAAGCCCCTTTTCAGCAGTGGGGTTTGGACTTCATAGGAGAGATCCATCCTACTTCATCTGCCCAACATAAGTAGATCCTCACTTCCACTGATTATTTCACCAAGTGGATAGAAGCCATCCCTTCTAGAAATTCACGGCTTCTGTTGGGAAAAATACGAGAGGGGAGGTGAATCGGTATTTAGAGCTAAGCGATAAACTTTTAGTTTTTCCTTTCTCTAAAACCCATACGCTACTTTAATGAAGCCAACTCATGTATACACGCGGATATCCTTAATAAAAATCGCGTATTAACAAAGATTTCATTATGCTGATAATTCTTAGCTTAGATCATTGCATCATTCCTTCATTAGATGTTTAGTAAGCAGTAAACATGTGCAGTAAGAACAGAATAAATAATCACACATAAGCAACACACATGAACACTAGGATTTAAGGTGGAAACCCAATTCGGGAGAAAACCACCACTGCCGTTGTCTCAGTCTTCAATATTTCATTATAAAGAAAACATTGTACAACCATGTACTACTGTAGACTCATACCAGCATGCAGGTACCCACCTACAGAAGGCTATAACCTTCTCTCATTTACCAGCCTCTCCTGGAAGGGAGCTACAACCCCCTACTCTCGTTTACCAGCCTCTCCTAGAAGGGAGCCACTACCCACTGCTTTCGTTTACCAGCCTCTCCTGGAAGGGAGCCACTACCCCCTGCACTCGTTTACCATCTACCACTCGAAGGGAGCTACAACCCCCCTCACTGAAGGCTTCGACCCTCAGCACCACCATGGACCACGTTTCATCAATTTTCATATTGGATTCAAAAAATTCCATACAACACAACTTGTAGGCCACTTTTCATCATATTTTCAGACTCGACCCACTCAACACATTTAAGCTCAACATTCATCAAACTGAAACTTATAACCCCATCAATTCATTCATTGAATCATCAACTAATCAATCAACAACTTGATCTTCAATTAACATAATCAGTAGCATATTCATCATTCAAACAACCCAGTTCTCTATGAATACATCATTGACAGATAGCAGTAAAACAACAAAACAGATCAAACATTTCATTCCACTTACTTCAACAACCCTAGATTCCATACGCACTTTTAATTCACTGAACTTGCGTATGTACGCGCTTTCATGCACACCAACCCGCGTATACTTCCGTGCATTCTTCAGAAAACCCTAACTTCCCATACGTGCTTTTCTTTAAGCAGACCCGCGTATACATGCTCTTTTAATGAATTGAACCTGCGTATACATCTATAACTTTTCAGGACTGTGCAGCTCTTCAGATCCGATAAACAACTCATATTTCATCCTTTACTTCATAAAGTATTTTTCCTCATCTCAGATCTAAACATTCCATAAACAGTTCTAGAAAATACATATACATTTCAGATCTAGAGATCCCTCTTTATCATTTTCTTCATAGGTGCATCATATATTCAGATCTATCAATCAAGAACAGAGTTCATCCATGCATATATTCCTTAGAGAGATTTATTCATTCACAACCCTTACTCATGCACACCCTTGCACCATGATCTTCTTCTCCTTATATAGATTTAGCCTTTGTCAATACCATGAGTCAAAACTACTCAACTACTAATGGTATTCCTGGACGGGATCAAAATAGATATTCCAACGCTCAATACAATGGGTCAATACCATGGTAACACCCCTTGGTATTCTAAATTTGGAGCGCAAAAGGGCATACGCGACTTGGCACGTAATTTTCCGCGTGCATACGCTACTTCTCCTTAAGAAACCCGCGTATGCATTGTGACATACTTTGTTCAACATTATTCTGGCACTTTCTGAAATCCTTTCTTCTGCTACTTCTGAACTGATCTGTAGATACATCAGATTTACATTATTAACAACTCATCAAGTCAGTTTCCATCAAGAACAACTTCATTAAGCAGGTTCCAACAAAGTCAACACATTGTATCACATTGCCAACAATATCCCCTTTAACTCATCAAGTAGGCTTTCATCAAATTTATCAAATAGGTTGCCATCAAGGACAACACATTGCATCATATCGCCAACAGTCTTATTTCATCAAGTAGGTTACCATCAACTTCATCAAGTACGTTTCCATCAAGGACAACATATGCCAACAATCTCCCCCTTTGGACTTGATGGCAACCATGATGGTGTTTGATCATCACACTAGATAGATACATTGAATATAACCATTATGAAAATACCATGATTCTCTCCCCTTATTAAAACACCATGTTACTCTCCCCCTTTGACATCAAGGGCAAAGGGTGGATGAAAACCAAAACAAGGTTTTTCTCCTCATGTAGAAAGAAGAGCTCTGTAGATCTGATGTGCACTGAAGTTACCTTGCTCCCCTTGAGTTCATGCTGAATCTTCAAACAAATTATTCAATGAAGTACATGACTCTATGACCTTTCCTATCACCAAGGACTCATACTTACATCAATGATCCAACCAAGTGGATTTCCATATGAGACTCAAGTACCCAACCAAGTGAGTTTACACATTTGAAAAAGTCCTTACATGACTGAATATTACAATTTTACATCATAGGTCTCAACATGACCTTTTCATCAAATTACAAATATGACTTTTTATAATCAAGATCAAGGAATCTCAATCATGAGATCAGATCACAGCGAATCAAGAGAATGCCAAAAATGCATCCTTTCCACATGACCAATGCTCCTTCTTAGCTTGTGCATCCTGAACACTTTCAACAGCAAATCATCAAGGCATCTTCATCAACAATATCAGAGAATGAAATAGAATCATGAAAATTGGAACACCACCAGAGATACCAAACAGTACAGCAGCTGTGCTGAAAGAATGCTGACCCAGAAGAATTTTGTCAGCAAATACCCATAAGCGGTTTTCTGTGTATGAACTCGCATATATACGCGACTGTCTTTCAAGAAATCCGCGTATCCAACTTAATCTTCTAAAATTTAACCAGATCTGATCCTCTGCATGGCAAAGACTATTCTCAACTTCTGTCTGAGATATTCGAACACTTCCCTGGAATATATGAGAAGAGAAAGATAGGTCAATGTAGTTGTGTTTTTAAGTGTCATCCAACAGTTGTAGCATAAGCACATTAATAACCAAGCCTTCAGACTCTTTGCAGCATCAGCATATTCTTAAGAGGAATTATCATACCAGAACAACTTCTTCAATAGACAAGATGTGTCAAGCAATCATCCATGTGATCTGTTATCACCAAGATCTTCAAGATTTATCATGATGTAACATTATGTCAATAGTCATCAGCAACAAACTCTGCATGATCTATCCTTATCTCTGCATCATAAAACTTTCATCTCATCCATGTGTGAAAACAAAAGATATTCTTCAGCAAAAATCAATCAAGGCTCATCTATAATCTCATCATAAGAAACCATGTATCATGTCATCACCATTTGAGCATGAGTATTACAAGAACTAAGGAATAACCAGATACAATGCCAACAATGCAATAGATAGACTGGTGCTCCCCTTGAACCAGTACTCGTGTTCTTGAGCTGAATCTCTGTTTTCCTTAACAGAAAATCATACGCTTCTGTCTCCAAAGGAACTCGCGTGTATACGCAGATTTTGTTCACGAAACCCGCGTATGGAAAGTGAAACACTAAAAATTTCCACAACTTCATCTCCCCCCGAATTTGTACCACCTGTACCTGTCTTCTTCACATCAGATGCTCTGTCAGAAATAAACATAACCAGAATTACCAAACCAACCATGGGAATCATCATAAATTGCTCCCCCTGTGATGATACATTACTAATCTCTATAATGTATCTCACATCATCCTGCAGTCATTATGAGAAGTAAGTTTTAGAAGCGGATGACTATAGTAGGGTCAATATTCCCTACGTTTTTGACCGATCCTCCTTCTTTTTCCAGCTTTGCTTGAAATTTCTAATTGTGTGCTGGAAATTATCCAATTTCTCAGATTTATTCATCCTGCACTCCTTTTCCACATGTCCATACTTGTTACAAGCATAACATATTACATGACCAGAAAAATAAGCATAGGGATCATAATGTGTTTTTCTATTCTTTCTTCTATTGCAATCAGCTGCTTTATGACCATACTTGCTGAATGAAAAACAATATCCTTTAAAGAAACCAAAGTACCTTTCTGTGTAGAATTTGTTTGTTTATGACTGAAATGATCTGCTTCTACAATTAGCTGCAACATGCCCATAATTGTGACATTTAAAGCATTCAACATTATTGAACAAAGGAGGGAATGATTTCTTTTGAGAGTTCATGATTGTCGGTTGACCTTTTGTTTCTTTTAACACTTCAGACTTTGCATTGATATCCTTTGAGTCTTTAGCACTTCCTTGTGAACTAGATTCTCCTTTAACAGTTTCATGAAAACCAAGGCCAAATTTAACAGAAGGAGACCTTTGACTACTAAGAATATTATCCAAAATCTTAGTACTATCTTGAAACCTCAAGAGTTTATCCTTTTCTTCTAATTTACCTTTTAGAATGTTTACCTCAACCTCCAGTTTTTGGCATTGCTTCTTCATACTTTCTTCGACCCTTCTTCCTTCTTCTACTTGATCATTCAATTTTAAGATCTCTTCTTTCAACCCATTTTCTTGTTCTTCAAAAATTTTGAGCGAGATGATTTCTGCTTCACGTCCTTCCTTTTCAAATGATTGTAGAAGTTTTTCATTCTTCTTATTTGATGCTTCAAGATCTGCTCTTAGAGAGATGATTTCTGCTTCAAGTTATTCATTATTCTTATTTGAATTTTCTGGATCTTCTTTGAGAGAGATGATTTCTGCTTCAAGTTCTTCACTTCGATTGGTTGCATAAACGTAAAAATTTTGATACTTGTCTATCTGTCCATTTTGTATTTCTATCTTTTCATTCATTCTAGAGATCACATCTTTGTAGATAGATTCCTTCTTTTTAAATTGATCCCAATAATTACTTTCATCATTGATCTTGAGATTTGTTTCTAGACTTATACTGTTACTTTCACTATCTTCATCATTGCATGCACAAGAAAGTAGATCACAAGAACAATAATCAATACTTGTTTCCTCTTCTTCATTTTCTGCTGCACATGCTTTCTAAGGTATATTCTTTCTTTGAGTAGCCTTCTTCTTTTGCTTCCTTGCCATGAGTACTTTCAGATCTTGGTCAGAATCTTCTTCATCTTCACTTGACATTCCATTATTATCTTCATTTGTATAATAACTCTTTCCCTTTTCAAATCGTTTCCCTTTAGCATGATTTTCTTCATAAGGACATTTAGCAGCATAATGACCAACTCTTCCACAAGTAAAACACTTGAAGGGAAGCTTACCTCTGAATCTTCCAGTACCTGGTTGAAGTCTTCTCACAAAATTTTCTTCTTCTTCTTCTGATATATAACTCGATTCCTTGACAACTTCCTTTTCTTTTCCTTTTGCACACGCCTTAAAGGCAACTTCTCTGTTTTGAGAGAGACCTTCTTTTCACATTTCAAAAGCAGTTAGAATACCATGTAGTTGAACAATAGTAAGAGTTTGCAGATCTTGCCTTTCTTCAATAGCTGATACTTTTGACTCAAATTTTGAAGTCAAAGATCTTAAGACTTTTTCCACCATAGTAGTATCGGTTATGGTTTCACCCAAACTTCTCATACGATTTACAATATCATCTAGACGTAAAAAGAAACTGGCAATACTCTCATCACTATGCATCCTTAAATTTTCATATTCAATTATGAGAGTTTGGAGTTTGGCACTTTTTACCTTTGTATCTCCTTCATAGCTTAGAATGATTTTGTCCCATATTTCTTTTTCTGAATTTAGCTGCATTACTTTAACAAATTCTGATTCAGACAGGCTTCCTAATAAAACATTGACTGCTTTGGCATTGATTTCATATTTCTTCCTTTCTGCTACATCAGTAGGAATAGTTGTCGGATACTGATAACCTTCTTCCACGATTGCCCATACTTCTGCACCTAGACTTTGCAAATATGCTTTTGTTCATATCTTCCAGAATAACAGATTACTTCCATTGAACAAAGGTGGCCTTAGAGAAAGTACTCCTTCCTGACTTCCCATTATGACGAATCTCCTTCAAGCAATCAAGCTTCTGCAAAAGGACCTGCTCTAAAACCAATTGTTGGGAAAAATACTGAGAGGGGGGGGGTGAATCAGTATTTAGTGCAGACTGAAAATTTTTACTTCTTTTCTTTCTCTAAAACCCATACGCTACTTTAATGAAGCCAACTCGCGTATACACGCAGATATCCTTAATAAAACTCACATATTAACATAGATTTCATTATGCTGATAATTCTTAGCTTAGATCATTGCATCATTCCTTCATTAGATGTTTAGTAAGTAGTAAACATGTGCAGTAAGAACAGAATAAATCATCACACATAAGCAACACACATGAACACCAGGATTTAAGGTGGAAACCCAATTCGGGAGAAAACCACCGCTGCCGTCGTCTCAGTCTTCAATATTTTATTATAAAGAAAACATCGTACAACCATGTACTGGCGCAGACTCATACCAGCACGCAGGCACCCACCTGCAGAAGGCTACAACCTTCTCTCGTTTACCAGCCTCTCCTGGAAGGGAGCTACAACCCCTTGCTCTCGTTTACCAGCCTCTCCTGGAAGGGAGCTACGACCCCCTGCTCTCGTTTACCAGCCTCTCCTGGAAGGGAGCCACTACCCCCTGCACTCGTTTACCAGCTACCACTGGAAGGGAGCTACAACCCCCTCACTGAAGGCTTCGACCCTCAGCACCACCATGGACCATGTTTCATCAATTTTCATACTGGATCCAACAGCTTCCATACAACACAACTTGTAGGCCACTTTTCATCATATTTTCAGACTGGACCCACTCCACACATTTAAGCTCAACCATTCATCAAATTGAAACTTATAACCCCATCAATTCATTCATTGACTCATCAACCAATCAACCATCAACTTGATCTTCAATTAACATAATCAACAGCATATTACCATCACTGCTTGATCTTCAATTCATTCATTGACTCATCAACCATCAACTTGATCTTCAATTAACATAATCAGCAGCATATTACCGTCACTGCTTGATCTTCAATTCATTCATTGACTCATCAACCAATCAACCATCAACTTGATCTTCAATTACCATAATCAGCAGCATATGGTCAATACCATGGTAACGCCCCTTGGTATTCTAAATTTGGAGCGCAAAATGGCATACGCGACTTGGCACGTACTTTTCCACGTGCATACGCTACTTCACCTTAAGAAACCTGTGTATGCTTTGTAGCATAACTTATTTATCATTATTCTGGCACTTTTTGAATTCCTTTCTTCTGCTGCTTCTGAACTGATCTGTAGATACATCAGATTTACATTATTAATAACTCATCAAGTCAGTTTCCATCACAAACAACTTCATTAAGAAGGTTCCATCAAAGTCAACACATTGTATCACATTGCCAACAATCTCCCCTTTAACTCATCAAGAAGGTTGTCATCAACTTTGTCAAGAAGGTTGCCATCAAGGACAACACTCTGCATCATATTGCCAACAATCTTATTTCATCAAGTAGGTTACCATCAACTTCATCAAGTAGGTTGCCATCAAGGACAACATATGCCAATAGACTCAGTCATCATCAAATTCCTTGAAACCGACATCCTATCCAGGTTTGGTTGTCCTAAGAAGATCATCATCGATAACGTTGTTACCTTTACATCTAAGAAAATGGTGGAATTTTGCTATAAATATCACATCACCCTAGGCCAGTCCACTGCTTATTACCCACAAGGTAATGGAATAGCTGAGTTCTTTAACAAGAGCTCGGTAAACATCATTAAGAAGATCTTAGAACAAAATAAAAAAGCATGGCATAGCAAACTAGTGCATGCACTATGGGCTGATAGACTAACCACCAAGAAATCCATTGGTATCTCTCCCTATCAACTAGTGTATGGCATGGATGCAGTTTTCCTCATATCTTTAGGAGTCCTAGTCATGAAGCTTCTTCAAGAAGTTCAATCAGAAGAAAATGACATGCAGAGGAGGCTGAACCAAACCATTCATTTGCAGCAATCAAGGGAAGAATATTAAAAAAAGACACAAGCTATCCAGGAAAATATCAAGAAAATATTTGATAGGAGAACCAAAGCAAATGATTTCCAGATTTTAGACATGATTCTGAAATGGGATTCAAGAAGGGAAGAAAAGGGAAAACATGGCAAGTTTGAAAATCTATGGAAAGGCCCCTATATTATTGATTCGGTGAGAGGTAACAATGCTTTCTTTTTGCGGGAACTTGATGGAACTGAAATGTTTGGAGGTCTTGTAAATGAGAGGATGCTTAAACATTACTTTTGTCAAGAAAATTAGTTTAATTTTCTCATTAATTGTACATACCACTGTTTGATGAAAGGAGAAAAGATAAAAGCCCTAAAAAATAGAAAAGGAAAAAAGAGGGCAGAAGTTGAAAGAAAGGTACAACCCCATACCTAAAAAAATAATTCTGATGAAAGTGTGCAAATCTAAATGCCACTAATTGTTTCTAAAAAGAGAATTCCTGTTCAGTTATCCAATCTAAATCATGGCTGAAACATGTTTTAATTTATTTTGTTGATAGGCTAGTGAAAGAAAGAACTTGTCTAAAGACCATATAATCTTGGCTTATCAAATAGAATAGATTAGGATAGAAGGACAGTGGCCCTAAAAAGATTAAAACCTGAGCCAAAGAAAGAAAGAAGGATGTTTATTATGCTTTCCGATCTTAAGCCTTCAATATTTTGTTTTACTTTTCTGCTAATAAATTCTATGTGTAGTTTGTACATCATGCCATAGATCATAGCAAATCAGACTGCTTAATCCTGATTTGTCTATGTTTTTCAATTTTTGTTTTTAGGATTAGTGAATAAGGTTTGTCAAACAACTCAATCTTGAAAAATCAATAGTCTAGGTAGAGAATAAGAAGATTTCACTAGCCTAATCTGAACTCTTGGAAGTAATGAGAGTAGAATTAGATAATTTGTTTTTCTTTCAAAAGAAGAAAATGTCAAGGGTTTTCCAGTTCAAGTGCACCCAAGGAGGAAAAAAATGTTAGGCAAGTAGGTTGGGTAGGTAGAGATGATGTTGATGTTAATCATGTCTTTCAGATTCTAAGATCACAACTTCAAGCAAGCATTAGCAAGTGAAGGAGGTAAAATCTGCCCAATGGATGAGGCAATAGTCTTCATAAGCCAGAAATCTGAAGTTCTGGACACCTCCTGAAAAGGATTTGCCCTCCCCAAGTGGAGCCACTGTTAGTCATCAATAAATTTTTGCTTTGGTGATGACTAAATGATTACCCCAAGATTTCTAGAAACAAATTTTATATAGCATTGTGAGTTCTAAAAATCTCACTACTTTCATTATCCTCAAGGTATAATTTTCACTATTTTGTTATCCTATCTAATCATAACTGGCCCACTACTCCCAGAAGATCCACCAGGAGCTCAAGCCATTCATTTTAAAACCCAACTTGTCTCCTTGGCTCAAAAACCTTTGTTTTTGCTTACTTACACAATTCCCCACCACCACCTAAACCTGCCAAACAGAGTAGCTTTGTTGTGCCTCCTTTAGCAAAAACTGGGTGTCTCTGTAGAACATTTAGATAGTCAAGTATGTGTGTTGCATCTTAGGCCCAAAAATACACAAATCTTGGCATGGATCTTGTCTTACCCTTGTAAACCCTAAGTCTAGATCCCAACCCAAAAACCAAGTCCAAGAAGGCCTCCACTAGATCACCTAGGGTTTCACAAAGTCATAGGATGGATTTGGTGCCCTACAGTTTCTGCTTCTTCTTCTATATAAAGGGGATACATTCAAAAGAAGGGGACAAGTCACTGGTCCTAGATACACCAAAGAGACCAGTCAAGGAACTTTTTATGCCTAAAGACATGAATCTTGCAAGGAGACATTTGCTCTGTGCTCACATCTCTGAAAGAGTGGTCAAAAGGACACTAGGTTAGCAAAAAGGAAAGGTAATGGAATTACAAGTCTCCTTCATAAACAATAGAGGGGATGTCAAAGGGACCTCCAAAAGAAACCTCTTGTTTCAACACCTAAACATACAAAGGTTAAACTATCACCTCCAAACCTTTCTGCAAAAATACCTTGAAGAGTAATCTGAAGCAGAGATAAAAAAAAAAAAGGGGAAGTACCTGTGAAAGAGTCCATAAAGTCATTTTTGATAAGAGACACAATAAACTTAAGACAAAAAAACACCATGAGTTTGTGGTAAATTATTAGAAATATTGATCATCAAAGGACCTGTGTTCAAGGAGAAAAGGGGTGTTTTTATTAGTCACAAAACAATGGTGACAAACAAGAAAATCACCACAAACACCACAAAGGCAAAAGTCACCTCCCCAAGGTTACTTCCAAGGATAGCATTAGGTCATCTGCATTGAAGGAAAGGGATAAAGAGTATCAGTATGCATAGTCTCATCTCACCAAAGAGGCAAATAAAAATAGATTTTTTTCCTTAGAATCAAAATTGGACATAATTCATTTAACATAAATGGCTTAAGAAGCATTTTTTCCCATGATTTACATCTCGATTGAAGACCCCAACACGGGCATCCTTGTCAAGGGATTATCCTGCAAAAAGATGATAAAATCGTAAGAAATTTTTTTGCAAAAACTGTGCCAAAAAGTGTTCCACATAGTGAAATGTCAGTAAAAAGACACATGCAAGGATAGAGGGAAACATGAAATTTACAAAGGTGGGTTTGCCCTTTTAATTTATTTTCAAAAAAGGCTATAAAGGGCCCCTTATAAATTCCCCCCCACACCATTTTCCACTTTGCAAGAAAAGGAAACCATTGGAGGATAGTTGCAATGTTTTTTTCGGGCAAACTGTGAAAATTGACCGGCGCTATGCGCAGAGCACGAAGCTACACCCCTAGCCTTCGGTGCTACGCATAGAGGCGAGCCAGGTAGTGTAAAACTACACTGCGCTACACGCTCACAGCATGACACTACGTGCCTGCGTTGGCGCTACGCGTAGGCCCAGAAAATACCACAGGCACCCGGGAGACTACCCATTCCACCCGGCACTACGCTCCGACAGCCCGACCGGCCCGATGTTGCACATAGGCACTGCGCTCCTGGCATCATTCTGCAGATCTTGCTAAAGACCTTCAAAATAAAATTTTCGGCCTCTAAAACTTCTGCAAGCTAAATACAAGGTTGGTAAAACCCCTTTTCCTCCTCCCAAGCATTATTTACCTAAAATCAAAGAGGTCATCCATAGTCAAAATTTGACCAAACCCTAGACTATGCAAAAATCAATTTTTATGTCTTTGAGCTAGGATTGTATGAAAATTTGGTTTTGAGTGCAAAGAGAGGACTGAGTATCTATAAGGCTGACCTCCACCTTCAAGAACAAGTTTTGAAAGTTGTCTTCACCTTAGCTTTCCTTTTTGCAAAGAGTTGACCTACATCACTTATTTTACTCCAAAATACCGCAAGAAAAGCCCTAGGTTTCTTCTGCTGTTTTAGACCAGCCATCATGTGAGAGGGAGACAGTCACACCAGTGGTGATGAGAGTCACACTCCCACCAAGCCAAAACAGCATGGAGGAAAAGCTAAAATATTTGAGCCCCTAGACACCACTTGAATCACTTCCTCTCCTATGATCCTTTCATGTTTCCAGGATGTAGGGTGCTACAATTTTTGTGAGAAAGTCAAGCAAGTTAACAATCATCCAGACTTGACTAGATTATTTTCCTATAGCCTACAAGACCACCAAGTTAATCTAGCAGGTGTCCAATTTGAGCTTTCATTTGAAATAATTTCCAAGGAAACAGGTATACCATACATTGGTGAGTTTTGGTTCAAACAAAGGAAGTTGGATTTGGGTTTTTATGGGTCTTATTTGAAACCCACCTATCAGCAAAATTGTAAGGCTATTTTTCCTTTTTCTCATTTTCTAGAGAGGTATGCAGCATTAATGAGGCAGATTATTAGTTTTTTCACATGTGAGGGAAGATACTCCCGACTCTACTCATATCATATCAGGTTGCTGATGCATTTTACCAAAGTCAAGATGATGAACTTACCTTATTACCTTTTCCGGAGTATTGATAAAATGGCCTCCACTGTCAAGAGGAAAAGCTATGACCACAAAATTCCGAGCCTCGTTCATCACTCCCTGATCAAGATGATTGTCCTATACCAGCTAGAGAGACAAGATATATCTTGGGAGATCTTCATCTCACATGATGTGTTTTCAGACCCCCGGGCCTTCATCCAGCAGAACTTGCCTTCCACTTCACAACCATCTACCTCCACACATCCATAATCTCCCCATATTCCTTCTCCACAAAGAATTTCTCCTATTACCTCTTCCCCTAAATTACCAAGTGAAGGGGCTGACAGTAGCCCTAGTGAAGAAAAAATAGGAGGCAACATTCAGGAGGAAGATGAGACAGATAATGATGGACAAGGAGAGAGTAGTGAAGAAGACGATGATGAAAAATAAGAAGATGATGAAAATGAAGAAAATGATGAAGAGGATGGAAGTAGCCATGAAGAAAGCAGTGGTGGCCATGAAGAAAGTAGCCATGATCATGAAGAAAGCAGTGATGATCATGAGGAAAGCATTGAAAAGGAAGATGATGTAGATGAAGAAGAAAATGAAGGAAAGGAAGGTGGCCAAGAAGAAAGCAGCAATGGCCAAGAGTAGTAGGATAATGAAGGAGAAAAGACAGATGAAACTAGTAATGGCAGCCATAAAGATAACCTCAGTGAAAGCAGCCACAAGGATGAAAGTAGTGAACATGATGATGAGGAATAGGATAACAATGATGAGGAATAGGATAGCAATGATGAGGAAGAGGAAAACAGTGAAGAAGAAAATAGTGAAGAAGAGGATAGTGAAGAGGGAGAGTAGCCAGATGAGGAAGACAACTATCTAAGTGCCAAAGACAATCCAAGAAAGAGTCATGACAGTCATGACAGCTGTCATGACTGTATTGACAAAAATAATTCTATAGAAGACAAAGAGAATCATAGTGAGGAAGGTACAGAACATGTAGAGCAGATTGAAGGACAAAATGATGGAAAAATTTCCTTTGAGACTCCCATTATTGCCCCTCTCTCATGCACTTATCACAGAGGGAAAAGGGATGTGTTTGCTGCCTCTAAAAGGAAAAGGGCCATCTCCTCACAAAATACCAAAGCATCGGACAAAGGCAAAGAAAAAATGAAGAGTGTTGAGCAAAAGACACCAGTCAGGAGGAGCAAAAGGATAAAAAAGGCTTCTCAATGGCTCTCTTTTTTGATCTAGACAGTGATAATGAGGACCAAGGGATGAGTACAAAATTGCTCCTCTTAGAAAAATATGCCTAGCTTCAAGAATGGGAAAGGGAATTTGAAAGGGCACAAAGGGTAATCTACTATTATAAATAGGAGCACAAACATTTCAAAGAGGTGAAGAGGGGCCTGTCCTTGCAGAAAAAAATGGTCAAACACTATGCAAGGAAGAGCATGCTTGCTAATGCGAAATTGAAGCAAGCCCTCCTAGAGCTAGAAGAGCTAAAATGGCCCAAAGTGCATGAAAGCCTCGGGATATTGGCTGATGCTTCTCATCTGGTATCTAAAACCCCTTGAGGGGTCTACACACTAATTTTGAAGAAAATCCGGAAACTTTTTGTTTTTTTTTCAAATTTTGGCCCCTAGGAGTGCAACACCCTAGGCGCTACGATATTTTCTGGGGCATCCTCAGCTGCTAAAATTTACATTTTTGGGTTTTTCATGTCACCAGAAGTCTACCCACAAAATTTTAGGTCAATTGGAGCATTTTCTCCCCCTCAAAAAGTCAATAAACACCTCAAAAATTACCTTTTTGCCTCCTTTTTAGGCCTGGTGCTGCGTGCTGCGAAGTCATGGGAGATTGGATTTTTGAGCAGGTAAATGGAATCCATTCAGCTCAAATCAAGTATTTCTGGAAAGTAGATAATTCAAGCTTTCCAACAAGCCATCATGGGGCCAAATCCGATCCCGGGAAGGGGTCCAAAACTTAGCTGCAACATACCCCATTTTTTTTTTGATATGGAGCTACGCATAGAGACAACTTTTTGGCCAAAAAGTCAACAAAAGACACTAATTAATGGAAAATTGTTTTTTTAATATTTTCTTGGGAAAATCACTCCTGATTTGATTTGGGAGTTATTCTTTGGTGTTTTTCATTTATTATCTTATCTCTTATGTGTCTTGGGGCTTGCATGGTCATTAAGCACATTTATGACATTTATGGCTAAATTAGGGTTTCTGGAAGCCTCTTAAGGTTTCCACCTCCTCATTTGCTCCATAAATAGAGCATGAGGGTCTTATGTATTTTTTGGATTTTGATGACTTATGATGAAGCAAATACATAGTCTCTTGGAGTTTTTTATGGAAATTTGATGTCCTGGAGCTCATGCATGCCCTGGTTTGCTTGTTGATGGAGAGAGACTATTTTCAGGATCCATAAGCTTGGTTGATGGTGAAGTGTTTCTTATGTTTATTTTTTCTAGTTTTCATTTATTTTTTCCATCTTGCTATGTTGCAGTAGGAAAAAAAATTTAGATTAAGAAATGTTTCCTGATGGCACCTTACTTCTGTTTGTCCTTCACTTCCTTAATGTTTTCTTCTGTTGAGATATATTAGGGAATCCATCTCTTTCTCTCTAAGAAGTTCTTAGCTTATTCATTTTATGAATGGTTTAGATTAGTTAGTGTCGAGTATGATTTATGGCTAGTCCTGCATATTGTTGCTACTGAAATACTCTGTTTGAAATCAACTCTTTAAAGCAGCTTTGCCTAGGTTTTTCAAAGAAGTCTGTTTGAATCATGCTCTTTGCCTTTGCTAGATAAATTTGTTTCAAAGAACCTTCACAGCTGTAACTTTAGATGTTCAAAGTTCTCTCTTCTTCTATGGTTATAACTACTTGTGCATCTTAAATGTTTTTCTACTCTTGATAATGAAATCTATGAAAGTTAAATAATTTTCTTGCTTTCTATAATTTCATTTGAATTTTTTTCTTAGATAATCATCTATGTTCAGTTTGAAATCAAATGGATTATTTTTTACTTATGCTTTTGAATCTCTTTCCATGCTTATGATTTTATAACTCCCTTATTTTAAAAAGTTATTAATGATTCAGTTCTGCCCTTCACTAGCTTTTATTTCTCAAGTTTAATGTTCATCTCATCATCCACCACAACCTCAAAGACCTACCAACCAAGTTAAAATTTCCCTGCAAATGCTCTTGAAACCATTGATGAACTCATCATGACCTTGTTAGACTCCATTGCCTAATGACTTAAAAATCTTCCATGTTTTCTATCTAAATCCATCTGAGCATCATACCCAACCAAAAACAATCAAAATACCCCGCACTTAACATATAGCCCAAAATCAACCCTAATAAGCAAACAAGTTCACATCTTTGCACCTACTAGAGAGATCCCTCTCTGAATCCAAGAAGGCTAGGTCCTTGGATTCCAAAGCTTGGTTTGATGTTACCCTATCCATTTGTATCTCAATCAATCTAGAAAATTACAGGGAGCTAACAGGTTCAGAAGCTGAAATTTTTAGAGTGCGAAGCTAAAATCTTGGGGAACATCATTGCAAAATTTCAGAGGTTGGTGCGTAATATTTTTGGAGATATGATTTGTGGAATTTAGGTATGTTTCAGGCTCCTGAATTTCATCTCAAAGAGGTGATCGTGGGAAAATCTTCATAAATCTCTCTTTGAGCATCAGATTGGAATTATGTAAAAAGTGATTGGAATTACACAGACCATAGTTTTCTGTCTATAAATTTCAAAGCCAAAGGAGCAAACAATGACACTTGGCAAGTTGTACAAGTTCACTCTACTAAACCAGTCCATAATTAGGTCATTGTGGGAGATTGGACATAAATTTGTCTTAAAGAGTCCTAATCCAGTCAGCCCTATGGCATTCCAAAGAGGATTTAGAGGGCTACCTCAGGGCCAAATTTCAATTCTTGAGGATCCGAAATCACAAAGATAATTCAGTTTCAATATCGAGCTCCTCAAAAGCAAGAAAAAGGTGTGTATTTTTTTTCGAATTACATAAGTCTCATTTGAAACAAAAAGCAGTTTGAAGTGATTCCATGGGCATATTTTAGAATTTTTATAAGTATTGGATTCTATAATGCCTCAAAAAATAATTCCATACCCATTAAGCCCTAAAAAATCTATACTATGACGCATGAAGAGGAAGAATTGCAGTATGAGATATCAAAATTACAGTACCAACTGCAACAAATTTCAATCTTATGAAGAGAAACCGAAGATGACATAGATGGTTTAAAAACAGAAATGGAGGCTAAGTTGGATGGTTTGAAGGATCAAATAATAGCTAATATAGATTATAAATTAGTGGAAGATCACATTGAGCATCAACAACAAGTTCTCCAACTCTCAAAGGATAACCTAAATTTTGTGCAGAATCAAATGAAACAACCGGAAGATCAACATCACATCAAAAGAAGTTCTGAAGCAGTCACAGAAACAAGAACTCGACAAGTATAATCAATTTCAAATTATCTCATCAAGTGGAAGAACTTTCTTGTAGATATTCCACATGCGAGGATGAGAATTTTATACAGAAGCATCAAGAAATAATCAAGCATTGAGGACAACACTTGTTTGAAGGAGAGGGGAATGTTAGGTCCCTATATTACTAGTGTAGTCCCTTATTATGTTAGTGTAGACCCCCTTATTGTTATTTTTGTACCCTTGTAACCCCCATATTGTTATTATTATGCCCTTACATTATTATTGTTAGGTCGGCTAGGATTACATTGTGGCCCCATGGACTCCTATATATAGAAAGGAGGTTTTTTCATTTGTATCATCCAAGAATTTTTCATTCATGTAATGTATTGGAGGTTTCCCCCTCGAAGTGGCTTATTTATAAGGCATTGATATATCTTTTCTTCTATTTTTGGAGTTGGTTTCACAACATCACCTCAACCATTAGGGATGATTACATCCCCTAAAATGTGATTGGTTCTCATAAAGTGAATTTTGATTGTACATTTTCATTAGGAGGCCCATTTTAGACCTCAAGATTCCCCTAATGCATAGTCATTGACCATGGCTGTCATTTTCAAAATTATATGATGACAAAGCTTACTACTTAGTTGGGCTTGCGTTAGGACAAATCAACTCCTTACTATCCACAAGATAATGGCTAGGTTGAAGCCATTAACAAAGTTTTGGTCACGATTCTTCAACGAACCAATAGGATGCATAAAAAAAAATTGAATCTTATGCTATTTTATACTTTGTGGGAATACTGAACTTCAGCAAAGACAACAACTGGACTCACATCTTTTCAATTGATGTATGGTATGGAAGCCATGCTCCCGATCGAGTGTGAAATTCCTTTTTTAAAGCTATTTTTTGAGTTACTCCCTGGTAATTCACCAAAATAAGAAATATTGCTTTATCTCGAATGTCTGGATGAGACACGATGAATTTCTGCTTTAGTTTTCGAAGCCCAAAAGAAACAAGAAAAAGCACATTATGATAAATATGTGATTCCGCGTGTTTTTTCTGAAGGTGACTTGGCCTTGTTATATGATCAAGCTCATGATAATTTGGGGGTTGGGAAACTTGAACTAATGTGGCATGGACCCTTTATCGTTAAAATAATATTGGAAAAAGGGGCCTATGAGTTGGTCGATTATGAAGTGAATCAATTGGTTGAGCCTCGAAATGGGATCTATCTCAAAAAGTATTATGCTTGATTTTGCGTAAATACTTTTGTACATTAGTTTTTTTTATTCATTAGTGTGCAGTTAGATTTTGGTGTGGTTGTTTGCTTTTGCAGACATTTTTTCCTCTGCTTACCCTGTGCTCCACTTGGTTTGTAGATCTCGTCAAACCATTATGTTGGTTTTGCTTATGGAGCTTGTCATAGTACACAAAACTTGTCTTCCGCATCAAGGTAATTGTTTGCTCCTAATGACGAGTTAGTGTATTTTCAAGGTGTGTGATTAGGTTGAACAACTAACAACATTGTAGAATATAGTGCGATTATGGAGCTATTATCGAAATCTGTTACTCTTGGTATTAGGGATTTTGTTTTTAAACTCAATTCACAACTCATTGTCCTACAGTTGAATGGTCATTATTCAGTAAAATTCCTCATATATTATGCATGTATATATGTGTTCGATTGTTGGAACAAAATTTTGATTACATTAACTATCAACATATCCAGGGATATCTGAATACATTAACTGATACATTAGCTAATTATGTGTTAGATAGACATTTGCATCATATGTAAAAAACCAAAAGCATCATCATGATAAATAATATTAGATAGTAGTAGGAACATATATATATATATATATATATCAAGTCTGTAAAAAGTGTGCTACATCAAAATGTCAAAAATATGTGTTCTCAGACACATGGATTCTCAAGCCTACATAAGTGTAGTAAAAAGGAATAAAAGAGGCATATCTATCCTCTGGCATGGTGCTGGTGGTAATATGTGACAAATATGACTACTCGATATATATATCAAGTCTGTAAAAAGTGTGCTACATCAAAATGTCAAAAATATGTGTTCTCAGACACATGGGTTCTCAAGCCTACATAAGTGTAGTAAAAAGGAAGACAAGAGGCATATCTATCCTCTGGCATGGTTCTGGTGGTAATATGTGACAAATATGACTACTCGATCTAATAGTCGATGAATTCTGAAACCCCCATCATATGTCTCTGATACCACAGTGGGATATCATCGACTAAGGCATAGTCTGGTATGCCTCTCATCAAATATGTGAGGTTATGCTCCACTTAGACTATAGGGTTAGCACCTTCATCGTAAAAAGTTTCCTCCACCTATCAAACCAACTGCCGCGATACCTAAGATAACCTTGGAGGCCTCATCGCTCCAACATTTGCAATTAATTATCATAATTTATATTCTTGGTACACATATATAAAAAAATAAAAGATTGAAAAACTTTAAAAAACCAAGTCTTACCGAGGTCATCCTACTATCCTCCCAGTGGAAGAGAAATATCTGGGTCTCCCTTGAAATCTGTCCCTACATACGAACAGTCATTAATCATGATGAGCTGCTGGAAGATCCACCTGACAAATGCAGGAAAGAATGCCATTTGTTTCTTGCCACCATGGTGAGGGATCAACTCGCTCCATATCTGAAGTTGTGGGTCCCTAAGTGTAGGATTTCCCACTTATATCCTCTGACATTGAAACAATGGCACCCTCTCTAAGAAGATCGTCACTGATATTGATCCGTATCCCCCCTGATCTGAAAGGAGTGTATTAGTTTGCTGTGCTAAGTGTCCTTTCAGTAATTAAAACATGTACAATTTGCCTCCATTTTTTTGCATAAGGAATTATTTTTTTAACCATGAAACATAGATGAATTTGTGAGTTTTAAGCATGAAAATAAGCCTAAAATACACTGTACAATATTGTATAACAGAGAATAAACATCACACATAAGTTTTACACAGTAGACATGATGAAGTAGTTCATCCCTCCTGGGCTACATTTGTTGGTCCAACTCCCAATGGCATGTCCCTCTTTGTAATTATGCTCAAAATTTCAAATAGATGTGTTTAAAAGCCTCTAATAGCTATTTTCTTTGCACCAGTGGCTCCAGAATGCTCAAATTAGTCTAGCTAGACTCGTGTTTCACCAAAATTGGTCTAAAATTGACCTACCAAAGTGTTTTTTCCAATATTAGCTAGAAAAACTCCTCTAAAAGTGGAGAAATATACATAACTGAAGTTAATTTAGGTGAAAACCCCAAATTTAGGGCACCTCCATAGATTCTGTCGGAAAAGACCGTTTGAATTAACTGCAAGTGGTTTGGGCAGGGTGGTCAGATGCCGACCCCCTGCATTAAACTATGTGGTTTATTTTTTTTTTGAAACTCTGCAGCAATGGCATGGAACCCAGAGTCGGAGTTCCAAAGGCTATTTGGAATAGCCGTTGGCACAAACCTTCGAGTAAACCATGCCATGTGACCAACGTAGCAGTGTAACAATTGTTCGAAGCTTAAACCGCCTGCATAATCGTTAACTCTGTGGATAAACATGTGACCAGGATTGTCGGAGGAGTTTAATGTTAGAGCTTGTGGAATTGTCGGCCATATTAAATGTTGTAGTTGTAACTCTGTTCATGTGACTGCAATTTGGGGCCGCCAGCGGGTTGGGACCTCTTTCGGTCCCCCCCCCCCCCCCCCTCAACCTTCAAAACATTACATTTTAACATAATGCGGAAGACTGATAGGTTAAGAAACACATGCTAGCCCGAATGGTGTAGGTCTTGGCGTGCAGGCCAGAGGTTGCAGGGTCAAACCCCCCGGACCTTAAATAAATTTTGGTCAAACCTCATAAGGACACATGGCAGCCTCTGGGCTTGCCACGTGTCACTCATCCAACGAACCAATAAACACATACATCTTTATCCAACGGTCTTGGTTGTGCCACGTGGTGAGATCTAATTGGATTTGGGAAAAAAGAATATTCCCAGTATATGCCACCTTATGACTGTACCTGCATGCTGACTGGGTGTCCCAGTCACTCCTGTCACACAATTTTTAGCTGTTTAGGAACAGGAACATAACAAGATATCTTCCTCATATGACATCGGTTTTTCGAACTGTTTGCGGCGCTAGAATCGAAACGACAAGACCTTTTCGGTTGCTCAGGTTTTGAATAGTCTTGAACACTTTAAATTTTTAGCAAAACACATGTTCTCCTGATCACACCTCCCCATTGGGAAGCTTTTGGACCCCAAAAGACTTTAATCACCTGTTCAGAAGATGATGGTACAACTCCCTCACCTTTTCAACTTCCATCCACCTTGCCTTACTTGGTTTGCTGCCCTTGAGCCCAATTCGAAGATAATCGATGCTTCCCTTCTTAGAAGTGTGTGTCCTCCTGTCAAGGATGGTATCCTCCTTGAGCTCATCCAAAAATTCTGGCGAGAAATCTTCTATAGATCGCAGTTGAATATCACTACCTTTATCATCAATCAAAGGAGGCTCACACAAATGTAGATTTTCCACATAGACAATGGAATACATTTTCATATATGAAGGAAAGTCAAGTTGAAATGGATTATTACCAACTTTTTTAATGATCTTGAATAGACCATAGCGAATGGGCTTGAGATTTTTACCTTCTCCTTGCATCCTTTCTTTGCTTATGTGCAACCATACTTCATCTCCTTCTTGAAACTTGTGATCAAATCTATGTTTGTCATGCCTCTCCTTGTATTTTCTTTGACTCGTCTCAAGTTGTTCTTGAACTTGTTGATGAATAATATGAATTTTCTCAATGAAATTACGAGCCTTGTCAATATCACTATGCCCATAAATTGCAACATCCTTCTCAAAGATGAATTCTAATGGATAATTCGACAAATACCCAAAGAAGGATTCAAAAGGTGAAGTATTTGTAGAAGATTGATTGGCCCGGTTGTAAGCATGCTGAATGTAATGTAGTTTCTCATCCCAAAACTTGGGATGTTTGCTGCAATATCCTCTCAATAGATGCACAATAGTTTTGTTCACCACCTTGGTTTGGCCATCAGTTTGCGGATGAAAAGCAGTACTCTTTTTCAAATTTGTGTCCATCATCTTCCAAAGATTGGACCAAAAATTCCCAACGAACCTGGAATCCCTGTCACTAACAATAGAAGTTGGAAAACCAAAATGAATCCATACATATTGAAAATAAAGTTCAACAGTTTTTTCAGCAGTAATGGTTTTCTTACATGGCATAAGTATACACATTTTACTGAATCTATCCACAACTACATAAATATAATCATGTTGTTTTCTTGACATAGGTATACCTCCAAAAAAGTCCATGGAGACACTCTCCCATGGCCTTGATGGTACCGGTAGTGGCATGTACAACCCAAGCTTCCTATTGTTAGGCTTGATTGTTGCACACATAGAACATCCTCTTATAAAATGTGACACACTATCTATCATGTGAGGCCAATATCAATACCTCTATAGATGCACCACTTTTTTGCTTACCCCAAAGTGTCCAGCAAGAAGAGATGAATGAGCCTCTCTCATGATACTAAGTCTCTCTCCTTGTGGTATACACAGTTTTCCCAAATGAAACAGCAAATTTTTATGCATGTGATAATCATTTTCCTCAACTTGATTCCCTTCACTCAAACTAGCATACACATCTTGAAAATCAGCATCAGATGCATACTGTTCTATGTAACTCTCATGTACAATAGAATCATTTTTAAGTAAAGTAGAAGCACTTATAATTGGCCTTGAAAGCATATAAAAAAATTGATTGAAAATACCTTTCTTGTACCTTATAACCAAGTGAAATTGTGGAAGAAATCCCATCCACCTACGATGTCGTGATTGCTGCAATTTTGTTTGCGACTGCAAGTACTGTAATGGTTGGTGATCGGTATGTATAATTGTCTCTTTACCCATCAATTAGTGTTTCCACTTCTTGATGCTTTGTAACGCATATATCTCTTTGTCATATGTAGGATAATTAGTTATAACACCATTGAATGTGTCAAAATGAAAAGTGATAGGCTTACCATGTTGCAAAAGTACTACGCCCATGGCATAATCACTAGCATCGGTTTGTATCTCGAATGGTTGTCTCAAATTTGGTAATGCAAGGACCAGAGTTGAACTAATCTTGTCTTTTAAAGCTTCAAAATCTTGCTGCTGTTTTCCTCCCCATTGGAATCCTTTCTTCGCACTTGTCACTGCATGCATAGGAGCTGATATGGTAGAAAAGTTATCAATAAAATTTCTCCAATACTGAGTTGCGCCTAAGAAAATTCTTACCTCGGTTACTATTTTGGGAGTGGTCCAATTCACAATAGATTCCAATTTAGAAGGATCAATTCTCAACTCGCCTCCTCCTACAATGTGTCCCAAATAAACCAGAGAAGTCTTTTCGAATTCACACTTTGACATCTTAAGAAATAATTTCTCTTTCTTCAAAACATCAAGTACCATTTTCACATGCAAGACATGTTCTTCTCTTGTTTTGATGAAAATGAGTATATCATCTAAATACACAATCACAAAGTCATCAAGAAATGGACGCAAAAAATTATCCATAACACATATGAAAGTCACCGGTGCATTACACAAACCAAACGGCATAACCAACCACTCAAAGAGTCCTTGTTCGGTTTTGAATGCAGTCTTCCATATGTCACTTTCTGCAATTATTACTTGATGATATCCACTTTGTAAATCTAACTTAGTGAAAAATTTTGCTTCTTTCAGCTGATCTATAAAATCATCTATAATTGAGAGTGGGTATCGATTCTTTATCGTAATCTTGTTCAAAGCTTTGAAGTCGACGCACATGCAACAAGTCCCATCTTTCTTTGGAATCAAGACTATGGGTGAACCACATGGCGAAGTGCTTGGCCTTATGAGTCCCTTGTCCAACATGTCCTTGATTTTCCTATTTATTTCAACATTCTCCATTATCGACATGAGATACATGCTGATGTTTGGAAGAGGACAATCTTGTTGTAGCTGAATCTCATTTTGAATCTCCCTTTTTGGAGGAAATCATGTTGGCTCCTGAAACATCTCATGATGTGCATCAACTACATCATATAAATCTGATTTCAACTTAGGATCACAATCCTCAAATGACTCATGATTAACATTATCTTTAGGCTTAATCATTAGAAGAACAACATTATTACTTGAATTCACCAGCCTCTTTACCTATCCAACATTTACCATTGCAATATTTGTCTTCTTGCGATGTGCTCTAACAATGAAATCCTTTCCATATTTGAATAAATGGTATTTTTTCTCATGGAAATGGAAGATAGATTTCCTATCATACAAGTAAGGACTACCCAACACAATACCTATAATATCAAGTGGAACCACATCTGATTCAACAGTCTCAACAAAATGTGTAGTTATTGCGAAGCGCAATATGCACTTCTTTGAAACCTATAAATTTGCATCCTTACAAATACACCCAAGTGGATATGGTTTTGGATGTGGAATGGTCTCAAGATTAAGTTTCTTGACCAAGTATTTAGAGATTAAGTTTTCTTGTGACCCATAATCAAACAGTGTGTCAATCTTGGTATGTTTGGATATGACCCTCACATGAAACAATTTAATTCTCTCTTCTTCATTTGGAGCTTGTATGTGATAGTTTGAAGTACTAGTACTAGGTTTAGTTTCAATTTATATTCCCTTCATGTTATTCAATCCCATGGCTATAATTTTTGATTCATCACCTGAATCCTCTTTTAAGTCATGTTGAGTTGTAGTTGCATTTTTCTGCTTCCCTTTGTTATTGTTATACTTGGGTCTCTTTTCAGGATGTAATTTCCAACAAATTTTCACTTCATGGCCTTCTCTTGAACAATGTTTCAAACCAATTTCTTTACCTCTTTCTTGACAGATGCATTCTTTTTTCCCTTACCTTTTGAGGTATTTTCTTTCTTTTCCCCTTAAAAGGTTTCTTCCTACTCTCATCAATAATTTTTTTCCCTCTTTCTCCTAGATGTGTAGCCTGAACACAAACTTCATCTAAGCCTATAGGGTTAAACATGAAAATAATATGTTTTAGGTAGCTATGTAAGCCTCCTATTTACTTGAGAAAAGTATCTTGGCTTTGAAAAAATACCCCTAATAAGAGAGCTCTTCTCCTAAATTCTTGGGTGTATTCTTGTACATTTTGTCCTTTCAATTGTCTAAAATTTTCCCAGTTCATTATGGATTTCTGCATGTGAGCTAATGGATAAAAATTTTGTTTTATTGCAGTAATGAAATGAGTCCATGATAAGATAATATTACCATTTTTTTTATCTCCTCCTTTGTCTTAGATTCCCACTAAACAAGAGCTGCACCTTCCATACTCAATGAAGCTAGTTGGATTTTGGTATCATCCTCATGAAGGTTTTGAATTCTCAAATAGACCTCCAATTGCCTAATCCAATTATCAATATTTTCTGCATTGACTTCACCATTAAACATTGGAAATTCAAAATTAACATCAAGTTTTAGAAAATAAATTTTACCAGTGTTCTTTGACTTGTGTGACTGGTGTACTGAAGTTGAAGTAGATGATGATGATGATGAGAGCGAGGATGGTGAATTTCCACTGCCTCCAATTCTTGCATTGCCCTTCTTTGATTTATCTTCATCGTTGTGACCTCCTGGTGACCCCTGACCTTCCTTGTGAAGTTTGGATCCTTCTCCTTCTAATCTTTCATTCCTTTCTTGATTAAGGACTCTCGCCATTTCAGTCATGTCAAGGAATGCTTTCCTGAACACTCTTTCTTCTTCTTTGGGATTCACCTCTTCATGGATTTCTTCTTCTCCTGAATACATGCTTAATGTACTTCTGATTCTTTTGGAGGTGAAATATGTGGTGGAGAATGTGGCAATGTTGCCCTCCTTTGCTGCGGCTCACTTTGAGAACCTCTTGCTTCCACCAATTTTCCTTCTCCTCTCTTAATCTTGAGCCTAGTAAGCATGAAAACCCTTAAAAATAGTTAAACAAATATTTTCACACTAAAACACCAGAGAATAAACTCTAGCTATGATACCAACCTGATCTGAAAGGAGTGTATTAGTTTTCTATGCTAAGTGTCCTTTCAGTAATAAAAACATGTACAATTTGTCTCCATTTTTTTGCTTAAGGAATGAGGTTTTAAACCATGAAACATAGATGAATCTGTGAGTTTTAAGCATGAAAATAAGCCTAAAATACACTATACAACAGTGTATAACAGAGAATAAACATCACACATAAGTTTATACAATAGGCATGATGAAGAAGTTCACCCCTCCTGGGCTACATCTGCTAGTCCATCTCCCAATGGCATGTCCCTCTTTGTCATTGTGCTCAAAATTGAAAATACATGTGTTTACAAGCCTCTAATGGATGTTTTATCTGCACCAGTGGCTACAAAATTCTCAAATTAGTCTAGGTAGATTCCTGTTTCACCCAAATTAGTCGAAAATTGACCTCCCAAAGTTTTTTTCCCAATATCAGCTAGAAAAATTCCCCTAAAAGTGGAGAACTATACATAACTGGAGTTAATTTAGGCTAAAACCCAAAATTTAGGGTGCCTCCACAAATTCTGTTAGAAAATACCATTTGAATTAACTGCAAGTCGTTTGGACGGGGTGGTCACATGCCGACCCCCTGCCTTAAAATCTGCAGTTTAAATGTTTTTGAAACTCCGTAGCAATGGCATGGAACTCAGAGTCAAAGTTTTGAAGGCTGTTTGGAATAACCGTCAGCACGAACCTTGGAGTAAACCCTGCCATGTGACCAACGTAGTAGTGTAAAAATTGTTCGAAGCTTAGACCGCCAACATAATCATTAACTGCACGGATAAACATGTGACCAATATTGTCAGAGGCGTTTAATGTTAGGGCTTGCAGAACCGTCGACCATATTAAATACTGCAGTTGTAACTCCATTCATGTGACCGCAATGTTGGGGCTACCGATGGGTTGGGACCGCCGGTGGTCCCCCCCCCTCAACCTTCAAAACATTACAGTTTAACATAACGCGGAAGACTGATAGGTTAAGAAACACATGGTAGCCCAAATGGTGCAGGTCTTGGTGTGTAGGCCGGAGGTTACAGGGTCGAATCCCCCGGACCTTAAATAAATTTTGGTCAAATCTCCTAAGGACACGTGGCAGCCTTCAGTCTTGCCACATGTCACTCATTCAACGAACCAAATATAAACACATACATCTTCATCCAATGGTCCTGGTTGCACCACGTTGCGAGATCTGATTGGATTTGGGAAAAAGGAATATTCCCAGTATATGCCACCTACTGACTGTACCTGCATGCTGACTGGGCATCCCAGTCACCCCTATCACGAAAATTTTAACTGTTTAGGAAAACGAATAGAATGTGATATCTTCCTCATACGACATCATTTTTTTGAACCGTTCGTGGCGCCGAAATCGAAATGATGAGACCTTTCCAGTCGCTCAGGTTCGGTATAGTTTCAAGCACTTTAAATTTTGAGCAAAACACATGATCTCCTGATCACCCCCTAGACAAACCAGTGAGGAAATAGATATTAGAAATATCAAGATCTAAGTCTTGATCACCAATGACAAAAAATTGTTAGTCTACATCCCTCCATTTCATCAAATACTGCAATAAATCCACTTGGGACCTCATCCTATGTGTTTGGAAGAATTTGAGAAATCTGAAGTTGTGGCGCCCTTATGCAATTTGTATCTTGTACTGCTTCTTGGTCCTCGACCTCATGCCCCCTTTCTTTCCAGTCGATCGCCATAATTTTCCTAAAAACCATTAATTAACAAGAAATATACATCTTCCATGGAAACAAATTGGTAGTTCATTGGTTAAAATTTGAGTTTTTCCAAAATTAAAATTGCACTCGGTGCCAACGCGATTGTGTGCCAATTTTCATGTGCTGGTATTTTAGGGACTAAGGTGAGTAGCGTGAACCCGACGAGTGAAACATGGGCTAGTCGCAAAAAGCCCTAATTTTTCAAGGGCTCCCTCATGAGGAAAAATATGAATCAAAATGCTCAAAGATGAAGTAGAAATGCTGGCAAAGGCAAGGAATATTACCTGCAACAAATGGAACTGAAATGGTGTCCTGGATGAGCTGAACGAGGCACCTGAAATTTGAATAAAAATGGAGGGAAAGTGCTATGGTAAAATTTCAAATGGTAAAAGTGATTTTTATTTTTGACTTTTGGTTATTTAAAGAAGCTTTTCCCATGTTTTGATTTAAAAATGATTTTTTTATCATTTTATGAGTAATTTTCCCTATATTTATATCTTTTCTCGATTAATGTGAAATTTTCTTGCATGCGCAGAATCAAATCATTATAAGTTAAATTCGATCGATGGTGAAAGACACGTTATCTTTTAGCACTTTTTCGAACTCATGAAAACAAACAGAAAATGAACACCCGTGGAGTCTACTTTAAGCTCTTTTCTGAGTCTCGAAATATGAAAATATTGTTGAGAACTTGTCCTTTTGAGCTCATTAAATTAAATGAATTGACATCATCTCAGTCAGCATTTACCCCTTTTTCTGGTTGAGGTTGAATATTTACAAAAAAGGAATACCTTTGTCAATCATGATCGGGAGGTTCTCTCGGATATTGTTTTCCACCTTTTACGATTTGAGAGACTATTTACAAAAATGGACCTTTTGGAGTTTTATTTTCCGTCTCTTTTTCAAACTCCCTAAATATGAAAAAGATACCAAGCTACCCCTACGTCAGACTCGTTAAACATAATCAACAAAGGACCCTTCACCATGATGAGACCGAGCTACTCCTTCCTAGGGATCGTTAAACTTACTAGGATGGATTCATCCATAAGGTGAAATTATACGCTAAGCATATGGTATCCACTTCAAGATTGTTATAAAAAATAAAGATGTACTCGCTAGGAATTAGCTGGGGAAAATGGAGGTGAAGTATATTTTGTTTTTTGCACCAAAGGAAACATGTCGCTCTTGAATATGACACTCATTTGCATTTCGTGCCAGGTTGGGGACATCCTTCATTCATCACTTTCCTTCCTAGGTTTGGGAAATCCATTTGCCTCTCATTTGATCATCACCTACCGTCATCATGACCTTTGATCCTATTTTGAGTCAAAAGCCTCCAAATTACGGAGTCGTGTCGCTGATATGTTCAATAGAAGTCCTATTTGTAAAGTCAAACACCCTCTACTTATTTGACCCTATCTGCAACAATCCTAAATCACTCCTATCATCTTGAGAAATCCTTTGTTTCGTGTTGACGATGTGGGAATAATTCTAGCCCTCCTTCGACAAATCACTTCCTGTTGACTTCAACTCATTATCTAGGAAGATGATTTAGAAACTCCCTTTCAGTACCTTGGAGCTTTCATGCCTCAATGACAGCTTCTTCGTGTTGGACGACATGTTCACATCATTGTCTTTCGATTAGATGATTCTAATATTGTTTGAATTCAACTCATTCATTCACACTTGTATATTTTAATGTCACACCTTAAGGGCCATCATCATTATTGGTGGTTTCTCTCACGCCTGTTAATGGTTTACATCATCGACCGATGGTCAGGTGGTTTCTACCATGTTCGACATCATCACATCTATTCACATGGTTAGATTTGTATAGTAGGTACATCGAGATAGAGACAAAGACCCCAGATCACATCTATTATTATCCACACTGTGTGGAGTTATTGAGTATTCATGATTGTACACATGATCCTTTCTATACAGATAGCTACGACCATACTGCGGATCTATTTCCATGATATCTTTCAGACGGATGGTTGCGCCCATACTGTGGGTTCATGTGTTATTTGATTCCTATTCAAAGATATGTTATTAGGCATGTTTATATCATAGATATCATATATTGTATTGTGTTTGATTTATAGGTCTCTTGACGGTGCTTTTCCAAAGTCCTTTCCATGGCTGATAAAGTGATTCAACCATCACTTCTAGTTTTCTTACAAGATTTAGGGGGCATATGTTACACAATGTTTTGTAGGATTCCTCATTTATTATCCCAAGTGTCATATTTTATGTCTCACATTTCACACATGTCGCAAAATGAAAAAATATGAATAAAATTTTTCATCCTAGACAACATAATTAAGCTATCCCTGAATACCTAAAAGAGAAATGTCCTGAATATTTTCTGTAAAAGTTTGTAAAAAACATTACTTTACATGCCTAGCACAGTTTGCCCCTTAGTAAGCTCGTGCTTGTCACCCTGTCCCTATCCCATGAACAACACTTCCATTGTGGAAATTCAACAGTAAAGTCACGCTGGTCATCTTTAGGCAGGTTCTCCAAAAATGGAGCAGAAGCTTTGACCTCTAAAATTTTCTAGAATGAAGTTCTCGTACTTGTTGGTTGAGGATATGGTCAAATACTCCCATGTTTGGCCCTTGATATTATCTCTAAATATTTCCCCCATTTGAGATAAAACCTTTCCTCGCATTAGTGGATCCTTAACATTCTTAGCTCTACCATAAGAGAGTGCCATGCTATTGAGTCTTCGTTGGACATTGCTGGTTTCCTTAATTCTACTTGATTGCGCCTACATTCTTCTAATTTGACAAATAAGGAGAAGATATTGAAGAGTGTGGCTTGGACTTGGATTATCACTCTGAAGGATGGCTTCAACGTCAAGACATCTATTGTAAGCATTCCTCTATTAATTTTATAATACAAAGTATACTTTGCTTCCCATAAATATGTTAATTTTAATTGGTTTCACTTGATACTCCTTGATCTGTCATGTAGTTTGTTAAACTAGGAAAGCTTATATCCTTTGTCACGGTTGTTACGAGGCCCACTCATTAGGATAGAGGGATCACTTCTTTCCAAAGAAGGGATTTCCTGCATAACACATACCAAGAATCTAATGAGGACTTTAGTTATGCAAAAAATTCTTGTATTACATGCCTTTTCCCACAAATGCAATCATAATCCTTGGTCATGTAGCATATCTCTCACTTCTCCCACAATTCTTTGGTTCTTTCTCTTAGCTACCCCATTCTGCTATGGGTTATGGGGTGTTTTTAGCTCTCTTTGAATGCATTCTTTCGAACATAAATCCTTGAAGTCATATGAAACATACTCACCTCCATTATCGCTCCCGAGAGCCTTCACATTCTTTCTGGTCACTTTCTCAACAAGTGCCTTGAATTCTACAAACTTTGAGAATGTCTCATTCTTCTTTCACGCGAATAATATCCAACACTTCCTTGAGAAATCATCAATAAAAATAGCATAGTACTTATGTCGAGAAGTGGAAGCTACCGAGAAAGGTCCACAAACATCAAAGTGGACCCTTTCCAAGAATGCATGTGCTTTGCTGTCACGATCATGGAATGTGGATTTTACATACTTCCCCAAGGTACAACCATTATAGACATCCTCCTGATCAAGTGATCCTTTAGGGAGGCCATTGGTTATTTGTTGCATAATATTTAAGGTGCCATGATGCAAATGGCCCAATATCCTGTGACAAAGTTCACCAACATCACGACTATGCACCTTCTCTTCCTTATTTCTTAATGCAACACAACCTTCCACATCAAGTTTATACAATTACTTCACATGTCCAATGGAATTGTGCCTCAGAAATGATTTAACTTTACTAGAGATCACATCATAACCAAACTCTTCCAGAACTGCTACATAGATGAGGTTCTTATTCAGGCTTGACACAAACATGACATATTTTAGGTGAAGATGGGATTTCGACTCCCTCTTAATGGTTACTTTACCAATCCCGATAACACTATACCTTCCCTTATCCAAAAGCTCATTATGCATCTGGAGAGATTTCTCCTCTAGCTCACTGAAAAAATCTCCACACCCTGTCACATGGAATAAGGCACCTGAGTCCAAGTAGCACACTCCCCATCAAAGTGTTGGCCATGCATGCGATAAGGGTTAAATCTAACTCAAACTGTTTAGCCAAATAATCACCTGTTTCTCCTCTTGAGTTATTCTTGCTAGAATTTTGTGTGGATACTTTGTAGCAAAGTGCCCAAATTCATGACAATTGAAGCATTTTATTTTGGACAAGTATTTCTTCTTGCCCCCTTGGCAGGATTCTATTTTGGTTTGAGGTTTCTTCCCTTTTCCATTATTTCCCTTTCCAGCCAATGAAAATTTTTATTCATCCTCTCCCTTGGATGAACTTCCATATCTAGCATTTCACCTGATCTCTTCTTGTACCAAATCAGACCATAAGTGTTCCCAATTCGACAATTTCTCCCTCCCGTTCACCAATTATTGGTAGCTATGCCAACTTTTGGGAAGTCCCAGAAGAGATAGAATCACCAAGTCATCTTATGCAACATTCACAACAACCCCTCCAAGGTCATCCCAAACCTGTGTAAACTTGGTGAGATATTGTGAAATAGTATCATTCTTCTGCATCTTAATATTTCAAAGTTTGTCTTTGAGGGCTGGTTTTATATGGTCATTTTTATTCTTTAATAGTTTTTTCAGTTCCTTCCACATTACAAAAGGAGTTTATTTCCCATGGATTTTTGAGATAATTTGGTCTCACACTCCCTCCAAAATTATTCTCCTCGCCTTGGCTACATCTTTCTTCCATTGGGCTAGGTTCTAGGCATCAACTGATCTTGGTTTTGGAATTTCTATCTTGAAATATTCTAGCAATTTATTGTCATCAAGCACCAACTCCATATGATCCTTCTAGGCAACACAATTTTAGTTTCCTTCCAAGGCATATTCTAATCTTAGTCCATTGAAGGCCATTCTCCCAACTCTAAAGAAATCCCGCTACACAGAAGTTGCAGATTCGAACCTCCTGAGGAACAACGTCAAAATTCTTGTTCTAATGTGAATCTTGCTCTGATGCCATGTATAAATATGGTGATATAATTGAAACTGCTTAAGAAATTTAATCTAAATCAAGAGACACAATTATACTCTAACGCTCTGCGGAAATTAATTCACAATTTAGAAGAACATTCACAAACATGCATCAATCACATACACAATTACATAGATTTATCTAGGGGAAACCAATTGGTGAAAAGCCCTTAAGCCTTATTGCATTAACCATATGAATAGAGAATATATTACAATTTATTTCTTGCTCTATGCACAACCTGAAAGGGAATAACCTATCTCTCTACTCAATGAGAAGCTCTGACCTAGATTTAGTCAATTTTTGCCTCTGCTAACCCCTATTTCCTTGTGAAAATCCCGAGGAATTAACCCCTGTTTTTAAGAAATTTCCCTCCAATTGATTGCGCAATACCAAAGATTTATCCTTTGACTACATGCAATACCTGTACACTCGAGACTAGTCTACAAATAATGTTACACTTCCTTGGAATATCAACCACAGCTAGGGAACTCAAATTTTCTACATGCAATAGATAATTTTGGTTGATTGAATAGATAACTAGATGATCACCGAGTTAGACTATTTTTCCACTGCAAAACTGACCTTCCAACTAGTTCTATAAACAATTAGAACTAGTTTCACTAAATATAACTATAAATAATTGACATGGATTACTAAAATTTAGCAATCACACCTAAGTAATTGAACTCCAAACCCTCTAACTCAAATTTACTAAGCTCACTCAGTGGAAAGAGCCATGTCACACAAGTTAACTACCTCCAAGTTGTCTTGATGTGAAAAATCAATTTTCTCAATTTGACCAAGGAAAAGTCAAATTGAGACTTTATTGCTACACTTCTCAACATGAATTTATTGATTTTTCTAATGTTTTTTCTGAAAAAGGAAGGCTTGTATCCCTTCTTCATCCAATCCATCTTTGACTTATTTTTTCATCCTAAGCATTTGGGAAAGTTGATTTGTTCTTATTTTTCTCATATAGATACTTGACCTTCCTGATAGTTTCCTTCAAGGCCTTGGGCTCATCAAATATTAATTTTTCAATATAAAATGAAGGAAACTCTAATCTCAGTGTAAATCATTATCTACGCACCTTTTCAATCAAATCACCATGGTTAATATTTTTTTTTAATACATTTTTTGGTTTCCAAGCCCATGGTTTTGGTAAACCATGGTATCCAAGAGCTGGAGGAAAAAAAATTAAATTATAATCGTACAATTATATTTTACCATATACAACTGTTACACAGCATTTTGTCACAGTGATCGTAAATGTGTGAACAAAATATTTCTTATACAGAGATAGACAGTAGGGGATTTTACTGGTTATTTCACCTTTACTAGAAAGGATGAAACCAGAAGCTTCTGGCCCTCTTATTGGCTCTGCCTAAAGAAATATAAGGTAAACACTAAATCGATCTGGAAATGAAAGTATTTGTTTATGTTTGCAAAGTATTCATTAACCAAATTTTATGTGTGAATAAGCAAGTTCAGTTTTTTGCAATGGAAGTAATGTGGTTTGAAGTGAAACAAATGAGATTTGATCACTATATAAATCTCATTGTGAAAAGTGGACTTATTAAAAGTTACTGTTTAATGTAGTAAAATCTGAAATATAGCAGCAAAAATGCACGGCATAACAGTAAGCATTTTTTTAAGCAGTTCACCCCTCTCTTGGGCTACCTCTGCTGGGTCCAAAAGCCTCCAAATAGGCTTTTCCCTCTTTCATTAATGCTCAAAATAAGTATTACACTATGAAGAAAGCCTCAAAAGGCTAAAATGGCTGCAAATTCAGAAACAGAGGACTGAAAATAGTAAAAATCGACTATTCATTCACCTCAAATGGATGAGTATAGTCCAACACAACTGATTTTTCACCAAGCCCTAGTGGCTCCACAAGAAAATTCGCTGATAAAATCATTGAAAAAGTGCCCTGATGGCTCTGCAACCTGTCCCAACAGCTCCAAAATGTTTCAATACTCCCAAATAAAAAAAAAAATCGCTTCAATTGGACTTCCCTAGCTCCAGTTATGGTCAACAGAAGTTTTGCCCTTGAAAAGCTCCATTAATTGTGGAGAACTGGAGTTAACTCCAGTTAAAATAGCAACTTCCCCCAAATCTTTCGGGTGCTCTCAAAATTTGACGGAAACATTAAATTTGACCGTTTCATAATCCCGCGTTCACATGCGAACATTTGGGCTAACCTAACTGTTTTAACAACATCTGCTCCACTCCATAGCACGTGCTTTAAACCCACGTGGCTTTACCTTAAACCATACGTTATGCCATGTTTAACCTTTGTTACGTGGGTTGTAACAGTTAACAAAACATTGCCCACGTGACTTTTGATATATAACCCAAACTTTAGGCTTGTGGGTTTTAACACTTTTTCATATTTTGAATTTTGTTTAATATATAGTATGGTTTAATATTTAGTTTTTAATAAGGTTTAATTAATTTAAAATTAATTAAAACATATATTAATTAATATTATATATGATTAATTTAAATCATATAAAATATAAAAAATTATATAATTCAATAATCTATTAAACCTTAATAAAAAATAAAATTATCCCAAACCATAATATTAAAAAAATTTCCTTTCAAAATTGAAGGTTATTGGGCGATTTCAAAATGCAATATCTCCTCCATATGGTAACGGATTTGAGTGCCGTTCATGGCTACATGATCATTTTTCTGAGCTCTTTCCTGTCATTCTAGTTTGGACCAATTCTGAGCAACTAATTTTTTGAGCATTTTTCCATTAAGGACTTGATCTCCTGATCACACCTCCCAAATGGGAAGCTTTTGGACCCCAAAAGCTCTCTTATTACTGAAACTGATGATGTGGAGACTTATTCTCCATTCTTCCACCCTTGAATAACTAAAATCTACTCGATTTCATCAAATGGAGCTTTTGAGAAAATGATAAATTGTCTCTGGAATCAACTGATCGACCATTGCTAAGATTGACAGTCATGATGCAAATGATTAAAATTTTCAAAACAACAATTGTAATCTGCAGAAAAAAAAAAAAATCTACACTGATCAAACTTCCTATAAGCCTTAAAATAACTTTCACCTTGCAAACTGTTCCCATGGCGAATTCTACCATTCTGAAACCAACTTTTTCCCATGTTGAATGGTGTGTCCTCCTTGCTTGCACTGCTTTTATTTGACACTTCATTATCTGCATTGGCTGACCCAAAAGGTAATTTGTGCAACATAAAATCATCTTCTTTCAAAGTCAAACTGTTATTAAATTGAGACATATTATTAGCAACATCATAAAAAGGCGAATGCTCAAATCTAGTTGTTTCAACAGTAACAAAGTTAGACTTTGACTTGCATTAACCAGTATTTTCAATTGACTTGCATTGAGTAAAGAAGATTCCAGCTTCTTCTTGTGTGCTCTCACAATGTACTCTTTACCATATTTGAACAAGTGATACTTGTTTTCATGGCAATGAAAGATGGCCTTCCTGTCAAATAAGTAAGGACTTCCCAAAACAATACCTGAGATATCAAGTGGCATCACATCAAGTTCCACTGTGTCAATAAAATGTGTAGTTATTGCAAAGTGCAATATGCACTTCCTTGAGACTTGCAAATTGGCATCCTTTCATATCCATCCAAGTGGATAAGGCTTCAGATGTGGAATGGTCTCAAGTTTAAGTTGCTTGACCAAGTCTTCAGATATAAGATTCACTTGTGACCCACTATCAAACAATGTGTCAATTTTGCTATATTTTGAAATTACTCTCACATGGAAGAGCTCTATCCTCCTCTTTTCCTCATGAGTATCTTTGTGACAATTCAAAGAGCTAGAACTGGGAGTTGTGTCTTGCACCACTTCTTTCCCCTTAATGTTCTTTAAAAACATGGCTATGCTTTTTGTCTCATCTCCTGAGTCTGACCCTAAGTCTTGCTCAACCGTTGCTACAGTTTTCTCCTTTTCTTTGGTCTTGTTTTTGTTCTTGTATTTTTCTGGTTTCAGTTCAGGATGAAGCTTCCAGCAATGATCTTCATCATGACTTGTCTTTAAACAGTTCTTGCAAAAGAACTTTCCTTTTTCTTTTCTTGAATTTGCAACTCTTTTCTTTCCTTTGTTTTTGAAATTACTATCCTCATCAAAAATATTATTTCCTCTAGCTTCTAAATGTGTAGCCTGGACACAGACTTCATCTAAGTTGGTAGGATTAAACATTAGAATAGTATGTTGCAAATAATTGTGCAAACCTCCTATGTATTTCAACAAGGTGTCTTGACTTTGTAAGTCTACTCCAAGTAGAAGTTCTCTCCTTCTAAAATCTTGGGTATAATCTTGCACATTTTGACCCTTAAGTTGCCTAAAATTTTGCCAATTCATAATTTCTTTCTCAATATGAGCAAGAGGATAAAACTGTTTCTTAATAGTAGTAATAAAATCATTCCAAGTTAGAGTTATCTTACCATGCTTTTTAATTTCCTCCCTGGTCTTGGCTTCCCACCAAACCAAAGCTGCTCCATCCATTCTCAAAGAGGCTAATTGGATTTTTGTGTCATCATCATGCAAATTCTGAATTCTTAGATAGACTTCCATCTGTCTAATCCAATTATCCAATTTTTCTGCATTCACATCACCATTAAACATCAGCAACTCAAACTTTAGATCAAGCTTTAACAAAAGATTTCTAAGAGATGTTTTTGTTTTGTGTGACTGATTAACAGAAGTTGAAGAGGATGATGTGGAGGAAGAGGATGACGATGGAGATGAAGGATCACCATTTCCTCCATTCCCTTTATTAGACTTATCATTGTCTTTCTTCCCTCCTAAAGAATCTCCTTCTTCTTTTTGGTTTCTAGACCCTTCTCCAGCAATCCTATCATTTCTTTCCTGGTATAGGATCCTAACCATCTCAGTCATGTCCAAGAAAGCTTTTCTAAAGACTCTTTCTTCTTCCTTGGGATCCATTTCCTCATGCAGTTCTCCTTCTCTGGAAGACATGTTTGTGGCTGATTCTAAGGCTAATGAGGATGAAATGGAAGGTGGAGATAATGGCACCCTAGCCCTCCTTGGTTGAGGATTATCTTGTTCTCTAACCAATTGACCTTCCCCTCTTTTCAATTTCAGCCTAGTAAGCATCAAATTTTGCAGAATAACAAAATATTCTTGCACAAATTTCACAAACTCTTAAGCAAAACCTAGTGCTCTGATACCAATTATATCTGAAATGTGTGAACAAAATATTTCTTATACAGAGATAGACAGTAGGGGCTTTTACTGGTTATTTCACCTTTACTAGAAAGGATGAAACCAGAAGCTTCTAGCCCTCTTACTGGCTCTGCCTAAAGAAATATAAGGTAAACCCTAAATTGATCTGGCAATGAAAGTATTTTTTTATGTTTGCGAATTATTCATTAACCAAATTTTATGTGTGAACAAGCAAGTTCAAGTTTTCTGCAATGGAAGTAATGTGGTTTGAAGTGAAACAAATGAGATTTGATCACTGTATAAGTTTCATTATGAAAATTGGACTTATTAAAAGTTACTGTTTAATGTAGTAAAATCTGAAATATAGCAGCAAAAATGCACAGCATAACAGTAAGAATTTGATTAAGCAGTTCACCCCTCTCTTGGGCTACCTCTGTTGGGTCCAAAAGCCTCCAAATAGGCTTTTCCCTCTTTCATTAATGCTCAAAATAAGTATTACACTATGAAGAAAGCCTCAAAAGGCTAAAATAGCTGCAAATTCAGAAACAGAGGACTGAAAACAGTAAAAATTGACTATTCATTCACCTCAAATGGATGAGTATAGTCCAACACATCTGATCTTTCACCAAGCCCTAGTGGCTCCACAAGAAAATTCGCTGATAAAATCACTGAAAGAGTGCCCTGATGGCTCTGCAACCTATCCCAACAGCTCCAGAATGCTTCAATACCCCCAAATAAAAAAAAAAATCGCTTCAATTGGACTTCCCTAGCTCCAGTTATGGTCAACAGAAGTTTTGCCCTTGAAAAGCTCCACTAATTGCAGAGAACTGGAGTTAACTCCAGTTAAAATAGCAACTTCCCCCAAATCTGTCGGGCGCTCTCCAAATTTGACGACAACATTAAATTTTTCCATTTCATAATCCCGTGTTCACATGTGAACATTTGGGCTAACCTAACTGTTTGAACAACATCCGCTCCACTCCACAGCACGTGCTTTAAACCCACGTGGCTTTACCTTAAACCATACGTTATGCCATGTTTAAACTTTGTTACATGGGTTGTAATAGTTAACAAAACATTTCCCAGGTGACTTTTGATATATAACCCAAACTTTAGGCTTGTGGGTTTTAACACTTTTTCATATTTCGAATTTTGTTTAATATATAGTATGGTTTAATATTTAGTTTTTAATAAGGTTTAATTAATTTAAAATTAATTAAAACATATATTAATTAATATTATATATGATTAATTTAAATCATATAAAATATAAAAAATATATATAATTTAATAATTTATTAAACCTAAATAAAAAATAAAATTATCCCAAACCATAATATTAAAAAATTTTCCTTTCAAAATTGAAGGTTATTGGGCGATTTCAAAATGCAATATCTCCTCCCAACGGTAACGGATTTGAGTGCCGTTTGCGGCTACAAGATATTTTTTCTGAGCTCTTTCCTTTCGTTCTAGTTTGGACCAATTCTGAGAAACCAATTTTTTGAGCATTTTTCCATTAAGGACTTGATCTCCTGATCACACAGTCCCTGCAATACCCATCCCGCACGTTGGAGGGTCATTTCTGTGATTAATGAAAAGTGTCATACCTTGAAAAGACCTCCATTGCATCCCTATACATGAAGGTAACATTCCTCTTGGTGACATTTTCCTGAAAAGAGCATCAAAAATCCCTGTTTTTGCCTTGGCGCGAGTAGCTAGTTCTACCCTCGCACCGATGTGGAAGATTAACACTAGGGCCCGCACCACCTGGCGCTCTGTCCTAGTGTAATGCCTGCGCCAAGCTGTTTTAGGAATTTTTTTTTAAAATAGAGGCAGAGGTTCCATTCCAACCACCTCAGGGATGAGTCATTGGAAGTGGTTGAACTGAAACAACCACAAACTCCTTCCTTTAGTTAGTAGTTTCCACCTCCCTTGGAACACTCCTAAAGGATAGGCCTCCCTTCCACCTTTGTAGGGATCCAAACCTCTTCCTTTTCCTCTATATAAAAAAGCCTTCTCCCTTTATGAAAGCTATTTGAACAAAGATAATTATACAGCTGAAGTGTTGAACCTGGAGAACTGAACAATAGTTGAATAATTGAGTTATTGAGAAGGTATATCAAGAAGGAACTCCATCAAGAGGTCCCTTATCCTGTCTGAATTCCCAGACGAGCTTTGAGACATGCTTCACCTAAATCTCGCTGGAAGAGACCATAACATCAGAGCATGGATGTATCTCTTATTTCTACCTAATAATATAGGTGACTATTGTCTGGTTCCCATCTTGTATTTTGTCTTTATGGAATGCAATATGATTAGTCTTCTCTGACTGACTAGTAGTTTTTGGATGAAATTAGTATGTGGTATGTGGTTATCATTTTTTGATCTTTGTGCAGGTGTCCAAATGCGATAAGCGAAGGGGTTGTGACTTGCCTTTGATTAGGAGCGAGAGGTTCTCATCATCACTACGATTGTCAACGACAGCTTTGGACCATAGGTAGGCCATCTTATCGCGTCCTCTTTCATTAAAATATCTAGGAACCTACACTCTAGCATGATTCCTTGTTACTAGACCCACTCTAGGGATAGAGGGATAGTCTCTATCTATAGAGAGGATTTACCTACATAACAAGTTGGCGACTCCACTAGGGTCAATGTGAGTTTGTCTTTGATCTTGTTGGGTCATTTTCTGGGTTTTTTGTCTTGTTATTTACCTTTCTGGTTGTTTAACTATGCTTCAAACCCCTGTTCAACCCCAGAGTGTCAAGACTAACCTTTGCTTTGTAGATTTTTTTCCCTTTTCCTTGGTTAACTGGCTTGGTGCAGTTTTTCCCTGAACATTCGCGTCGATTGGCGCAAATTGCCTTTGTAGCGCTCGCACCATCCCCTGTTTGGCACTGAATACCGCCTCACAGTTGCACCAACCACTGTAGGTTTTTGGGTGTGAGCTTTTCCATGAGTTTTTGGTCAGTTGTATTTGTTTCTAGGTTATTTTGAAGAGTAATTGAAGTGTTTTGGATTGTATTTTGTTGTTGGAGGCTTGTTTTCCTCAGTTGTTTGTCCATTTATTATCAGTGTAGCTTGAGGTCTTAGGGTTTCTGACTGCCTTGGTGCACTGAGACTTTTTTTTGGAGATCGAGCTTCTTGATAGTTGTCAATTTTGTTCCCTGTTTGATTTCTCTTGGTCTCTTTGATCCTGTTGAGTACGTTCATTAGTTGATTGATTATTGCCTTTCTCGTTTTGATTCTTCTTCTGCTTACTCCAAGCACCGATTACATTGTTTGTATGGGTCATTTTGGATATTTCTCTTTGATTTGAAAAGTTTGTAGCATTAGTTTGGGTATTTTTGTGTTTGTTTCATGTTGTTGGATTCATTCCGCTTCGAATTTTACATTCTCTCTCTCAAGCTAGTGTTTAGTTTTGTTTTTCATGTTATTTATTGCATTGAAAAAACAAAATATTGCATTCTTTTGCTTTGAAAATGAAATGTTCTCTCGCATAACTAGCATTGTATAGGCTAGGAAAGAGTTTTATTTTCTGTAGATTGCATTAGATGCATTAGTGGATGTTTTCATGATTTCATTCTTCATTATTGCTTGAAAGTTTTCTTTCCTTCTCATAGATAGCTTTCATTGAACGAAAATGGTATCCTTCTGCATGTAGTTTTGCATTTAGGAAATTTTCAGATCCAACATACGTTAAGGCCTGGAAACTGAAACCTAATCCAAGATCAACGTTAAAATCTATTTCAATTAACCTAAGGCAACATTGAAACCTAACGAAATATTCTAGTGGTCTAAGTTAGAGATGTGTTTCGGCTTCTTAAAGCCTAGCAGCTATCATTTGCCATCTAGCTTCAGACAACGCTAGTACAGACTTGTGCTCCCCGTATTGTCGAGTATATAAAGGGAGACCCTTCTAGGTTGCAATGCTTTTATCCATAAGAAGCCGAGTCTGCCGCTTTGTAACCGTGATACACCGAACACAACATTCGAGGAGAATGCCTGCACGTATGTTAAATCCTTGGTCATTTCTCTTTTATTTGATCACCAAGGTGTATATGGAAGTTTACAGAAACCTGGCATACCCTCTTGCTTAGAATACCTGAGCAATCATTTTTGATCTTTACTAACTCCTTAAATTTGAAAATATCATCGAGCACTTGTCCTTCCGCGCTCGTTCAAAATTGAAAGTGACTAGAGTCATCTTTTTCCTGTTTCTTGACTCTTAAAACATGAAACAGAAAAGTTTGGTTTCAGTGTCGTAAAATAAACTACCCACGATCACACACCCATTAAAATTTTTAGCACTTCGCTTGTTTTTGTTTGCCTTGATTTCTTGAGTCTTTGCTCGAATCTCTCTTTTTCCTTCTTGTTGTGAAGCAGTCACAATGGTAAAACCACTGGTTTCTTTGTCCTCGCTCCCTTCTAGAGGTAGTCCTTTACCGGACAGTTCATTTGAAACTCCTCAATCCTCTAGGTTTGGCGAGCTTCAACAACCCATTCTCCCGTCGATCTTACCCCTTTCTACCCGATCTCCCGCTGACGAGCAAGTTGAGTTAAATTGGCCTCCCTTAGGTGCTTGGTCTGGTTTTTGGGACGAGGAATAATTCCCTCCTCTTACGTCGGGATCGCCATTTTTAGCTGTTGTTATACCTCCTAGTCCCCGTAGTATTTTTGAAGATCTTGTGGAGGAGTCAGACATGGACGCATCAGGTCCTATTGGCAGTGATGGAATTCCTGTTTCTAATGAAGAATATCAACTTTTCCCTAAAAACACCCCTCATGTGTCTGCTCAATATTCACCATCGGTGTCACTTCCAACTAGATATAGGCATCTAGGTTAGATCATTGCTGGTGTTGCATCCATGGAAGCATCTACTTCGTCCAAGGGTCTAGTCCTTCCATCATTAGGACTATCACTAACAACACCTACTTCGTCGCTTTCAGTTACATCTGTCCCAGTTCAACCTACTGTCTACATGGCTACATCTGCACTAGTCACTCAGTCACCAGCAACCTCGACTGAGATACCTGGTGGCCTTAATTTTGAAGAGTATCTATTAGTTGTTCATCAAAATAACTCTCAAGTTTCTCAACAGCCTCATGCTCCTGTTAATTCGCCACACCATTATGACGAATATGGTAATCCTGTCTATTTTCCCTATCTTTCTCCTCATCACTATGATGCTGTCGGTACCCCCATCTATGCGTTTCCTACTCCCCATCATTATGATGAGCGTGGCATTCTTGTTTATGACCCCTATGAAATCATTCCTAAAATTGGGATGACTTATCAGGTGCAACCCCCTGGCCCACAAGGACAACCCTTTCAAGGAAAACCTTCAATTCAGTCAGAGCTTGCATTAGGTCCTTAGGGAAAACCTTATGGTCCGCAAGGTCAACCTTTACAAGTTCAACCTATGGTCCAACAAGGGAAACCCCAGGGGCCTTTTGGTCAACCTTTGAATCAACCAGGACCTTCTTATGGTCCTGGGGGGAAATATATTCATCACAGGGACAAACTTTTGTACAAAAACCAGGATCATATATTCAAATTGGTCCGAACGTTGCGCAGCAAGGACAACCCTCTGGTCCTCCTCCAGGGAAAACTAGTCCATCGCAACCATCAGGCCAACCTGCTTAGCAAGGGAAACTTGGTGGCTCTCAAGATCCAGGCCAACCTGCTCCGCAGGGGAAACCTGCTCAACTGGCCCAGCAGCCTGTTCAGTCTGCTCAGCAGCCAATGCGCCCTATATATTCAGCTCAACAGGGCCCCACTTATCAAGAGATAGTTCAACCCCAAGGCGCTTATTACCCTCGTGGTCAATATCGACCTGTATATAGTGTGCCTCAAGGCTTTACTTATCACCCTCAATATCAGTTGTAGTATAATCAACCGCAAGGCCATGCTTACATTCCGCCGCAAGATCCTTATGTTTCTCATCAAGGAACTCGATAGTATACTCAGAATCAGTAACCTGGTCCTTAACCTCCGTATCAAAAGAATTATTCGTCTTATCCCCCATATCGTCAGAATCCTTTGGGACAGAACCAATGGGGGCATAATTTTTCTCAAACAGGGTGCAATGTGAATTTGGTTTCTTATCAAGGACCTGCAATGCCTTTTAACCCTCAATTACCATTTCTCGCCACATTGGAGTTACCAGATGTGTCAAAGTTAACGAATGATCCTATTCTTCATAACCCATATTGGCCTCTGGTTCCGACTAATATTCCTAGTGATTGTCCCAAATTTGAGAGCAAGTTCAGAGAAGACCCCCAAGTACATGTTATGACTTACCACTTGTGGTGTTCCTCTAACTCGTGGGTTGACGATTCTATTCGGCTTCGTCTTTTCCAATGGAATCTTAATGGCGCTACTACTAAGTGATATATCGATCTATCTCATGGTATCTTTCAAGGTTTCAACTCTCTCGCCATGGCGTTCCTTACTCATTTTTAGTTATCGGTTTGTTATGAAGCTGGGACACATCTCCTCACCTCCTTGAAACAGGACCATGCTACTCATATCTCGGACCATATTCATGAATGGAGACGTCATCGTCGCTTGATCAAATTTGAAATTCCTGATCAACTTTTTACTCATTGGTTCACTACCTCCTTTTTCAATCAGATTGTGAAAGACATAGCCATGGGGCATGTGTAACCGAGGAAGAGGCCATTGCTCGTGCCCAGTACCTTGATCTTGTGTACTCTCAATCGGGCTTATTGTATGATATTTTGAATGATGCACTTTGACCTGGAACCTCTAAAGCATCGGTGACCCCATCCGTTGACGATATTATTGGTTCTGTGTCTCATACTTCGCGTAAGTCTTCTTCTTCCAACCCTGGGAAGAAAAATTCTAATTCTTCCAATGATATTTCTCCTCAGTCTAGCCCGAATCCTGGTAAAACCTCGGAGGTCAATGTCGTTCAGGCCAATCCTATAGATAAGACTTCTAAAGGAAAAAAGAAGGTTAAGGCAAACCCAAGGCCGATGCCCCGAAACCAGATTCATCCAAATCTCGTGCTGATGATGGTTCGTAGCATAAGCCGAAGTATGCTTATCTAATTTTTTATGAAGAGCACTACACCAAGGACTATCCTTGACGGGCCGAAGTGAGTAGATTTCTCAAGGGCACTCAGGGTACTCCTGCTGTTCTTGAAGAACCTTTTTCGTCTCAGTAGACCCAGATGGTCGAGTAGCCTTAGTCATCTGCTCCATTTGGCTCTCAGGTGTTCATGATGAACAGTTCTGCATCCGTTTCTATCGCTACTCAGTCGAAATATTATGCTGGGTCGCGCTAGGCAATAGGGAAGGATATCGCTGATGGTCCTCCTCCCCCAACTATTTTTGGCCCTCTTGAGATTGAAAAGCCTAGTGCTGGACCGGTTGTGTGACCACCCTCTAAAGGTGTTCTCTGAAATTATTCTTATAATCCCAATGCCCGTGATGCTCAACATTACAGTATTGTTGAGGATTTGGCACAGGCATTATCCGCGATGTCCATGTTAGAAGTACTTCAGATTTGTCTGTCTTAGCAGAAAGCTTTATTATCTGTGATCGGTGGGGTTGATCCTGCTGATACTAGCCTTCTCGCTTTCGATCTAGAAAATTTCATCCCACGACTTGCGCACTATATTGCACTCATTATACAAGTCGTTATTAATGGTCTCGACATCCATCGAGTCGTTTTGGATGAAGGTGCATCAACCTGCGTCATGTTAGCTTCTTGCTGGAAGGCCATTGGCTCTCTGGTCCTAAATTCCTCACCAAATGCCCTCGAATCATTTGATGGAAGGGAATCAAAACCTTTGGGTGTTATCGCAAGTTTTCTGATTACCTTGAAAGGGAAGACAATAAATGTTGAAGTAGAAGTAGTTGATGCCAAAATCAATTACAATATTCTACTCGGTCGTAGTTGGACTCACACTATGCTTTTCGTTCCGTCCACCCTTTTCCATGTTTTGAAATTTTCACATGAGGGCAAGATTGTTACTGTCGATCAATTGTCATTCTTCACCTCTTCTTCTGAGAACAACGTTCCATATGTGGATAAGATCCCTACTCCCGTCGAGAGCGTTGTGCCAGGTCTCTTCAAGGATCCAACCCTCATGGGTATTTTTCCCCTTTCACCACCAAAGACTGTTAAATTTAATATGAACTCTCGGTCCGATGACCCTTGGATTATTCCTTCGCCTGAACAAGTCAATTCATTTGGTGATTCAATGCCTTTGAGTCTGATTGAAATCGATTATTTTGAACTCATTTCTCAATCAAATACTCTACCCTCTGATGATGCTCCTTTGAGCTTGTCTCTTGACGTATATTCTCAATCCCCTTGGCTCAGTGATTTAGACTCGCCTAATCCTTTGAAAGAAGTGTTTCCTTCTGATGAAGCCATCGTGGAAACCATGTCTCTCGAAGACCTGCCATGGGACAATGGTCATCATCGATCTTCGTTTATGCCTGGCCTCAGGGCTATGTCTATATGTATTGAGCATTTTTCATCTCAAGCTCCTTCTCCTCCGCTTCAAATGCCAATCCTGACACATGAAGAATTTACAGAAGGAAACTTGAGCAATATCACACAGATGATGCCTATTGACATTTCTATGAAGCCCGGAATCGTCGAGAACATCCATGTGGGGGTCACTTGTTCTTCAAATGAAGTCCAAGTTTACACTATCCTTTTCCGCGAATTCCATGATGTCTTCGCATGGTCCTACGAAGAAATGCTTGACATTGATCCTAGTATAGTGGTGCATGAAATTACTACCTATCTCGGTTCGAAGCATGTTCGCCAGCATATTTTTCCGATGCACCCTAGAAAGGTTGCGGCCATTAAAGGTGAAGTTGAAAAAATTCTCAAAGCTAGTTTCATTTATCCAATTCCCTTGATAGAATGGGTTTCGAACATCATTCCTGTTGATAAGAAGCAGGGAACTATCCGTGTCTGTGTTGATTACCGTGACATAAATCGGGCCTGTCCTAAAGATAATTATCCTACTCCCTTCATCGATCAAATCATTGAAGACTGTGCCGCGAGTGAGATTTTTTCCCTTATGGATGGATTTTTTGGATATAATCAGATTAAAATTCTCCCGGCTGATCAGCACAAGATGGATTTTATTTGTCCTTGGGGTACCTTCGCATACAATAAACTCCCTTTTGGCTTGAAGAATGATGGGGCCGCATTCCAGCGAGCGATTTCCTACATTTTCCATGACATTCGTCACATCGTTCAGCCTTACCTGGATGACCTTCCAGCTCATTTAGCTAAGCGTAGGGACCATCCGAACCATCTTCGTCAGATATTTCTTCGTTTTCGACACTACAACATTTGGCTTAATCCACATAAGTGTGTCTTCTGTGTTGAGTCCGGTAGAATTTTAGGGTTTATCGTGTCTAAAGACAGAATTTGCCTCAATCCACCCAAGGTTGAGGCTATTTTCAATCTCCGCTCTCCATCCTCCTTACATCAGTTGCAGAGTCTGCAAGGAAAGGAGAATTTTCTATGTCGTTTTATACCAAACTATGCCGAAGTAGCTAAGGGATACACACGACTTTTGAAATAGGACGTCTATTTATATTGGGATGAGATTTCTCAACAATATTTTGATGCGCTCAAGACGTTGTTGGTCAACGCTCCTTTATTACGTCCTCTGAATTATCACTGTGATTTTTCCCTCTATTTAGCTACCACTTTTAGTACAATTACCATGGTTTTGGTACAAGACGATGATGATGGTAACAAACATGTCATTTATTACTTGTCTCATAACCTTCTCGATCTTGAAACGCATTATGCTCATGTCGAGAAGTTAGCTCTAGGTGCGGTCCAAGCCGTTCAACGCTTTCGTCATTATATCCTTTTGCGTATGGTGACTGTGATTTCTGATTCCAACCCCATGACCTATATTTTGTCTCGAAAATTGCTGGGGGGGAAATACTCGAAGTGGATCATTATCCTTCAAGAGTTTGATTTGGAATTTACTGCTGCCAAATCAAAGAAATCACTAGTTTTTGCTGATTTGATTTGTTCCCTCCCATCCGACTCTGCTTCATCTCGTTCTGAGGACCGTATTCCGGATGATACACTTTTCTTGACTAGCACCTTTTGGTCCCCCATGTTTTGATATTTTGGCAAATCAAAAGACAAGGAAACATCAAACCAATCTTTAGAGTTATAGGATCTAGCCCTCCTGTTCTCAGAGAGGGATCTCTCAATTTATTTATTTTTTCAAAGGTTTATCTTATGTGCTTTGGATATTGGTTTTAGACTAGTTATTAGGTGCAAGTGTTAGTTAGTTTATTTCATTGAATTGATACAAAAAAATATGAAAGGTCTAGGAAGGCAGGTAGAAAGAAGGAGTATCAGCTTCATTGGGAAATGGAGTCAAAAAGAGGTTATGACAAACTTATCAATGGATATGGGATATCAAAGGGAAAATATAACTTGGCCACAGGATCCTTTAGTTTATGAATGAGATGGAAATTAATGGTTTAGAAAAGAGAGGTTTAATTCTCAACAAAGGGAATTTGAAAACATGACTTGAACAATAAAGAGGTATTTGGTAGACAGGGCTAACCATAAATTCTACAAACCACACTTTAAGCAAATAATGATTTCAAAACAACTTTCAAAATGAAATCTAAGATTCAAGAGCACATCCTATTTCCTCAAAGATTTTATTTCAAATGACTTAGAAAAACATAAAATATTTACTGATAATTGCAGTCATAGAAGAGGGAACACCTAATACATCTATGATCACAACTATAAAGACCTTTAAGACAACTGTCCAAGCAAGGACAAAGGGAATGATCAGAACAGACCTCCTTGGCTCACTATAAACAAAGATACTTCAAAGGGAGACTTCAATAACAACTTTTAAGTGGCAGCAGACAAGCAGGGAGAACCATAAATCATGTTGAAACCAACTATTCGAACTATTAGAGAAATAAATAAGCATGAGGACTAAAGGGAGAGATTAAAGACTCTAAAATACCTCAGCAGAAGAAAACATAAAACAGTGAAGGATAAACAGGTCTAAGGTGCTTCCAGGAGTCATTTCTTAGCCTAAAAATTTCATCCTACTGTAGTAAGAAATTATGGAACAAAATGAAAACAGGAGAAAACATTAAACATTTCAGAATACTTCACCAACAACCAAGCTCATGGATCCAATGATAGAGCCTTCTCAAGAACAAGCATGCAACAACATCATTAGGGCTTCCAATACTTCAATTTCTTCTTCAACTTCAACAGACTATGTATTATTTCAGAGAGTTTCAGTATTACAATTAGTGATCAACCAACCTGTATCTCATCTTCTTCAGAAGTATTTATAGAAGAAATGAGGAGGTGGAAAAGATTTAGGTTTGAAATGTAATAAATTCTACACTAAATGCAACTCCAAACCTTGAAAACCATGCAAGGCCTAAGGCAGGAGAGCATTGAATTATGATTTTGTTTATTTAATCTATTTTTGTCTTTTAAAACTCAAAGGGAAAAAAAATTGACTTCGAGGCCTATTTCTTATCTTTGTAATAACTTTGCTGACAATTTTAGAATTTTTTCTTTCTTTGGTAATAACTGTTCAGCTGTCTTTAGATAAATATCTTCTGTTTTGGCTATAACTAGGCCTTCTTTGATTGCTTTGAGGCTGCAGGTGTCTTTTGGTAGCTGCAAAGGATTCAATTAGCCTCTGATGTGGCAGTGAAGGCTTCTCTGACTAGATATTATTGTTTTAACCTAAAACACCTTTAATTTACTTGAGTTCTGTGTTTTAGGCTTAATGAAGCCTAATTTTTGTCTTATGGTCTTCAAACTGTCTTCAATCGTGGATCAGGTCTTTGATTAATCGAATTAATGCCTTAATCCTTAAAAAATTGTGTTAAGACCTTAAATTTCTTCACTTCTGCTTTGATTTCATACTTTCAAATTGATACTCTTAGGCTGTGGTGTTTGCTATGTTTCCATCATTGTTACAGGTGCACAGAGGTTGTATAAAGGCATCAGTGCTCATGAGGCACTGATAAAATATAATTTGGAACCCTGCGGAATGGTTTCCTTTGTAAAATAAAGGCCTAGGGGATCGTCATCCTTGGCCGTTGGATCTCTTTTTAAACAACTGAGAAGCCTTTAAAACCTACAAAAACATAGAAAAATTATAAAAATCCTGTGGGGAAAAGGTTTAAATTGCTTCAGAGGTTTAGGTTTGAGCGTGGCCATTGGATGAACAGAACCAATGGTCAAGATTTCTTGTTGGGGTCAAAAGGAGAGGCTGTTGGATAAATGGTGGATGGATTAAGTCCCGGACGTTAGATCAGATTGATCAACGGCCAAGATTAATCGGGTTAATATGATGCAAAATGGGGTAATATTATGATAAAATGGAAGAAATTACAAAGGAAATTGGTTGAAAACCTTTGGCGGAAGGAACAAAGAGTTAAATGAAAATTAGGGATTCGGAATAATTCTGGGCCGTCGAATGAGATCAGCAACCAGAGATTGATGGCGGAGGTTGATTTATGAAGTCCTTTGGAGAATGGGTGGAGGGCGAGATTAGACGTGAGCCGTTAGATCTCAGAGATCAACGACAGAGATCGAATGTGAGAAAATGCAATGTAAATGGGGAAAGTGGTTTCGGCCAAAGAAACCACTCGTTTCGCGCAATGAAAAGGAGGGAAGGAAGTATTTCATTTTTAAACGCGATATGCATTAGAAATTGACACGTGGCTTTTTAAAACCACCCACATCACGTAATTTTAAAACATTAACCTCCGGACTTAAAATTACGCGAAACCGTGTGCTGGCCGTCAGATCTGGGGCCTTAAATCATATGGTCGTGAGGAGAGCGCGATGGCAATGAGATGCACGGGCGGAAAGAGGTGGGGCAGGGTCAAGGCGGTTTTAATCTTGACCGTCGGATCAGGGAATGAACGACTAGGATTGATAAATGGAGGCGGTAGGTCCCAAATGAGTTGGGCCTACTGGGTTAAACATGGACCATTGGATGAAACAGATCAACGGCCCAGATGTAATCTTGGGGTTAATGAAAATAATATAAGACGGGGGGTTGGGCGGAGAAAGGGTGATTGCGGACCGTTGATCTGCAGAGATCAACGGCGGATCTTCACCGAAAATTTTATACAACGGGATTTTGTGAAATCAACAAAGGGTGCCAAGCTTTAATCTGGACCAACGAATGTATGAAATGGATGGCCTAGATCTAATTGTGGGATCGCCAATCGGCGGGGGAGAGAGGAAAGGTGCAAAGAAAATTTCCATTGCGATTGAATGCGGGCCATCAATCTTTAGAGAGATCAACATTCGGGAATAGCTCTGTGGTTTTTAATGTTGGAGGCTGCGGTGGAGGCTGATCAATCTGGACCGTCGATTCTTGTGGATTCTACGGTCCAGATTGAATCGCAATGATCTCAATCGGAAGAGGAGAGAGGAAAGGTGCAATGGTTTTCGCGATGTGATTGAACGAGGATCGTTGATCTTAGAACCAGATCAACGGTGGAGATTCACTTATGAATGCTGAAGGTGGGTATGCGGGCTTTGGAACAAAGAAATGGGAACCGTTAGATCTGAGTATGGTGGAATAGGTCAATAGTCGGGAAACCATCAGAAGGTTTCAATTGGAGGGGGGGAAATAAGCTTATTAAACGCATCCAAAGGAAAACTCCAATGAGAGATCTCGAAGACCGTTGATCAGTTTTAGATCAACGGTTGGTATTTTCCCAACTAATGAATCGTCAGGATTTTATAAAAACATAGGAAAGTTGGTTTTTATGAAAAACAAAGGAAAATTTGTTTTTGGGAAGGGTTTTATATACAAGGGCTCAATCGCAATCGGGGATTTTTAAAAGCGAGAGGTAACAAAACACAATGGAACTCCCAATTGTGATTGCACGATCGGGCCTCAGCGCTTGGTCTTGAATGCTGGTTTTATGCGAAAATAAAGGGGTTGGGGGCTAGGGCCAAAAGGGATTAAGGACTTAGCACAAAAAGGCTATGTTTTATGATTTTTCAAGGATTTCAAAGGATTTTAAAAGCTTCCGATAAGGTAAAAAAGGAGTTTTAAACCTTATGTAAGGGTTTTTTTATGGAGAAAAAGAAAGAAAATGAGGGAAATGGAGGAATTTCATGAGGAAAAAGCGGATAAAAATGGAGGTTAATAATGAATGAAAGGAGGAGAAAAATGAAGGGAAAAGTGGGTTTTTCAATAGTCTTTTTCTTCAGGAAAACAACAGAATTTTTAGTTTTAAAAGGGAAACAGCAGTGAAGATTAACTAAAGTATTAGTTATCTTCATAAAAAATTCAAGGATGATAGGTTCTCAAAGGGGAATTATCTCTTGGAGTTTTGAAGAAAAAAATTAGCCACCTCTTGGTATAACAAAATTTATAGGTGGCTAACAGTGGCTCCACTTGGGGAAGACAACTGGTTCTTTTAGGTGTCTAAAATCTCAACTGCAAATCTCTGGCTTTCATTAAACCAGTGTCTTAATCCATTGGGCAGGATCCTTTCTTTTTGATGATCTCTGTAGCAATTTGGAATAATGGAATTCTATCAAAACAATCATGTCTACCTACCCATTCCAAATGATCCTAACATTTTTTCTTCTTTTCAGAGTGCATTTAGACTAGCAAACTCTCTTCAAAAACATTTTATTCTTTTGAAAAGAAAAAAAATAATCTAAGTCTACCCTTATTTCTCCATGAACTCAGTTTAAACAGTTGAGTTCATAAGCTTCTCTACCTAACTACTGTCTATCAGGATTAGACTGTCTAACAAAATTTCGTTCTCTACATTCAAAAACAGAAATTTAAAAAGCAAACAAGCCAAGATTGAACAGTCTAACTTGTAGCTGATCTATGGCATAAAAACAAGCTGCACATAGATTTTTATTTTGCAAAAAATTTAAAACAAAATGTGAAGGCTTAAGATCTCAAAAATTAAAACTTCCTTCACCATCTCTTCAGCTCTCATTTTGAATTTATTTGAGCTGTCTTTTTTTTTCTCATACTGGTTCAAGTTTTGAGCTTGTTTGAACTAGTTTTCTTTCACTATCAAAGGTTCAGGTTTTGAGCATGTTTGAACCTTATTTCTTCTAACCTAATCTATCTTACTGATAATCCAAGATTATGCTGTTTGGATGATATATTCACTAACCTATCAGCAGAAAATTTAAAACTAATTAGTCATGATTAGGCTGTATGACTAACTAGGAGTGTGTTTTTTAGGAGTGGCATTTGAGCTTGCACACTTTTATATTTTGTTTCTCTTTTTGGAATGGGGTTGTACTTTTCTTGTTTTACAATCTTCCCTCTTTTCTATTTTCTATTGTTTTTGTATTTTTACTTTTCTAACTTTGAACGCAATGTTCAGACTATGATATTTACAATGAAAAATAAAATGCTTTGAAACTCATGACTCTTGGTAGAAGTAATGCTTTAGCATCCTGCCATTGACAGGACCTCCATACAGATCTTCTCCATTCAATTCTTTCAAGAAAAATGAATTGTGACCCCTCTCAGCATGAATAATATAGGGCCCTTTCCACAAGTTCTCAAACTTGCCATGTTTTCCCTTCTCTTATCTTCTTGAATCCCATTTAAGAACAACATTTCCAACTTGGAAATTGTTTGCCTTAGTCCTCTTATCAAATAGCTTCTTTATATTTTCTTGGACTAACTATGTTCTTTCATAGACTTCTTCTCTGGTCTGTTGTAAATGGATTGTTTGGTTGATTCTCCTTTGCATATCATTCTCTTCAATATGCACTTCTTGAAGAAGTTTCATGATTAGAACTCCTGATGAGGTGGGAAAGAATTCATCCATGCCATAGACCAGCTGATAGGGGGACATATTTATTGACTTCTTTGTAGTTAATCTATCAGCCCATAAGGCATGAACCATCTTATTGTGCCATGATTTATGATTCTGCTCCAACAGCTTTTTGATGATATTGATGAGGCTCTTGTTGGAAGATTCAGCTAATACATTTCCTTGGGGATAGTAGGCAGTAGAGTGGCCCAAGGTGATGTGGTATTTGTGACAAAAATCAACCATTTTCTTAGATTTGAAGGCAGCAGCATGATCTGTTATGATTTTTCTGGGACAGCCAAATCTGGATAGGATATTTGTTTCAAGGAACTTGATAATGATAGAGTCATTAGCATTTCTAGAGGGTATAGCTTATATCCACTTGGTAAAGAAGTCAGTGGCCATGAGGATCCACTTATGTTGGGCTGAGGAAGATGGGTGAATTTCCCTAATGAAGTCTAAACCCCATTGTTGAAAAGGTGCCTCAACTCTGATAGGATGTAATGGTAAGGGAAGGAGTTTTCTTTTGCCATCAAAAATTTGACACTTATGGCAAGACATGACTAACTTTTGAGTGTCTAGGAAAAGGGTAGGCCAATAATGACCAGATCTAAGAATTGTTTTGTCGTGGCCTTCCAGTAGAGGTGTCCTCCACATTCTCCTTCATGCAACTCATGCATGATCTTTCCTGCATCATCTTCAAGTAAACATTTAAGCAAAATTCCAACATAATTTTTCCAATATAATACCCCATCTAAGATGCAATAACTCAAAGATTTTTGTTTCAAAAATCTAGATTTATTTTTAAACAAATAAGGGGGGCATTCAAATATAAAAGCACATATATAATGTCATCATACCGAGGAGAATTCAGAAATGTATCTTCAATGAAAGGAGCCGTAGATTCTTCTATTTCTTCCAACACATCTACCATATTCATGTCTAGTGCTTGGAAGTTAGACTCAGCCATAAGTTTTGCTAACCCTTACCCTTTAACTAGTTTGGTGGGCCTGATTTCTAAGTCATATTCAAGAATAGTTGCAATCCATTTTCCCCTTTTACCATCAGGGTCTTAACTTAGAATGTCCTTGAAAAAATATGTGGAACAAAAGCAATTATGTGAGAGTGTAAAATATAAATTCTAAAGTCCTTTAATGCTTTCACTAATGCTAAGGCTTGCTTCTCCATGATGTTATATTTGAGAGGAGCATCTCTTAAGGCCCTACTAAATAAGTATATTGGTTTTTCTTGCCCCAAGTCATTCTTTTGATGTAAAACTGCAGCTATTGTATGCTCAGATGCAAAAGAAAAGATATAAAAGTCTTTGGTGAAATCTGGACTAATCAAGACTGGTGTTTGAGTAAGAGCTTGTTTGACCAGTTCGAATGATTCTTTAGCTAGTAAAGTCAATTTTACACCTACATCTTTCTTAATCATGTTTGTAATGTTTTTTAATAGCTCAGCAAGGTTGGGGATAAACCTTCTCAAAAAATTAATCTTTCCAATCAAAGATTGTAATTATTTGAGGCTTCTTGGATGGCTGATTTGTAATATGCCATCTATCCTTGTAGGGTCTATTTTGATTCCCTCTTTTGAAATTATATGGCCAAGAAGTTTACCTTCTTGGAGACCAAAGAGTGTCTTCTTGGGATTCAAAGATAGGCCAAATTTCCTACACTTGTCAAAAAAAATTCTCAAGTGAATCAAATGTTCTTCATCAGTTTTTGAGAAAACAGTTATGTCATCAAGGTAAATGATTATGAAATAGCTAATATATTCAGAGAAGGATATATCCATGGCCCTTTGGAAGGTGGCCCCTGCATTCATCAAACCGAAAGGCATTTTGACATACATAAAGGTTCCCCAAGGTGTGGTAAAAGCAGTTTTGATTTGATCACTTGGGAGTACTAACACCTGGTTGTAACCCGAGAACCCATCTAAGAGTGATATCCTTTTTGACCCAACTACCCTTTGAAGTATATGGTCCATATTGGGCAAGGGGTAGTTGTCTTTTAGAGAGGCTCTATTTAAATTTTTGAGGTCAATACAGAGCCTGATTTCTCCTGTCTTTTTTCTAACAGAAACTAAGTTTGATACCCACTCTGAATATCTAATTGGTACTATGATCCCAGCATCATGCATATTTTCAATTTCTGCCTTAACTAAAGGTAATAAAACAGGGTTTATTCTCCTTAGTTTTTGTTTAAAAGGCTTTTGATTTTCCTTCAAAGGAATCTTGTGCTGAATGATACTGGTATCATAAGATTTCAGATCTTTGTATCCCTAAGAAAAAAAATCTTTAAACTCTTTGAACAACTCTATGTATTGCAATTTTATGTGAGCTGGGAGAGTGTTGGACAGTTTAATTATCTTGGGTTCTGCTAGGCTACCTATGTTAAGTTCTTCTACATTTGTTTCCACTGGCTCCATTCTCGGTTCTTTGGCTACATCATTAAAGTCGAAAAGGTGTTCTAAAGGTGTGAGACCTCTTGGAATTGTATCGCTCTTGCATTGTAAAACTTCCAAGTCTTCTTGGTCTATGTTTTCAATTAACTCTGCTTCAAAAGGATTCTCACAGTGATTTATATCAGCAGAATGCGTTATTTCAACTTCTGGGATTTGTTCAATATACAAATAGTTTTCTTTATAGCTAGTTTCTGATATTGGCATGGAAAAATCATTTTCTGATTTTAAGAAATCATCTATGTGTTTGTCAAAATCAAACACCTGCCAGTGATCTTCATTATCAGGCACTGCAGGCCTGTTTTTTACCTTTACACTAAGCTGCTCATTTATCTCAGGTATTTGGCAGTTGCTGGCCATTGAAAGCGAGTTCATTTGCTACATGATTTAGTGTTCTTGGAATGAAAATAAGTTCATACTTTTCAAAGGCTTTCAATAAATCAAGGGCAGCATTCTGATATTCCCTAAGCCTTGGATTTCTAGCTGAGTATTCTCCTTTGATTTGTCTTATGATAAGTTCAAAATCTCCTAAGATTGATATCTTTTGGGCTTCTAATTGTTTAAGCAATTGTAAGCCTAGGAGAAGTGCTTCATACTCAGAAATATTGTTGGTGCATGGGAAATCCAATTTATATGAAAAAATATGATTTGTATTTTGAATCCACACCCCTGCCCCTGCACTTGTTTTATTACAAGATCCATCAAAGTTTATTGTCCAAAGTATATTTGCCTCATTTTCATTTTCTTGTTGCTGTTGATTGCCAATATTTTGTATATGATTTGAGGGAAGTTCTGATTGTTCTGGTAAACTGGTTGGGTCTATGTTTTCCTTTTCTTGTTGAGTGATTTCATCTTCATTGTACAAGATAAAAGAATCTAAACTTAATTGAATAGAGTAGACTCGGAGAGTTGTTTGGTTTATCTATGTTACTCACCATGTATTTCATGTGGGATTCCTTGTATAATCTTATGTTTTGGTTAAAAACAGGGATGGTGGCATAAGACATATCCATTTGAAGGCTTCCCTGAAGTTTGGCTCCCCATGATATTGATAAAGGCATGCCATATTTAGGGGGAATGCCAGCTACAAATATTTCCATTACTAGACTCTTAACAGGGATTTGAGATAAGTTAACACATAAATCTTTGATTAAACCCAAACATTTAACTCTGCTAGAGTCAAAGGAATGCAAATATTTGTCTCGTTTAGTAATTTCTAAGCCTAAGCTTTCCATCACTACCTTGGGCATCAGATTGTGTGAAGCTCCAGAATCTAACATGGCATTGTGCAAAATTTTCTCATGTATGTTCAAAATAACATAGAAGGGAGGGACATCCCCTTCTTGGTATTTTCCTTCAACTTTTGGACCAAACAACAACTCAGGCTTGTCATTTGTCAAGTTTAAGGTGTCAGTGTCACTTCCTAAGTTCAAAGCTTTTAAAACTTGGTTTTTGTACACTTCTTGGGTTACTAGTTCAGCTAAGGGGATGGTAATTTTTATATTTGCAATCTCTTCCTCAAGGTTGAAAGGAACAATTGATTGGTCATATTTACATCTATATTTTCAATTGAATTCGTTTCAGCAATTTTTCTTTGCTTAACCTTGTTTGGACTGGTGATTGGGACAGTTTTGTTAGGACCACTAGCTGAAGTGCTAGGGGTACTCTATTCAACATTTGAATGGCTATTTTTCTCTTTGTTTAAATTTGGTTTTTTAGCCAAAATGATAGGTTTGTCTACTGTCTTCTTAGGCTTATTTTCTGCATTTTTCTTGACTGCAGTGCTAGTGTTCTTATCTTTTGAATTGTCCACGTTCCCTTTGCTCCTAAGATCATATTGTTTGTGTACCTCCATGATTGAATTTTCAAACCCCAATCTATAATCATCAGAATCTTCATAGGTGTTTGTATTTTGATCAGAGAAGAAACCTTGTTCTTCTTCAATGAGGAAAACATCATCCCCACTGTCTGATCCAATCAAGTTTACATGAGCTTCTCCCAACCTTAATGAACAATAAGTTGATGAAAGACAAGGGATTTCAAGTGCAAACTAGTTAATAGCAGACATAAACATGTAATAGCAAGCCATTAATCATGCTAGGAATAACTATAAGCTAATAAATACATAGAAATCAAACATTCAAGCCATACATAGAGGTATATGACCCTCTAACTTCGGGAAAAGGCTATCAGACTTTGGGGAAAACACATGAGACAAACTAACAACTCATGAACTATGCCGGAACGCCTAAACATAGTCTCTAAGTCATTGGGCACTTGGACAAATAAGTTTTCATAGTTTTAGGCAAAGGGCTAGATCGATACTAGGCCTCCTTGGTTCAACAAAATGATCAACAAATCAGTCAAAGAGAAAGTTTTATGGACAGAACTATGGGCAGCTGATAGGTAGGTAGGGCAAACCATACATCCTACTCAACATACATAGAACTTATGAATAAAACTTAGCAACAATACCTTAAGTTACTAAAGAGCAGCTAAGAATTCTTTAGCATAACTAAGGGAGAAAGAAAACATCAAGCTATGAAGATTCAGGGATTTTGAGGTGCCTCCATGGGAATGTCTCAAAATCAATCTTTACTGATCTATAGCAGCAAGAAAAATGAAATATGAGTGAAAACTAGAAGACAAAACACATTAAGAAGCACTATACCATTCTACCATGTCGAGGAATCCATCAACAAGCCTTCAACATTCCTCAAAAGCATCCAAGAGGCAATCCAAACATCATAACTCAAGTGTATTCTTCAAAGCTCATATGACCAATGCATTAATTCTTCTCTCAAGTTCAGCCTCTTGATTTACAATGAGAACCATGGGATAAATAGGCTAGAAGGAGGAAAACCTCATGGAGCAACTAGCTATCCCATTGGCCAAGTCAAAATATCTAAACTTGTCCTTGAGGCTTTGCAAAGCCCAAGGCACAAAATATCTTATAAAATATCTAAAAAAATGCTAAAAACGGAAATTATATTGACTTTACATGATTTTCCCATGATAAAAATAGCCTAACGCACATTTGGGAAAAGCAGATTTTTGGAGTTCAAAAATTGCAAGAATACTTCATATTAATGCCTGAAAAAGGTCCCCTGACTTGCTGGATGCAAATGGAAGCCTTCCCGATGTCGAAATGAGGCTCATGATGGCTCGTTGGAAATCTCTCTGTGTCTGCTTTCCAATGCAAGTGGAATCATCTCAATCTGATCTCTAAAAGTCTCTCAAAACTGTACCTGTGTGCAAAAACCCAGAAAATAGCACGCTGCTGATAGGGCGGGCAGAATGTGCAAAATGAGGCTGTTTTTTGCCAATTTGGAGGGGTGAATGATCTTCAAATGCCCTGAAAATCGCTGGAGAGCTGCTCATGAAATTATGGAGTCCATTGGTATCACCCTCCTCCCTTGACGACTCTTCAAACTGAAATGGCGCATTTATGAGTTTTTGGCGAAAACCCCAAAAATGCCAAAAAACAAAAAGTTTTCGAAACAGGCCCAAAATTGGCATGGATGACCCTCAAGGGTCCATAGAGACATGTTCCGAAGCTGAAGCTAGAATATCGAGGGCTGATATGCTTTTTGCCTCTTTCCGTGTTAGGCGCCTCTCCTTCAATTTCTTCAATTTTTCTTGTGCCACCTTCAATTTGCGCCTGGCGAATTGGTTTAACTTCTGAAAGTGAAGAGTTCTCTTTCTCTGTAGCTCAAGATCCCTGTTTGCCTTCTCAAGCTTGGTCTCCAAATGCTGGTTAGCCCTCTCAAGCCAAGCTTCCTTGTTTTCCTCAATTTCCCGCTCAAAGAGGGTAGTGAGAGGAAAAGCTTCGAATTGAGCTTGTTCTTCGGCCTTCTGTTTCTCCAAGGCTCTCCTAAGCCCGATGGTTCTAGGCCTCTTTCGCCTAGGCTGGTCCTCCTCTTCTTCATCATCGAATTCGCCAATAAGCTCTTCAATTCTTACTTGCGCCCTTTCTGCCTCCTTTTTGTACTTGATGGCCCTTGCCTCATGAATGGCTGCATGAAATTTCATTTGTTTGTTCTCAACCTCCACGAAATGATTGAAGTTCCTTGCCCTTTGGAGATCTTCTTGTAACACCTCAATTTGCCCTTCTTTGTGAATGAGGAGATTTTCAAGGATGCGTGCCTCATTGTCGCTGTCATTGCTTGGGATAGGGATGACAGCTGATTTACCTCCATGCTTGGCGCTTTCTCCAATTGTACTTTTGCCTTTGAAGGCCAATCTCGCGCTCTTTCTCCTTGGCAAGCTAGGAGTTGTCCTTTTGGGCAATTTCCCCTTCTTAAGGACAGTTTTGGTCACCATTAAGGAGGCAGCTTCAGCTTGCTGTCCTTCCTCAATATCCTGTCCAGCTTGTGGCTCGAAAGGTGTTTCAATTGCTTGCTCAACCTGCTGCTCTTCAACCTCTGTCTGCTGCTGTTCCTCTTCCTGAAATTGATGTTGTTCATCAACCTCTAGCTGCTGTCCCTCTCCCTGAATTTGATGCTGTTCATCAACCTCTAGCTGCTGTCCAATGATATCTAACTGCTGCTGTCCCTCAAAATTTGGCTGCTGCTGCTCATCATCGTCCTTTTCTCCTTGTGGCTCACTGCCCTCTCTTTCTCCTTGTGTACTTGGCTGCCCAGTGATCATCTTGAGTTTTTTAGGGGTAGGCCTACTGGATAAAGGCACTGGGCGATGGACAGGCTGAGTAGGAGACACATGAAAAGGAGGGACAGTGGCGAAATCGGCATGGCTAATGAATGACTCCCATGAAACTCCTTTCTTCTCCAGCTGGTGCAAGAAAATGAGTTTGATCAAGGAATGGTGAAAGAGAGAAGGGATTTGCTGAGGTGGAGCTTTCTTTTGGACAGTAGCTGCCATTTTCTCTATGCTCTTGGACAAAAAGTATGGGAGGTTTAATTGCCTGCTCCTGGTAAAATGCATCAACAAGCGAACATGATAGGCAAATATTTGGCTAAACCTCCCTTCACAAGTGAAATATCTCATTATGGCCTTCATCAGTGGAGCATAACTATCAAGAAGATAGGAGAAAGGAAAAATAGCAGTGATGGTCTCCCTATGTTCCGGCTTGATGAAAGGTTTATAATCCTCCAGATCAAGATGCGCTTGTTTAAACCACTTTTCACCATGATATGGGATCTTGGTAGCTTTGGATACATACCTTGGAGATATTTTGAAGTCAAGACCTGCTAACTGGAAGTGTTTGTCCTTGAATCTCAAAGCGCACAAATGTGTAAGTGGCGAGAAACTCTTGACTTCCTCTATCCTCTGACAGAAATCAAGACAGCCTACTTCATGGAAATTGAAAAGTACTGAGGGATGAGCATTGATTTCTTCTATAGAGATAGGCTCATATCTCTTATGTTGTCCGCCTTTGTGATCTCGTTTTGGAGACATTCTGACTTGAAACAGGCTTGGAAGAGGCACACTGCCTTCAATGTATGAAGAATATTCTGCTGGATTGAAACTGGCCAATACACTGCTTGGATAGATATGGTCACTGTGGTTTGGATGAAATGCAACAATGCTTCCTTGAATAAGCTCTTCTGCACTTATTAACTACAATCTTTCAAATTTGGTTACACTTCAGCTATGTAACCTTCTTAACAATGGTACTATGTGTGAGGAACTGCTTTGTAGATTTTCTGTGCACAGTCTTGAAACAATCACCCCTCTGGTGACTTTGCTAGAGGCCTGCTTGCACTTGTATTTTTGTCTTTGAAACCAAACTTCAAAATTATAACACTGCTCTTTTAGGTCATTTACCTTGAAACATGCCCCTGTTAGCAGACTTCTGTGGAGACCACACAGTGGGAAAAGAAAAAAGACCCTGTGGTTATGTGAAAAATTAGCCCACAGTGTTAAGGAAAACACCTTCTACTCATGAAATTTGAGAAGTCAATCATCATCTTTGTACATCTGGCCTCAATGTAAACTTGATTATAAACAAATGCCCCATCCGCAATAACCCTGCCTTCTGGAAAATGAACCTGTTTCACCTTCAGAAAACTCTGTTCAACAAACTTCGGAATGATATAGTGTAGTGCAGAAAAACAGGCTTGGTTTAGGTGTAAAGTCAGTGCAACAGTGGTTTAGGAAACAAATCCCCTACTTTGTGAGTTTAAAAGTCCACCAACACATCTATATTCCTGGCTTTGATGTTAAAAAACCACCATCAACCACCTCTGTCTTTTACTATGCTGTCATCTTTGGAAGCTCTCTGTTGATAAGTTTTCAAATAGTGAAAAACAGTGAAAAAGGGGCAGATTTCAAGAAAAGGCTTGTTGTGATAGGTGTTTTGGTGCCTTGTTCTTTAGAAATGGCCTTCCCTCTAAACATATCACAACCACAGTTTTTCAAAATGACACCATTCAGTGGAAGAAAAGCAGAACTGTGCTAGTTGATATATCAATGCACTATGGTTCTTAGAAAACACCTTCTTTTGCTTGTGAGTTTAAGAGAGCCACCCAAATACCTGTACCCTTGCCTTAATATCAACTGCAATTACTAAGCACTCTGCACTTTAGACAGTGGCCATTTTTATTTGTGAAGTTTTGAAAAACCAACACCACTTTGGTACCTCTGCCTTTAATGTCAAAATCTAACCATCAATAATCTTTGCTCCTCAGTGTACTGTGTATTTCTGGCTTCAAATGTTAAACTTGATCATCAACAACTGTGCCTAATCACCAACAACCCTGCCTCCAGCTTCTCATCAACAAACTTTTCCCTTTTAACTATGTACAGCTTCAAACCGAGGTCTACAGGCTTTAAACTTGATTTTTCGAGTTTTTCAAGGTAGGAGATAGAGTACCTTGTGAGTTTTTGAGAAGAAATCCCTTGGAGGGAGCTAAAAATGCAACGGAACCCTTCAAACTGGCGCGGCAACCTTTGGAGCAAAACCCGTCGCGCCGGAGAAAAGTGTCGGGTGGAGTTGTCGTGCGGTCGGGCGGCCACCTACAGGCACGTCGCGCCCGCCTACAGGCACGTCGCGCCGACGTTGAAGGCCTTTGCAAAACGACGCCCAGGCACGTCGCGCCACTTTCCAGGCCCGTCGCGCCGACTGTTGAATGCAAATTTCGGAAATTTCGCCCAATTTTCTCGCTTGTTTGATGCTGGATGCGAATGGACTCCCCTTCAGATTTTTTGAAAATGAAAATTTACACCATAATTACCTTCGCTACTATATCACCACAACTCTCCAACGGTTACTTACCCATTCGGATTTGACATTACCTTTAAACTCTGTTTGTTTTTTTTTTTTAAACAGTGGGTTTTCAAATCTCTGTTTGCAGGAGTAGTATACAGTGCTCTTTTCCCTCAAAATAAAGGTGGTGCTTTCTTCCTTTTAAACGATCCAACAAAGATCACGGGCTAAAAAACTTTGGAACACAGTGAAAAATGAATTTTAAAGGGGGAATCTTCTTGGTGACAAAGTTTTTAGAAGGTCTTGTCTGCAGGTCCCTTTTCCACACAGTCCTGTGCTACACCTGCTCTTTGGAATGGTAACAAGTGGTTTGTCATAAGACATATAAACAGTGATAATTCATCACAACCAACTTCCTCTGCCTGTTTATTAGATTAAATACCACTCGCCTCCTCCATCTGAAAAGACAAGCTTGGGCAATATGAAAACAAGACTTTTTGATATATAGTCATTATTCTGCTCTGAACATTGTGTTACCTCTTTTTTCCCACAGAACCATTTCATAACTGAAATATGTTCACTTTATGCACCAAAACATTTAAAAGCTGTGATTTGGTATTTGACATTGTCTTGTTGCTTGATCTTTCCTTCAAGGAGACAGTTTTCTTTTTTGGTATCGGTGGTACACACAAGTTCAAAATTGTCTCTTTGTCTATTCATAGCATTTCATACCTGTCATCCTGCATTTTATGACTCAACCTTGGTCACTGTTTCACTTTCCCAGTGATAAATTTCTACTTCTGAGTGTTTCACAAGTTTTTCTCTGGACTGTAAATACACTTTTTAGGTTGCATCCTTTCATCCTAGATTTCTATGTTTGCTCAGAAGGATTTCCTTTGATTTCTGTATAGGTGATCATGAAAGGTCTTTAACCCCTTTTTAAGTCAACTGCTCCTTTGGCATTAATAGCATACAATATGTTCAATATTTTCTCCTCTCTACTGGATGGACTGTTGACAGATAGCTTTTTTGAAGAGGGAGATCAATACATTTATATCATAGACAGTAACACTGTCCTTCATTCAATTTCTTTGTGTCTTTTCCCTGCACTTTTGGACTTACCAGTTTTCAACAGCCTGCAATGATTTTGGCTCTCTGCTCATATATGGAGGAGGCTCTTAATCAGGTAAAGTATCAGAAGCCCCCTTTTACCACTATGTCAGACACAGCCTTTCTCTGAATGTGGTGGTAAGTAAATCATTTGAACAACATCAATCCAGGCATCACTATTTGCAAGCATCACTGTGATTTTTGAAGGAAACCTAGCCACAGTGACACTGTTCTAAGGTTGTTGAGATATTTGTCACTTGGCTTGTTCATCTCATGACCTGTTATATTGACAAAACTCTTTGTGACTATGAAGGTCAGTGCTTTCTTGAAAAACCAAGAACTTTCTCCTGCCTGTGTAATGGCATTGTTTATCATCTGTTCTGTTTGATCTTGTGGATAGACAGGGCCCTTATGCTTTGGAAAGTTCACTGATGACAGGCCTTCTAGAGTTTCAACCATTCACCTGACTTGAAAGTTTCAGATGATCTCTTTTATTAGGCCAAACTCCCTTTCCTTTGAGCTTATCATATCTCCACTATAATCCTATTATGGTCAGCAATTACATTCATGAAACCTGAAGATATTGTTTCATTATTTCAGTAAGGGCAAACCTGGACTTTTGCAGCCTTCTGAATCAACTCTGGCCTGCGCCCTCTGCTTATGTATGAAGGAGGCGCCCTAACCCTCTGCTTGTAAATGAAGGAGGTCCTGGGCCTTGACAATTTACCATTTTGCTGAGACAGTGGCGACCCTTTCTTACTGTTATTTTTATGCTGGAAAGAGCTGTAAGGTCCTGATGAGTGACCTTTGTTTTGCAGCTTCATCTCAGGCTCATAATACACTTAGAAGCAGCTGTTCCTCTAATTGTAAACTCAAACATTTACTCCATGATATGAAATATATTTCCTGTCTTTGTAGAACCATAGAACACAGTGAAAAACCTACTAGTCAGCTTGAGAATGGGCTTCATGCAGTGCTGAGACCTAGGGAATATGAGTGGCGTGACTTAAGGCTGTTTGTCAACTTAATTTGCAAATTAAGGGATCAGTCATGGTAGGTATGCTGCAGATGAGGGCTTTTTTGGCTTTTTGATGATTGCCAAAGGTGAAATGTCCTAAACGCCACTTCCTAACATAGGGGAGACCTTTGAAACAGATGTGGATTTGCCTTTTAAAGCTGATGGGCAGACTAATAATGCTGAGGTTAGATAGGATTGTTGACAAGGAGGTTGTGGTTTTGCCAGGGGTGGACTGAATAGGTAAAAAGGCGAAAAAAGTTTTGGGAGGGTTTTCTGGATGACATATTGACATAAGGAAATCAGTTTCTAGAAAACTCAGCTGAAGATATAGTCATCACTAACATGCAAAAAATACTGATGGCTAACGGTGGCTCCATTTGGGGAGGGCAGCTCCTCGTCAGGAGGTGTCCAGAATTCAGATTTTTGGATTTATGAAGACCAGTGCCTTATCCATTGGCGCAAAATTTACCCTTCTCTTGATGTTATTTCTGAAAAGTGTCAGCATGTTTAACATCAATGATACTTCTACCTACCCCATTATCTTTCCTAGCATTTTTTCTTCTGTTTGGCGCATTTGAACTAGCAGCCTTTTGACAATGCATATTTTTCTTTTTGCAAAATGAAACTATCTACTTCTACTCTTATATCTGCCGGGAGTTCAGATTAAGTTGATGAACTCCTTCATTTCTCTACCTAAAACTAGATCGACTGTCAAGATTAAGCAGTTTGACAGGATTTCATTCTCTAATCTACAACATGAAATTTAAAAATGATCAAATCAGGATTAAGCAGTCTGATTTGTCATGCATTTGCGGCATAAAAGACAAACTGCACACAAATGTTATTCTGCAATAAAAGGGAACTAGACAAGCGGGGCTAAGATGTACAATGTGTTTTTCATCCCTCGCTTCTCTCTTTGGTTCTGTTTTAGGCATGTGGAACCAGAATCTCTCCCTAATCTAAGCTCTGTGATAAGTCAATCTTACACAATGTTGACTATCTTGGCGCTCACTAACTTATCAGCAAATAAATTTAAACATGCTCGGCTATGATTAGGCTAGATAGCTGAACAAGACATTGAAGCACTAGTAGCGGCATTTAGACTTGCTCGCTTTCTGAAAGACTATTTTTTAGAACATGGGGCCTTGGTTCTATCTTCACTTGCCCTCCTTTCTGCTTTTTACTGTTTTTGACTTTCCTATCTTTTACTGTTTTTGACTTTTTCTATTTTTTCAATATTTCAAACAATGGTATGTACAATGACTGAAAGTGTTTCAAACTCAAAAATGGAGTTCTTGACAAAAATAGTGTTTTAATGTCCTGCCATTCACAGGACCCCCAAAAATTTCAGTCCCATCAGGTTCTTGTAAGAAGAAAGCATTGTTTCCACTAACTGAGTTGATGATGTAAGGCCCTTTCCATAAATTTTCAAACTTGCCATGTTTACCTTTATCTTCTCTTCTAGAATCCCATTTTAAAACTTTATCTCCAATTTGAAAATCATTTTCCTTAGTTCTTCTGTCAAAAATCTGTTTTATTTTGTCTTGTGCTAACTGAGCCCTTTGGTAAACTTCTTCTCTGCTTTGTTCTAAATGGATAGTCTGATTTACTCTCCTTTGTATATCATTTTCTTCTATTTGGACTTCTTGTAGTAATTTCATTACTGGAACTCCTAGAGAGGTTGGGAAAATGGCGTCAACACCATAGACTAGCTGGTAAGGGGACATACCTATGGACTTCTTGGTAGTTAATCTATCAGCCCATAAGGCGTGCACTAGTTTCCCATGCCATGCTTTTTGATTTTGTTCAAGAAGTTTTTTGATAATGTTGACTAGGCTTTTGTTAGAAGACTCGGCTAAGCCATTACCTTGAGGGTAATAGGCTGTGGAATGTCCTAATGAAATGTGATATTTGTGACAGAAGTCAACCATTCTTTTGGAGGAGAAGGCAGCGGCATTATCTGTAATGATCTTTCTGAGACAGCCAAATCTAGATAGGATATTGGTTTCTAGGAACTTGATGATGACTGAATCGGTGGCATTCCGGGAAGGTATGGCTTCTATCCATTTGGTAAAGTAATCAGTGGATGTGAGGATCCATTTATGTTGAGCGGATGAGGAAGGGTGAATTTCCCCGATAAAATCCAGACCGCATTGCTGGAAGGGTCCTTCAACTATAATGGGATGTAAGGGCAAAGGTAAAAGCTTTTTCTTGCCATCAAAAATTTGACATTTATGGCATGTCATAACTAGTTTGTGAGTGTCAGGGAATAAGGTAGACCAATAATAACCGGCTCTAAGGATTTTGTTCACTGTGGTTTTCTAGTAGAGATGGCCCCCACATTCCCCTTCATGCATTTCGTGCATAATTTTCCCTGCATCAGACTCAAGAAAACATTTAAGCAGCATGACTGAATCGGTGGCATTCCGGGAAGGTATGGCTTCTATCCATTTGGTAAAGTAATCAGTGGCTGTGAGGATCCATTTATGTTGAGCGGATGAGGAAGGGTGAATTTCCCCGATAAAATCCAGACCCCATTGCTGGAAGGGTCCTTCAACTATAATGGGATGTAAGGGCAAAGCTAAAAGCTTTTTCTTGCCGTCAAAAATTTGACATTTATGGCATGTCATAACTAGTTTGTGAGTGTCAGGGAATAAGGTAGGCCAATAACAACCGGCTCTAAGGATTTTGTTCGCTGTGGTTTTCCAGTAGAGATGGCCCCCACATTCCCCTTCATGCATTTCATGCATAATTTTCCCTGCATCAGACTCAAGCAAACATTTAAGCAGCATACCAGTGGGATTTTTGCAATACCGAAAACCATCTATAATGCAAAACTTTAAAGATTTTTGTTTAAGAAATCTTGCTTTTTTTTTATAAAGTCGGAGGAGCATTCAGATAAGTTAATACATAAAGAATATCTGCATACCAAGGTGAATCTAGAAATATTTGATCAATAGGGGGGAGTGCACATTCTTCTTGTTCTTCTAAGGCATCAACAAAATTTATATCTAAAGCTTGGAGGTTGGTTTCAGCCATTAGCCTTGCAAGTCCTTGTCCTTTAACTAGTTTAGTAGGTTGGATTTCTAAGTCATATTCTAGGATGATAGCGATCCATTTTCCCCTTTTACCATCGGGATCTTGGTTCAGAATGTCTTTGACGACAGTATTAGGGACAAAAGCTATGACATGAGAATGCAAGATGTAAACTCGGAAATCTTTCAGTGCTTTTACCAATGCGAATGCCTGTTTTTCCATGATGTTATATTTCAAGGGAGCATCTCTCAGGGATTTTCTAAAAAAGGCAATGGGTTGCTCTTGCCCAGCTGCATTTTTTTGCAACAACACCGCAGCTATTGTATGCTCTGAGGCAAATGAGAAAATGTAAAAATCTTTGGTGAAGTCAGGGATGATCAATACTGGTGTTTCGGTTAAGGCCCTTTTAATTAGTTCAAAAGATTTTTTGGCTTCTATAGTCCATTTAACCCCGACCTCCTTTCTTAACATATTTGTGATCTCTTTCAGGAGCTCAGCAAGGTTTGGGATGAATCTTCTCAAGAAATTTATCTTGCCGATAAAGGACTGTAATTCCTTAATGTTTCTGGGGTGACTTATCTGTAGGATTCCTTCGATTCTTTGGGGGTCTATTTTGATTCCTTCTTCCGAAATAATGTGACCTAGGAGTTTCCCTTCTTCCAGACCGAAGAGTGTTTTCTTGGGGTTTAGGGATAGACCATACTTTCTGCATTTGTTGAAAACCTTTCTTAAGTGTGCTAGGTGTTCTTCGTCAGATTTAGAATATATTGTTATATCGTCAAGATATATGACTATGAAAACACCTATGTCTTCTGAGAAGGCTATGTCCATGGCTCTTTGAAATGTGGCGCCAGCATTCATTAGCCCGAAAGGCATTTTAACGTACATAAAAGTGCCCCAGGGGGTGGTGAAAGTTGTTTTATGCTGATCGGTAGGATAAACCAATACTTGGTTATAACCAGAAAAACCATCAAGCAACGAGATTCTTTTAGCGCCTACGACCTTCTGAAGTATATGGTCCATTTTGGGCAGAGGGTAGTTATCTTTCAGACATGCCCTATTCAAGTTTCGGAAATCTATGCAAAGTCTGATTTCACCGGTCTTTTTTCTAACTGATACTAAATTTGAGACCCACTCAGAGTATCGGAGAGATACTATTATCTCGGCATCATACATCTTTTTAATTTCCTTTTCAACCAATGGTAATAACACTGGGTTTATCCTTCTTAACTTTTGTTTAAAAGGTTTTTGATTTTATTTGAGGGGAATTTTATGTTGGATGATGCTGGTGTCATATGATTTTAAATCTTGGTACCCCCATGCAAACACATCTTTAAATTCTTTGAATAGATTTATGTATCTTTGTTTTATGTCAGGCGGGAGGGTTTTGGATAGTTTAATGTTTTTAGGCTCTTCGGGATTTCCTATGTTGTATTCCTCTATGTCATCCTCTGTAGATTCCATTTTAGGCTTTTTGGCCACATCATTAAAGTCAAACAATTCTTCTAAAGGTGCGAGCCCTCTAGGTATGGTGTCATTTTCGCAGTGTAAGACTTCAAGTTCTCTTTGGTCAATGTCTTCTTCTATCTCCTTGTCATATGGATGGTCTACCAGGTTTAGATTGGTCCATAAAGGTGGATTTAGCTCTTGGTCTTGACCTAGGTTGGGTTCCTTCTCTTCATCTTCTGAGTCTGTTTTGATTATCTCAAACTCATTTCTAGATTGGAGGAAATCATCAATTTGATCATCATTTTGGAATACTTGCCAGTGGTCAAGATTATCTGGTATAGTAGGGCGGTGTTTCACTTGGATATCATATTGCTCACTTATACATGGTATTTGGCTAGTGCTTGCAGCGAAGGCAAGCTCATTTGCCAGACCGTTTTGAATCCTAGGGATATAGGTGAGTTCATATTTTTCGAAAGTTTTAAGGATATCCAAAGCTGCATTCCTATATTCTCTCAGTCTTGGGTTCTTGGCTGAATATTCACCTTTGATTTGCCTGATTACAAGTTCTGAGTCCCCTTGAGTTGTTATTCTATTGGCGCCTAAGTCTTTAAGCATGTGTAGACCAATGAGAAGGGCTTCATATTCCGCAATGTTATTTGTACATTGGAATTCTAATCTAAAAGAATGACCTTCCTTAGTATTGTGTATCCAGATGCCTGCTCCTGAACCTGTCTTGCCACAAGAACCATCAAAGCTTATACTCCAAAGAGTTTCCTTTTCATACATGATACTAAGTTGTTTCTCAGGTTTCTTGGGACTTTGGTCATCAATTTCTTCACTCAGTAATGGTTTGGACATGTCTTCATTTTCTTTTATCTGCTTGTGTATATCACCTTCATTGTATAAGATAAAAGAATCTAAATTGGAATGAATGGAATAGATGGGGGTATTGTTTGGCTTATTTCTGTTGCTAACCATGTATTTCATGCGAGCCTCTCGGTATAGTCCCCTAGTTTGGTTGAAAACCGGAATAGTAGCGAATGACATATCCATTTGAAGGCTACCTTGTATTTTGGCAGACCAGGCTCTCGAAAGTAGCATTCCATACTTGGGTGTGATGTCAGCCACTACCACATCCATGACTAAGTTTTTGGCTGGTAGTTGTGTTAGGGCAAAGTCTAGATTCTTTATCAAACCTACACATTTGACCTGGCTTGAGTCGAAATAATACAGGTTTTTGTAAGGTTGGGTCACCTCCAGTCCTAAGTTTTCCATGACTGCTTTAGGCATGAGGTTATGGGAGGCGCCGGAATCTAACATGGCATTATGTAATATTTTGTCCCGGATGTTCAAACTTATGTAGAAAGGAGAAATAGATCCTTCTTGATATTCACCTTCTATTTTAGGGCCAAATAAAAGCTCAGGTTTGTCATCAGTTAGATTCAAGGTATCAGCTCTGTTCTCTAGGTCAAATACTTTGAAAATTTGAGATCTATACCTATCTATAGTTACTAGCTCTGTAAGGGGTATGGTAATTTTTATTTTGGAAATTTCCCCTTCGAAACTAAAAGGAGTGGGTAGCTTGGGCATATTTGTTTCAGCTTTCTCAGACATAACCTTTTCTATGTTCTTAATTTGCTGACTTTGGCTCGGGACTTCTTTTGATCCAGCCAACTTTGGGGTTTCTGCCGAGGTACTAGGAATATATGAGCTAATACTTGTCTGAATGGCCTTACCTTTGTTTTGGTCAACCCTTTGGGCCTTAATTTTGCTATTATTCATGGTCTTATTTAGGGTTTTATCGGGGATTTTGATAAGGTCAGGGCTATTCTTTTTGGGATGGTTTTGGTTTTTTCTACTTCTAAGATTATACTGCCGGTGAGCTTCTATAATGGCATTTTGAAAGTCTAAGGCAGGGTCGTCAAGATCTTCATAGTTGGTCTCATCCTGATTAGGAGAACATAGCTCTTGTTCTTCTACAGTGAGGTATACCTCGCTTTCATTATCAGATCCTACGAGATTTAGATGGCCTTCATCCAGAGGTTCTGTCTCTCTATCATCTTCTCCCACATAGTTTTCATTGAATGGTGGCCTGATCTGTTGGTCATTATCCCTTGGTCTGTTTTGGGGTTGTTCCCTCCTAAAGTTTTGGTTTCGGTTTCTGATTGGAGGGTTTGGCTGGTTATCTCTAATAGGAGCTTTTTCATTGATCTTTTCCCACATTTTAGCCATGGATTTGACTAAGTCATCTATTCTGGGATCTAGGGAAGGTGATGAAGTAGAAACCTCATCTCTATATGTGACCTTTCTTTCTGATCTAGTTCTAGCTCTTTTTTCAGCTAAATTGGCATCTGCTTTTATAGCTATTTGTTGCATTTCCTCCAAGGTAGGGGGATCTTTGTCTCTCAGATGATATGTCATGTCTGGATCAAAACCCTCAGGAAATTTTGCCAAAGCTAAACCAAGTGGAGGCTTGAAATGAGGTGGGAGGGAGTTATATACACTGTTGAACCTAATACAGTAAGCTTGGACACTTTCCCCATTTTCCCGTTTTAGATTGTTATATTCTGACAGGATTTGAATGGGGTTTCTTCGGATTTCCCACCTATTTCTGAAGATTTGATGCAGTTCGGGGATATTATGGATATTGTTTGGAGCTAAGCTTTTGAACCATGCTTTGGGTTCACCACCAAGACTTTGGGCAAATATTCTCATTCGGACAGTCTCGTCTTGTACCTCTAGGTATTCATAAGCATCAGTCATTCTACTTATATGTTGTTGAGGTGTGGTGGTGTCTTCTCCAGTAAAGTGTGGGATCTTGTCTTGATATTTGTTTGGGAGAGGAGCTAAAGGTGGTGGCAACACCAAAGGTGCGTACCAGGCTGCCATGACTGGAGCTAATGGATGATGTACAAGATGAGGACTGGTAGGCTGAAATGAAGTGGTTTGAACAGTGGTGGTTTGACCAGGTGTGGCGGATGAACTTGGACTAGTGATCTGGTTTTGAGCAGATCTAGGATGATAGGAGCCAAATTGATAAAGAAGCTGGAAATCAGGAGGAGTGGTGGGTGAAGTTTCTCTAATAGGACTCTGTGATGGGTTTAGGGGTTCAAGATCGTCGAAGTTTATCCTACTATATGATTTGCTTCGGGGAAGAGCTTGTGATGACTCTAGTTCCGAAGGTGGATCTCGAAGGATATTGCGAGTTTTAGGTACAGATCTTGTTCTACGGATGGATCTATCGGTAGCTAGATGATTAGTTTCAGAAGCTTGCCATAGAATCTTTTCTGGGTCATCTACTATGATAGGGGGATTTGGGTCTGGGTGGGATCTGGTATTGATTCTTCGTGAAGCCAGATTTTAGATCCAGAGCTTGGAGAGAGTGATATTGGTGAATGTTTTTTGGATGAGTGATTTTTCTAAAGTTATACTAAGGCGAAGGATGGTCAAAAATAGAAGAGATGGATTAGTGGAGTCGCCAGGTGGAAATGGATTTTTCTTGTGAAGATAGCTGTGGTCCACCACCAGTAACTAATCTGAGAATGTTTTTGAATTTTATGAGTTTATGAGCAGCCCATGGTTTGTTAAAGTATCTTAGACTTGTTTCAACACTTTGCTAGGGTGATGAGAACAAAAAGAGTTTACTCTAAAAAATGAGTTTATGGACTGCTTGCTTGTTTATGGTACCTAAAGGCCCAAAGAGTCTATAAGAGTTTACTGGACTATTATGTACTCAATGTCTTACCATCTCCCGCTATGTTAGTGAGTGATGGGAAAGGTCTATCGGAAAGTAGCCTAGAGTTTGGTGAAATAGTAAGGCTTACTAGAGTTTAGTGGAGTCGCCAGGTGGAAAATCAGTTGTTTTGAGATATATTTGTATGGTCCACCACCAATACTGACAAAAAGCCAATCTGGGAATGTTTTGGGGTTTTTCTGAGTTTTTTGTGCTTGAGGTTTGGAAGAGTTTCCTACAGCTGAGTCATCACTTTGCTAGGATGGTGAGACAACCAGATTCTACTCTTCTAAGTTTGACTGAGATTTTGAGAGTTCCTAAGGGATACCTAGGATGTTTTGACTCAAGGGTCATAGTGATGTACATTATGTTGAGTAGCGGTAAGTGCATCATGTCAGATAGTCTTCTAAAATTTGTGGTAGTAAAGTAGGCCTGGTAGGTGATTGGGTGGATTTTAATTCTTTGGGAGTATGTTTGACAGTTACCACCATCATAAAAATAATCTAAAAGGAGTTTTATGGTTTTACGGAAGTTTTATACACAGCCCTAGGATGTGGAGTATTTATAAAAATGATTTCCTTGTACCACTAGTGGTGAAACAGAGAGTTTACACTAAGTGATTCTAGAGGCTGATGGTTTAAGTTAAAAGTTGAAGGACTAAGCAGCCTATAAAAGTTTGTTAGACTGTCATGTACTCAATAGGTCCCACCGTGATCGCCATTATGTTAGGGAGCGGTGGGATAAGTCAATCAAACGGTATTCTTAAAAATAAGGGACTTCTAGAGTTCTAAGGTGTCCTTAGATTGTCACTAACTCAAGGTCCCACCGTGATCGCCATTATGTTAGGGTCCCGTGATTTGGCCGATTGGCTAGCCAAATGACGATGTAACATCAAACCAAGCTTTGGAGCCCAAGGACCTAGCCTTCCTGGACTCGGAGAGGGCTCTCTCTATAAGTGCAAAAGATGTCGGTGTGTTTATTTGCGATGTTCTGATATTAGGCTAGTTATGAAGTGTGTTTTTGGTTTTTTAGTTTTTAAGTTTGTGAGGGATGAAAATGATCAAATACATAAACTGGATAACAAGATGTAGATAAATTGGGCTATGGGGTCAAACAGGTCAAGGAAGCTATGAAGTGATGATGTAAAGCTGTTGTAGGGCCGATTTGATTCACAATAGAAGGGATCTCTGGGCAAAATGGAGTAAATGAACAATAAGTTGGTGAAAGACAAGGGATTTCAAGTGCAAACTAGTTAATAGCAGACATAAACATGTAATAGCAAGCCATTAATCATGCTAGGAATAACTATAAGCTAATTAATACATAGAAATCAAACATTCAAGCCATACATAGAGGTATATGACCCTCTAACTTCGGGAAAAGGCTATCAGACTTTGGGGAAAACACGTGAGACAAACTAACAACTCATAAACTATGCCGGAACGCCTAAACATAGTCTCTAAGTCATTGGGCACTTGGAAAAATGAGTTTTCATAGTTTTAGGCAAAGGGCTAGATCGGGACTAGGCCTCCTTGGTTCAACAAAATGATCAACAAATCAGTCAAAGAGAAAGTTTTATGGACAGAACTATGGGCAGCTGATAGGTAGGTAGGGAAAACCATACATCCTACTCAACATACATGGAACTGATGAATAAAACTTAACAACAACACCTTAGGTTACTAAAGAGCAGCTAAGAATTCTTTAGCATAACTAAGGGAGAAGAAAACATCAAGCTATGAAGATTCAGGGATTTTGAGGTGCCTCCATGGGCATGTCTCAAAATCAATCTTTAATGATCTATAACAGCAAGAAAAATGAAATATGAGTGAAAACTAGAAGACAAAACACATTAAGAAGTACTATACCATTCTACCATGTCAAGGAATCCATCAACAAGCCTTCAACATTCCTCAAAAGCATCCAAGAGGCAGTCCAAAAATCATAACTCAAGTGTATTCTTCAAATCTCATATGACCAATGCATTAATTCTTCTCTCAAGTTCAGCCTCTGATTTACAATGAGAACCATGGGATAAATAGGCTAGAGGGAGGAAAACCTCATGGAGCAACTAGCTATCCCATTGGCCAAGTCAAAATATCTAAACTTGTCCTTGAGGCTTTGCAAAGCCCAAGGCACAAAATATCTAATAAAATATCTAAAAAACTGCTAAAAACGGAAATTATATTGACTTTACATGATTTTCCCATGATAAAAATAGCCTAATGCACATTTGGGAAAAGCAGATTTTTGGAGTTCAAAAATTGCAAAAATACTTCATATTTATGCCTGAAAAAGGTCCCCTGACTTGCTGGATGCAAATGGAAGCCTTCCCGATGTCGAAATGAGGCTCATGATGGCTCGTTGGAAAGCTCTCTTTGTCTTCTTTCCAATGCAAGTCGAATAATCTCAATCTGATCTCTGAAAGTCTCTCAAAACTGTACCTGTGTGCAAAAACCCAGAAAATAGCAGGCTGCTGATAGGGCGGGCAGAATGTGCAAAATGAGGCTGTTTTTCACCAATTTGGAGGGGCGAATGATCTTCAAATGCCCTGAAAATCGCTGGAGAGCTGCTCATGAATTTATGGAATCCATTGGTATCACCCTCCTCCCTTGACAACTCTTCAAACTGAAATGGCGCATTTATGAGTTTTTGGCGAAAACCCCAAAAATGCCCAAAAACAAAAAGTTTTCGAAATAGGCCCAAAATTGGCATGTATGACCCTAAAGGGTCCATAGAAACATGTTCCGAATCTGAAGCTAAAATATCGAGGGCTGATATGCTTTTTGCCTCTTTCCGTGCTAGGCGCCTCTCCTTCAATTTCTTCAATTTTTCTTGTGCCACCTTCAATTTGCGCCTGGCGAATTGGTTTAGCTTCTGAAAGTGAAGGGTTCTCTTTCTCTGTAGCTCAAGATCCCTGTTTGCCTTCTCAAGCTTTGTTTCCGTCTTTGGTTAGCCCTCTCGAAGCTACAACTTGCTTGTTTTCCTCAATTCCCGCTCGAAGAGGGTAGGCTGGGGAGAAAAGCTTCAGGTAGGAAAGCTTGTTCTTCAGCCTTCTGTTTCTCCAAGGCTCTCCTAAGCCCAATGGTTCTAGGCCTCTTTCGCCTAGGCTGGTCCTCCTCTTCTTCATCATCAAATTCGCCAATAAGCTCTTCAATTCTTACTTGCGCCTTTTCTGCCTCCTTTTTGTACTTAATGGCCCTTGCCTCATGGATGGCTGCATGAAATTTCATTTGTTTGTTCTCAACCTCCAAGAAATGATTGAAATTCCTTGCTCTTTGGAGATCTTCTTGTAACACCTCGATTTGCCCTTCTTTGTGAATGAGGAGATTTTCAAGGATGCGTGCCTCATTGTCGCTGTCATCGCTTGGGATAGGGATGACAGCTGATTTACCTCCGTGCTTGGCGTTTTCTCCAACTGTACTCTTGCCTTTGAAGGCCAATCTAGCGCTCTTTCTCCTTGGCAAGCTAGGAGTTGTCTTTTTGGGAAATTTCCTCTTCTTAGGGACAGTTTTGGTCACCATCAAGGAGGCAGCTTTAGCTTGCTGTCCTTCCTCAACATCCTGTCCAGCTTGTGGCTCAAAAGATGTTTCAATTGCTTGCTCAACCTGCTGCTCTTCAAACTCACAATACTGCTGCTTCCATTTCTCTTCCTGAAATTGATCTTCATTCCTTGACCTCTAGCTGCTGTCCAATGATATCCAACTGCTGCTGTCCCTGTAAATCTGGCTGCTGCTGCTCATCATCCTCCTTTTCTCCCTGTGGCTCACTGCCCTCTCCTTCTCCTTGTGTACTTGGCTGCCCAGTGATCATCTTGAGTTTTTTAGGGGTAGGCCTACTAGATAAAGGCACTGGGCGATGGATAGGCTGAGTAGGAGACACATGAACAGGAGGGACAGTGGCGAAATCGGCATGGCTAATGAATAAATCCCATGAAACTCCTTTCTTCTCCAGCTGGTGTAAGAAGATGATCTTTATCAAGGAATGGTGAAAGAGAGAAGGGATTTGCTGAGGTGGAGCTTTCTTCTGGACAGTAGCTGCCATTTTCTCTATGCTCTTGGACAAAAAGTATGGGAGGTTTAATTGTCTGCTCCTGGTAAAATGCATCAACAAGCGAACATGATAGGAAAAGATTTGGCTAAACCTCCCTTCACAAGTGAAGTATCTCATTATGGCCTTCATCAGTGGAGAATAACTGTCAAGAAGATGAGAGAAAGGAAAAATAGCAGTGATGGTCTCCCTATGTTCCGGCTTGATGAAAGGTTTATAATCCTCCAGATCAAGATGCGCTTGTTTAAACCACTTTTCACCATGATATGGGATCTTGGTAGCTTTGGATACATACCTTGGAGAGATTTTGAAGTCAAGACCTGCTAACTGGAAGTGTTTGTCCTTGAATCTCAAAGTGCACAAATGTGTAAGTGGCGAGAAACTCTTGACTTCTTCTATCCTCTGACAGAAATCAAGACAGCCTACCTCATGGAAATTGAAAAGTACTGAGGGATGAGCATTGATTTCTTCTATGGAGATAGGCTCATATCTCTTATGTTGTCCACCTTTGTGATCTCGTTTTGGAGGCATTCTGACTTGAAACAGGCTTGGAAGAGGCACACTGCCTTCAATGTATGAAGAATATTCTGTTGGATTGAAACTGGCCAATATACTGCTTGGATAGATATGGTCACTGTGGTTTGGATGAAATGCAACAATGCTTCCTTGAATAAGCTCTTCTGCACTTATTAACCACAATCTTTCAAATTTGGTTACACTTCAGCTATGTAACCTTCTTAACAATGGTACTATGTGTGAGGAACTGCTTTGTAGATTTTCTGTGCACAGTCTTGAAACAATCACTCCTCTGGTGACTTTGCTAGAGGCCTGCTTGCACTTGTATTTTTGTCTTTGAAACCAAACTTCAAAATTATAACCCTACTCTTTTAGGTCATTTACCTTGAAACATGCCCCTGTTAGCAGACTTCTGTGGAGACCACACAGTGGGAAAAGAAAAAAGACCCTGTGGTTATGTGAAAAAGTGTACAGGTGTTTCGGAAAGCACCTTCTACCATGAAATTTGAGAAGTCAATCATCATCTCTGTACATGCGGCCTCAATGTCGGGATCATTATAAACAAATGCCCCATCAACGATAACACGCATACCGGAAAATGAACTGTTTCACCTACGAGAAAACTACATTCCATAAACTTTGAATGATATAATTGTAGTACGAGAAAAGCAGACAAGGTTTTAGGTGTAAAAGTCGATTACAGCAGTGGTTTGGGAAACAAATCTGGCACCTTGAGTTTAAAAGTCCACAACATCTATATTCTTGGCTTTGATGTTAAAAAACCACCATCAACCACCTCTGCCTTTTACTATGCTGTCATCTTTGGCAGCTCTCTGTTGATAAGTTTTCAAATAGTGAAAAACAGTGAAAAAGGGGAAGATTTCAAGAAAGGCTTGCTGTGATAGGTGTTTTGGTGCCTTGTTCTTTAGAAATGGCCTTCCCTCTAAACATATCACAACCACAATTTTTCAAAATGACACCATTCAGTGGAAGAAAAGCAGAACTTTGCTAGGTGATATATCAATGCACTATGGTTTTTAGAAAACACCTTCTTTTGCTTGTGAGTTTAAGAGAGCCACCCAAATACCTGTACCCTTGTCTTAATATCAACTGCAATTACTAAGCACTCTGCACTTTAGACAGTGGCCATTTTTATTTGTGAAGTTTTTTAAAAAACCAACACCACTTTGGTACCTCTGCCTTTAATGTCAAAATCTAACCATCAATAATATTTGCTCCTCGATTGTCTTGTGTATTTTACGGCTTCAAATGTTAAACTTGATCATCAGCAATGATGCCTAATCACCAACAACCACACTCCCGACTTCTTATAAACAAATTTTGCCCTTTAACTATGTACAGCTTCAAACCGAGGTCTACAGGCTTTAAACTTGATTTTTCGAGTTCTTTAAAGTAGGAGATAGAGTACCTTGTGAGTTTTTGAGAAGAAATCCCTTGGAGGGAGCTAAAAATGCAACGGAACTCTTCAAAACTGGCGCGGCAACCTTTGGAGCAAAACCCGTCGCGCTGGAGGAAGGTGTCGGGTGGAACTGTCGTGCGGTCGGGCGGCCACCTACAGGCACGTCGCGCCCGCCTACAGGCACGTCGCGCCGACGTTGAAGGCCTTTGAAAAACGATGCCCAGGCACGTCGCGCCAAGTTCCAGGCACGTCGCGCCGCTGTTGAATGCAAATTTCTGAATTTTCGCCCAACTTTCTTGCTTGTTTGATGCTGGATGCGGATGGACTCTTCTTCAGATTTTTTGAAAATGAAAAGTTACATCACAATTACCTCTTGCCACTATATCACCCAACTTTCCAACGGTCACTCACCCTTTCGGAATTAACATTACCTTTACGCTACGGCGTTGTTTTTTTTTAAAACAGTGGGTTTTCAAATCTCTGTTTGCAGGAGTAGTATACAGTGCTCTTTTCCCTCAAAATAAAGGTGGTGCTTTCTTCATTTTAAACGATCCAACAAAGATCACGGGCTAAAAAACTTTGGAACACAGTGAAAAATGACTTTTAAAGGGGGAATCTTCTTGGTGACAAAGTTTTTAGAAGGTCTTGTCTGCAGGTCCCTTTTCCACACAGTCCTGTGCTACACCTGCTCTTTGGAATGGTAACAAGTGGTTTGTCATAAGACATATAAACAATGATAATTCATCACAACCAACTTCCTCTGCCTGTTTATTAGATTAAATACCACTCGCCTCCTCCATCTGAAAAGACAAGCTTGGGCAATATGAAAACAGGACTTTTTGATATATAGTCATTATTCTGCTCTGAACATTGTGTTACCTCTTTTTCCCCACAGAACCATTTCATAACTGAAATATGTTCACTTTATGCACCAAAACATTTGAAAGCTGTGATTTGGTATTTGACATTGTCTTGTTGCTTGATCTTTCCTTCAAGGAGACAGTTTTCTTTTTTGGTATCAGTGGTACACACAAGTTCAAAATTGTCTCTTTGTCTATTCATAGCATTGCATACTTGTCATCCTGCATTTTATGACTCAACCTTGGTCACTGTTTCACTTTCCCAGTGATAAATTTCTACTTCTGAGTGTTTCACAAGTTTTTCTCTAGACTGTAAATACACTTTTTAGGTTGCATCCTTTCACCCTAGACTTCTATGTTTGCTCAGAAGGATTTCCTTTGATTTCTGTATAGGTGATCATGAAAGGTCTTTAACCCCTTTTTAAGTCAACTTCTCCTTTGGCATTAATAGCATACAATATGTTCAATATTTTCTCCTCTCTACTGGATGGACTGTTGACAGATAGCTTTTTTGAAGAGGGAGATTAATACATTTATATCATAGACAGTAACACTTTCCTTCATTCAATTTCTTTGTGTCTTTTCCCTGCACTTTTGGACTTACCAGTTTTCAACAGCCTGCAATGATTTTGGCTCTCTGCTCATATATGGAGGAGGCTCTTAATCAGGTAAAGTATCAGAAGCCCCCTTTTACCACTATGTCAGACACAGCCTTTCTCTGAATGTGGTGGTAAGTAAATCATTTGAACAACATCAATCAAGGCATCACTATTTGCAAGCATCACTGTGTTTTTTGAAGGAAACCTAGCCACAGTGACACTGTTCTAAGGTTGCTGAGATATTTGTCACTTGGCTTGTTCATCTCATGACCTGTTATATTAACAAAGCTCTTTGTGACTATGAAGGTCATTGCTTTCTTGAAAAACCAAGAACTTTCTCCTGCCTGTGTAATGGCATTGTTTATCATCTGTTCTGTTTGATCTTGTGGATAGGCAGGGTCCTTATGCTTTGGAAAGTTCACTGATGACAGGCCTTCTAGAGTTTCAACCATTCACCTGACTTGAAAGTTTCAGATGATCTCTTTTATCAGGCCAAACTCCCCTTTCCTTTGAGCTTATCATATTTCCACTATAATCCTGTTATGGTCAGCAATTACATTCATGAAATCTGAAGCTATTGTTTCATTGTTTTAGTAAGGACAAACCTGGATCTTTGCCACCTTCTGAGTCAATACTGGCCTGCGCCCTCTGCTTATGGATGAAGGAGGCGCCCTAACCCTCTGCTTGTAATGAAGGAGGTTCTGGGCCTTGACAATTTACCATTTGCTGAGACAGTGGCGACCCTTTCTTACTGTTATTTTTATGCTGGAAAGAGCTGTAAGGTCCTGATGAGTGACCTTTGTTTTGCAGCTTCATCTCAGGCTCATAATACACTTAGAAGTAGCTGTTCCTCTAACTGTAAACTCAAACATTTACTCCATGATATGAAATATATTTCCTGTCTTTGTAGAACCATAGAACACAGTGAAAAACCTACTAGTCAGCTTGAGAATGGGCTTCATGCAGTGCTGAGACCTAGGGAATATGAGTGGCGTGACTTAAGGTTGTTTGTCAACTTCATTTGCAAATTAAGGGATCAGTCATGGTAGGTCTGCTGCAGATGGGGGCTTTTTGGCTTTTTGATGATTGCCAAAGGTGAAATGTCCTAAACGCCACTTCCTAACATAAGGGAGACCTTTGAAACAGATGTGGATTTGCCTTTTAAAGCTGATGGGCAGACTAATAAGGCTGAGGTTAGATAGGATTGTTGACAAGGAGGTTGTGGTTTTGCCAGGGGTGGACTGAATAGGTAGAAAGGCGAAAAAAATTTTGGGAGGGTTTTCTGGATGACATATTGACATAAGGAAATCAGTTTCTAGAAAACTCAGCTGAAGATATAGTCATCACTAACATGCAAAAAATACTGATGGCTAACATGGCATTGTGTAAGATTTTTTCATGTATATTCAAACTAACATAGAAGGGAGGGACAACCCCTTCTTGGTATTTTCCTTCAACTTCTAGACCAAACAACAACTCAGGCTTGTCATCTGTCAAGTTTAAGGTGTTAGTATCACTTCCTAAGTTCAAAGCTTTTAAAACTTGGTTTTTGTACACTTCTTGGGTTACTAGTTCAGCTAGGGGGATGGTAATTTTTATCTTTGCAATCTCTCCCTCAAGGCTGAAAGGAACAATTGATTTAGTCATATTTACATCTGTTTTTTCAATTGAATTCCTTTCAGCAATTTTGATTTGCTGAACTTTGTTTGGACTACTAATTGGGACAGTTTTATTAGGTCCACTAGTTGAAGTGCTAGGGATGCTTTGCTCAACATTGGATTGGCTACTTTTCTCTTTGTTTGAATCTGTTTTCTTAACCAAAATGTTGGGTTTCTCTACTATTTTCTTAGGTTGATTTTCTGCATTTTTCTTAACAGTGGTGCTAGTGTTTTTATCTTTTGAATTGTCTATGTTCCTTTTGCTCCTAAGATAATATTGTTTGTGCACCTCCATGATTGCATTTTCAAACCCCAATCTATAATCATCAGAATCTTCATAGTTGTTTGTATTTTGATCAGAGAAGAAACCTTTTTCTTCTTCAGTGAGGAAAACATCATCCCCACTGTCTGATCCAATCAAGTTTACATGACCTTCTCCCAAACTTTCAATCTCCCTATCTTCCTCATATTGATCTACATAGTTTTGTTGGAAGGGAGGTCTAATCTGTTGGTCATTTTCTTTTGGCCTATATTGATTGTTTTCTCTTCTAAAATTCTGATTTCTATTTCTATTATGGTTGTTTTGAGGTTCTCTTGGTGGCACTCTATCATTCAAGTTGATCTTTTCAATCATCCTCTCCATTACCTTCACTAGGTTGTCAATTTGGTGTCAGAAGTTGAGGTTGAGGGTACAATGTCATCTTTATAAGTTACCCTCTTCTTTGATCTCAACCTATTTCTTTTCTCAATTATGTTTGCTTCTACACTCATAGCCCCCTTCTGCATGTCTTCTAGAGTTAAGTAATCTCTCTCTATTAATTGATAGGCCATTTCAGCATCAAAACCTTCAGGGTATCTTACTAAGGCCATGCCTTGGGGAGGTTTCATGTGAGGTGGAAGATCATTGTAAACACTGTTAAACCTAGTGGAGTAGTCATGAACACTCTCCCCTAGATTTCTTTTGAGATTGCTATATTCTGCTAATATTTGAAGAGGGTTCTTTTTGGTTTCCCATTTGTTTATGAATGTTTGATGCAAAGAAGGGAGATCATGGATGCTGTTATGAGGTAATTTTTTAAACCACTTCTTTACATCTCCTCCTAAACTTTGGGAAAATATTCTCATCTTAATGTTCTCTTCTTCTATCTCCATGTAATCAAATGCATCTTCCATCCTATCTACATGATGTTGAGCTGTTGTAGACTCTTGTGCAGTGAAATGGGGAATTTTTGATTAATAATCATTTGGTAAGGGAAGTAGAGGTTGTGGTAACACTAATGGGACATACCATGTTGCCATGGCTGGAAAGAAAGGTGGATTTACAAGGGGTGGATTTACAAGAGGGAAAATGGGTTGAAATGGAGTGTTTTGAACAGTGGTAGTATGGATTGGAGTGGAAGAGACACTTGCGCCAGCAAATTGGTTTTGAGCAGATTTGTTATGGAAAAGGCTAAAGTGGTGAAGAAGCTGAGAATCAAGAGGAGTGGAAGGTGAGGCTTCTCTACTAAAGCTCTGTTGCAAATCTGCAATGTCAAGATCAGTTTGGTTTAAATCAGCTTGAGATCTAGTTCTAAAGATGTTCTTTGTATGATGTAAATCAAAGTGTAAATCCTCTAAGACAACAAGGTTTTCAGGGATAGAATTTGTTCTTAAGAGGCTCCTATCAGCAGTTGATTTTCTAGATTTAGAATTCTGCCACAGAATTCTCTCTAGATTGTCAACTATTGTAGGAGGATTAGGGTCTAGATGAGATCTAGTGTTGATCTTATGTGAAGCCAGACTGCTTTTTCAAAAACTAGAGAGGCTGAAGTTTTTTAGGACTGTTTTGAAAGTATATCCTCTCACAATGTTTTATCTAGTATGGGGCTAGGCTTCTAAACTTCCTCAAGGCTGCTTAACTCAGTCATAAAAAGATTTGGAGACCTAGATGAGTAATAGGCCTACTGGGGCTAGTGGAGTCGCCAGGTGGAAACTTTTTATCTTTTTGTGAAGGTAAAATGATTTATGGTTCCACCACCATGCTTATTATGAAGCCAATCTGAAATGTTTTTGGGTTTTGTGAGTTTTTGAGTTTATTTAAGGACTTACTGAGTCTACAAGAGTTTTCTAGACTATTATGTCACAATGGGTCCCACCGTGATCACCATTATGTTGGTCTCTCGTGTTTTGATAGATTGGAAAATCAAAAGACAAGGCAACATCAGAACCAATCTTTAGAGTTCCAGGATCTATTCCTCTTGTTATCAGAGAGGGATCTCTCAAATTTACTTGTTTGCAAAGGTTTATCTTGTTTTCTTTGAGTATTGGTTTTAGACTAGTTATTAAGTGCAAGTGTTTATTTGTTTGTTTGGTTGAATGACATAGTAGAACATGAAAGGTCTAGGAAAGATAGGTAGAAAGGAGAGATATTAGATTCATTGGGAAATGGAGTCAAGAAGAGGTTATGAAAAAATTATCAATGGATATGGGATATCAAAGGGAAAATCTAACTTGGCCACAAGATCCTTTGGTTTTTTGAATGAGATGGACATCAATGATTTGGAAAGAGAGTTTGAATTCTCAACAAAGGGAATTTGAAAACATAACTTGAACAATAAAGAGGTATTTGATAGATAGGCCTAACCATGAATTTTACAAACCACGCTTTAAGCAAATCATGACTTCAAAACAACTTTTAAAATGAAATCTAAGATTCGGGAGCACATCCTATTTCCTCAAAGATTTTTTTTCAAATGACTTAGAAAACGTAAAAGATTCACTGATAATTGTAGTCATAGAAGAGGGAACACATAAAAAAATCTATGATCACAACTATAAAGACCTTTAAAACAATTGTTCAAGCAAGGACAAAGGGCATGATCAAAACATACCTCCTTGGCTAACTATAAACAATGGTACTTCAAAGGGAGACTTCAATAACAACTTTTAAGTGGTAGCAGACAAGTAGGGAAAACCATAAATCATGCTGAAACAAACTATTTGAACTATTAGAGAAATAAACAAGCATGAGGACTAAAGAGAGATATTAAAGACTCTAAAATACCTCAGCAAAAGAAAACATAAAATATTGAAGGATAAAAAGGTCTAAGGTGCTTCCAAGAGTCATTTCTTAGCCTAAAAATTTCATCCTATTGTAGTAAGAAATTATGGAACAAAGTGAAAACAGGAGAAAACATTAAACAGTTCAGAGTACTTCACCAACAACCAAGCTCATGGATCCAATTATAGAGCCTTCTCAAGAACAAGCATGCAAAAACATCATCAAGCTTCCAAGACTTGAATTTCTTCTTCAACTTCAAACAGACTATGTATTATTTCAAAGAGTTTTCAGTATTACAACTAGTGATCAATCAACCTGTATCTCACCTTCTTCAGAAGTATTTATAGAAGAAATGAGGAGGTGGAAGGGCTTTAAGATTGAAGTGTAATTAATTCTACACTAAATGCAACTCCTAGCCTCGAAAACCATGCAAGGCACAAGGCATGAATGTATCAAATTACAGCTCTGTTTCATTTACTTTGTTTCTGCTTTTTAAGGCTCAATGGGTAAAAAGATTGACTTTAAGGCCTGTTTTATCCTTTACAATAACTTCACTGACAATTTATAATATCTTCTTTTGTTTGAAATAACTATTCAGCTGTCTGGAGATAAATATCTTTTGTTCTGGCAATAACTAGACCTTATTTTCGATTTATTGAGGTTGCAAGTGGCTTTTAGTAGCTGGAGAGGATTCAATTAGCCTCTGATGTGGGGGTGGAGGCTTCTCGGACTGATAGATATCTTTGTTTTAACCAAAAACATTGTTAATTTGCTTTTAATCTCTGTTTTAGGCTTGATTAGGCTTTTATCTTCCTTTCTAGTCTTCATGCTATCTTAAAGTGTGGATCAGACCTTTGATTAATCGATTTATGCCTTAAATCCTTCAAAACTGTGTTAAAATCTTTGATTCTTCATCTCTGCTGTGATTTTATCCTTTAACACTAATACTCTTTGTAAAATTAAGGTTCACTGTGTTTTTGTTGTTTTTGCAGGCGCGTAGGGGGTTTTATAACGTTACCAGTGCCCATGAGGCACTGGTAAAATGGTAATTTCGAACCCCGCAGATTGATCTTCTTCGTGGATAATGGCCTGGGGGATCGTCATCCCCAGCCCTTGATTTTATTTTAAAATAGTTGAGAAACCGTTAAAACCTGCATTAACATAGAAAATTTAAGAAAATCCAGTGGAATTAGGTTTAGACAGCTTCTGGGCATGAGATTAAATCGTGACCGTTGGATGAAATCAACCAACGGTTGGGATTTCTTGCTGGGGTCAAAAGGGGAGGCGGTTGGGTGAATGAGATTTAGATTAAGTCTAGGTTGTTGGATTAGATCAACTAACAGAGATCGACGGCAGAGATTCTTTAGTGAAATGCTTTGGGAGAAAAGGTGGGGTGAAATGACTTAGCGGTTAGATACAATCTGGGCCGTTGGATGAAAAGAATGAATGGTGGAGATTTAAATGAGAAAATTTAATGCGATGGGGAAAGGTGGTTTCGGCTGAAAAAACTGCTGGTTTCGCACTGCTCCAAAGTGGTTTTGAAATTTTCCCAAAAAAACGCGATATGGGTCCATGCTTGACATGTGTCCTCTAAATACAGCCCATATCGCGTAATTTTTTGGAATTAATGTTCAGGCACAAAATTATGTGATATGGGATAGCAACCATCGGATGTAAGGTGGGGAGATCTGACGGTGGGAATGAGAGCACGATGAGATAAGATGCACGGGCAGAAAATGGTGGGCAGGGTCAAGGCAGTTTAGATTTGGACCGTTAGATCTCGGGAATGGATGGTCGAGATCTGTCGAGGGGGAAGGTAGGTCCTAAAGGAGTTGGGCCTAACAAGTTCAATAAGGACCGTGGGATTTGAATGATGAATGGTTCAGATTTAATCTCGGGGTAATGAAAGGAATATGAGGCAGGGGGTCGGGCGGAGATTGGGTGAAATGTGAACCGTTGATCTAAAAATATCAATGGTAGATCTTCGCCGAAGAATTATACTGATGGGATTATGAAATAATCAAAGGGAAGTCAGGTTTGATCTGGACCGTAATATCTATGAAATGGACGGCCCAGATTTGATCGCAGGGTCGCAAGTCAGAGGAGGAAAAGGGAAGGCACAAAGGGAATGTGCTAATGCGATTAAGCACGGGCCGTTAGATATAGGAGAGATCAACGGTCAGGATTGAATCGACAGGTTTTAATGTCGGAGGGCTATGGCGGAGTGCGATTAAATCTGGGCTGTTGGTTCTTGTGGATTTCAACGGCTCAGATTAAATCGCAGGATTGCAATCGGAGGAGGGAAAGGGAATGGAAAAAAGAAATTTTATGATGCGATGGAGTGAGGACCGTCGATCTAAAAACTAGATCGTCAGTTAGGATTTAATCGTGAAGGCCAAAGGTGGAGGGCGAGTTTTAAACAGGGATCGATATGGACCGTCAAATCTAGGCACGATAAAGCAGATCAACGGTCGGGAATTGATTGTTGGATCGCATCAGTGGGAAGGGAAAAAACAAAGGGCAAGTTGGAAACTTGCGATGCAATTGGCCGATGATCGTTGATCGGTTTAGATCGACGATCAATATTCACCGAAACTTCAAACTATCAGGTTTATGAAGAATCAAAGGAAAGTCGGGTTTTTACATTTTAACAAAGGAAAGTTGGGTTTCGGGAAAGGGTTTTAAGCACTTTTAGTGCCCAGTTGTGGGGCTTATGGTCCCATGAGAGGCGGGGGTTATAGAAGTTAAGCCCTCGGGGGCTAAAATTATATATAATGTAATATAAGTGTTTTTGGGCGAAAAATAGGGTTTTTTAAGCCATTTGAGGGTTCCAATAGAGGAAAGAAGGTTTTTTAAACCAAATGGTAGGAGACCGAATGATTTTAAAAGGGTCTTGAAGTGATTTTGAAGGTTAAATGAGGCTTATGGAAGGATTTTTATGAAAAGGGGGATGAAAATGGAGGTCAATTATGAGTGAAAGGAGGGGTAAAATGAAGGGTAAAATGGGTTTTTTGAGCAGTCTTTTCTTTAGGCAAACATCATATTTTTCAGGTTTATGAGGGAAACAACAGTGAAGATTAACTAAAAGATTAGTTATCTTCATAAAAACTTCAAAGATGATAGTTTTTCAAGGGGAATTATCTCTTGAAGTTTTGAAGAACAAAATTATCCATTTTGTGGTATAAAAGAATTTATTAGTGGCTAACAGTACCAAAGAGGGGATAAACAGAAGTGGGATAGGGAAAAAAATTCAAGGGTAAAGTGGGATTTTTACAAAGCGGGTAGGTTAAATTCAGAAGAATGTGGGAAGGTTAATCATTCTGGGGTTTAAAGAAGAAAACTGAGGGAATATTACAAAATGGAATATGAAGAAAGGCAGAAAATTTCTTGGAAGGTCTACCTGCACTGGTGCAAGCAAAAATAACTACAGCGAGAATTAAGTGTTACTTGAATAAAAATATCCATGCTAATTACCCCAATGTATAAGGGTCTGCTGAACCTGTTTTTACTCGGTGGTTGCTAGCATATCTAATGATCAAGCAAAATTCTCTTTTTATTAGAAATTTTTAATCTCTGTGCCAGCAAGCTAGTTTTCAGGTTGGCCCTTCTGCAATCATGTCAGCGAACTGATTTTCACAATTACAGGAAAATATTTTTTCTTTACTTTTTTTATTTTTTTATTAAATTTATTTATTTTCCTTTGAGAAGATTAAGAGTTCATGTTTTCAAAAGGTTTTTTTTACTATTTACCACTACCATCCCAAATTGATGTTGGACTTGCTGTATAAAATCTTTCTTGGCAAGCGGCTGGAAATACTTCTTTAATCTATGCCCATTTACCAAGAATACTGAATCTTGTCCATCAATAGTTTTGACTTCTACTGCTCTAGTCTCGAATACTCGAATCACTTCATAAGGTCCCATCCAACATGTATGGAACTTCCCTTTAAAAATTTTAAATCTAGAATCATAGAGGAGTACCCATTCACCTGGTTGGAACTGCTTTTTCTGAATAGTCTTGTCATGCCACCTTTTCCGTTGCTGCTGAATTAGGATGTTCTGCTGAACATCATCTCTGCGAAATTCATCTAACTCATTTAATTGGAGAAGATGTTGTTGTTGTGCCTTGGAGAGATCTAGTCCTAATTGAACTACAGTTCTGAAGGTTTCAATCTGGAACTCAATCGGTAACAGAACTTGTTTGCCATATACTAGCTCATATGGTGTATGTCCTTTGCTATTTCTCCAAGTGGTTCTGTATGCCCACAAAGCTTCTGGTAATCTTTCAGCCCAGTCTTTCTGATGCATATTGACTGTCTTTGTAAGAATGGACTCAATCACTTTGTTTGTAGATTACACCTAGCCATTTTCTTGCGGGTTATATGGCGTGGATTTCCTGTGCCAGATCTTGTGTTGCTCCATCACACCCTGTACCAGATTAGAAATAAACTACGGACCATTGTTAGAAACAATTTCTCTAGGCACACCAAATCTAGTAAATATTTTAGAACAAAGAAAATCAACAACAACTTTTTCTGTAGCAAAAGAAAAAGCTTTAGCTTTTACCCATTTTGTAACAAAATCTGTACAAACCAGAATATGATTTTTACTTAAATATGTTTGATTTATTGGCCCTATAAAATCAATAGCCCATTTTTCAAAATGCTCAATCATAACTTGGGGTCATAAAGGCATTGCATTGGTTTGATTAGGCTGGCCCATTTGTTGACAGCTATCACATCGCCTGACATACTGTTTAGCATCCTTAAACAAGGAAGGCCAAAAGTAACCAGCACGTAATACTTTATCTGAAGTCCTCTTATCAGCGAAGTGGCCTCCACAAGGTTCATCATGAGCATATTTCAATATGTCAAACAATTTCTCCTCTCTTACACATCTACAGATAATCAGATATGGACCAGTGTAAAAGAGGTATCCTTGAATCCAGGAATATGCAACACTTTTCTGAATAATATTCCGCTTTTCACGAGCAGAAAAGTGGGGTGGTGTCTTCCCAGTAACCAATTAATTAGCAATGTCAGAAAACCACGGAGAATCTGTAGACATAGCAAAAATATGTTCATATGGAAAATCATCATTAACAAGAGTTACTTCACTAGGATTATCTAATCTAGAAAGAAAATATGCTACAACATTATATTTCCCTGGTCTATCAACAATAGTAACATTAAACTCCTGTAACAACAGTAACCACCTAGTCACTCTACCACTTGTTAATGGTTTTTTCATCAAATATTTAATCGCGGAATGATTAGTATGTACAAATACTTCATATCCTATAAAATAGTGTCTGAACTTATTAATTGCAAAAATCACAGCTAAAAAATCCTTCTCTATAACTGTATAATTCAATTCAACGGAAGACAAATTTTTACTAATATAATAAATAGCATAGGATTTCTTATTTTCCTCTTGTCCTAAAGCTATGCTAATATCCAAATCCGAAGCATCAAAGGAAATGTGAAAAGGCAGGGACCAGTTTGGACCTCGCAAAACTAGTGCATGTACCAACTTCTCCTTGAATGTTTCAAAAGACTGTTGGCAAGTCATGGACCAAGAAAATTCACTATCTTTAGCTAGAAGTTAGAAAAGAGGAGCAGCTATCTTTGAAAAAATTTCAATGAATCTTCTATAGTAACCAGCATGTCCTAGAAAACCTCTTACTTCCCTTTGAGTTTTGGGTGCAAGAAGATTCAAAACGATTTCAATCTTTGCCGGATCAACCTGGATACCTTTGTCAGAAATCAAATGACCAAGAACCACTCCCGCTTTGCACATTAATCTACATTTCTTATCACTCAAAGTGAGATGGGCTTCCTGACAACGAAGAAGTACTTTCTCCAGATTTTTGAGAGCTTCCTGAAAAGAATCACCAAACACAGAAAATTCATCCATATAAATTTCTACAAATTCTAGATCTACAAAAATAGCCAGGACTGCCCTTTGAAAGGTAGCCAGGGCATTATATAAACCAAAGGGAAGCACTTTGTAAGAAAATGTCCCCCATGGACATATAAAAGTAGTTTTATCCTGATCTTCGGGTGCAATCTGTATCTAGTTATAACCACTGAAGCCATCCAAAAAGGAGAAATATTTCTTTCCTGCAAGGGTATCAAGCACCTGATCAATGAAAGGGAGAGGGAAGTAATCTTTAAGAGTGGCTTTATTCAATTCTCAAAAATCAATACAAATACACCATATTCCATCTTTCTTAGGTACTAGTACTAATGGAAAGACCCACTAACTGTCGGAAATAGGATAAATAAAACCAGCATCTAAGAGTTTATGTACTTCTTCCTTCACAATGTCTCTTAGAGCTGGATTCATTCGCCTTTGAGGTTTTCAGACAGGTCGGGTTCCTTCCTGAATATAGATGTGATGTGTACAAGTTTCAGGAGGGATACCCTTCATATCTTCATAGCCCCAAGCAAAGGCACTAAGATGGTTTTGCAACAAATTCACAAGCTGCTCTTGCTGAGATGAGTCTAAATTTGAACTAATATGTAAGGATTTACTAGGGATAATCTCAACAAGAGTGGTATCAGGCTCAGGATTACTTAAGGGAGTGGTCAAATGAAGTGGTACAGAAGAATGAGATTCATGATTTTCTTGAAAATATAGGTTGAAACTTTGGCTCAAAGGATCATAATTAGGCATAATGTCTAAACTATTCAAGAAATCTTGAACGCATCTTCTTGTGAAGGCCCAGTATAATGATGGATAAGGGAAATAGACTGAGTCTCCTCATCACTGCTTTGATCCAACCATAAAGTATCTCAAAGGTCCTGAATGGATCTGGCAGGGGGGTATAAGGTAACTTTCTTCCTAGAATCTCCATGTGAGATATACATATCACCGGAACGACATCCAATATATGCATCAGCCATAGCAAGCCATGGTTGACCCAAGATCAAGGGATGTCCTCCTACTGGGTTCTTTGGCTCAAGCACAATAAAATCAGCAGGATATTCCCAAGAATCTAATGAGATGATCACATCGTCCAATACTCATTCTAGCTTAATTTTAGATCTATCTGCTAATTCAAGCATAGTGGGAGTAGGGCGAAGATGAGATAACCGAAGTTGATCCATGTTTTGCTTAGTCATGACATTAATGGCCACCCCCAGGTCTATAAGAACATTAGAGACAAGGACATTACCAATTTGAACTAAGACAACAGGGTTTCTGAGATCAGTATATTTTTCCATAGACACACATCTCGTCATCAACTCTGCTGCCTTACCAACAAATTAAATGGTTCGGGGTTCCAATCTCTTCCTCCCGGGTTTCTTGAGACAGAGTTCCTTAATAATATTAGTACAAATGGGGATCTCTTTGATGGATTGAAGAAAAGGTATCTTAACGAAAATATTTTGAAGCTCAAATGCCAAACTAGTCTCAGAAATAGGCTCACTCCTTTCCATTACTAGCCTCTCTGGGAAGGAAGGCTGGTTGGAAGAAAACGACAAGGATTCATAGGGTAAGGGCTGCTTAGTGACAGATTTCAGAGAATGGTTGAGAGTTTCCTCTTATCCTTTCTCTTCAATGATCACTATAGGTTGCTTCTGATTTTTTATGATGTTACAGTCCTTCCTGATCTTAATTGAATATCATGAACCCTAACTGGAATAGACTAGTATTCGAATGGTAAAGGTGGGTTTGTTACATAGATCATTTGCACTACTTTATTATTATTAGGATTGGGCATAGGTTGTGCAGGAAACTGAGGAGGTCGAAAGGGTGGAGGTAAAGGCAATGGTGGAGTGGACTGACTCGGAAGTTGAGGCATTGAATAAGGTGCATGTGTAGATGGGTATGACTGCATAGGTGGCTGGTAGGAATATGGAGAATGAGTTGGCCCTCTCCAACCTTGTTTCCATGGTTGAGAAGGTCGCCCATGATGATATTGATTCCCATACTGCCACTTCTGATGAGAGTTAGGATAAGAATATGCATGCGAATTATAACCAAAATAATGTGGAGAAAATTCAGAAGCCATACCTGTACCTACTTGAGGCCAATTCCTTCTTGCTCCCATAGCATTCAAGTATTCAACTTCAGGCTGTCCCCTTGTAAATACAACTTTAAGTCCTGGTATAGAGGGACATTTTTCTGTGATATGGTCTTCTGCACAAATAGCACACTTATTGGTTTCTTTCAAATTAAGAGGACATTCTCTAGGGGGATGCTTGTCTCTACATTTAGGACAGAAAATACACAATGGCTCTTGTTCCTTTATGAGTTTTTGCTGATTTTTTAAAGAGTCTAACTGTTTGGTAACAGTGTTCATTATATCAATTTTCATGTTTTCCATTTTATTTTCTAGTCCAATAATCATAGCATCACTAGATTCAATTTTTCTATTTCTATTTCGAGTTCCTCTACCAGATCTATACTGGTTTCTTGAAAATTTCCAGCATAATTCACAAATTTGATCAAAAGTTTGCTAAGAAATATCACCTTGTCCTAACAGATTCAAATTATTTCTAGCATTATCAGTAAGTCCTCTTAAGAACAAGGTTCTAATAGTGTTGAGATCAAGCTTAATTTTTGACCTTTGTAAAATATACAGAAATATTTCCAAATAGTCTTCAAGCATTTCATCATCATCTTGTATGATTGTAAAAATTTCATCCTGCATGTCCCGATTTTGGCAATATTCTTGATATTTAGACAAAAATACTCTCTTCATCTGATCCCAAGAGGTTATGGCGTTTCCTCCTAACCCCATAAACTAGCGAAGAGCTGAGTCCTTGAGGGTAACAAGAAATAATCTTAACTTCTGAGCCTCAGTTGCATAATCATAACTTCTACACAAAATATCAAACTCAAATAGAAAAGAGTCAGGATCTTCATGAACTTTACCATGGAAATGAGGGAGAGCTGATGGTGGAATATTCTTCATCTGTGACATGGTATTAGGATCCACAATTGGAAACACAAAAGTGGATTGTAGTTCACTTACCTCGTTGTAATCAATCCCTTCCAAATGATCTTCTTGGTCCATCATTGTTCCCTTATTACTTGTACCACTCTCCATAGGTTGATCCACACCTAAGCTGTTATTACCAGAATCCAAGTGGATTGTTCCTGCGTAATGGGATTGAATCGGATTAGGCTTCCTGCTGACAGAAGGAGACCCAATATGAAAATTATTTTCAGAATTATTTTGGCCCTTAGTGGGCTTTGAACCCTTACCTTTCCTAGGCATTCATTTCAAAAGAAAAGAAAAAAAGAAAAACAAACAATTTCTAAAAAATATTGTCAGAAATCAATTAACACCAGTAGAATTCCTTCAAAGAAACAACACTGCAAAAATAAAGAAAAATTACCTCTATTGCATAATCAGAAAATTCTTACCAAATCAAATTGCCTCCCTGGCAATAGCACCAAAATGTTGGGTGCAGGAATTACACTTAAGCAAACTCCTCAACACTTAATTTTTCAACCTGGGGGATTCTTAAAATTAGAGACGAAGCATAGGCTATGCCAGAGATGGTATGAATCTTTCTAATTTAAATCCATATTTTCTTAAAGGAAAGATTGTAGAATCAAATCAAAAGAGAAAAAGGGAAACTTGAACCATCAAAAAATAATCTAAGACTGGAACGAGAAAATATACATTTGCAAGAGATAATTAAAGATAAAAGGCAATCACTTCAGCTAATGGTTGTTTAATCTACTGAGTGTGTATTCTCCTTTAGCAGAGACACCTTAGCAGTCTCGTTAGATGGGCCCTTAACCTGCTTCCTTAAAGATTTCCTTCTTCCATTAATCTGTCCTGCACTAGTGCAGGATCAGAGAGTTATGTAGAAGGTATAAATTGTGTCTTTACTGAAGGCTCTTTTACTTCATGCAAGGGCTCAAACTTTTCAAGGTTTAGAGCACTTAGATCCTATGGCGAGAAACTAGTTTCTGCAACTGATTTGAGCTTCCTGCACTCAGATTTTAATTCTTAAAACAAGTGTTCAATTATTGTAAGTGCTATTTTACTATAAAATCAAATTGCACACATAAAAGTGAATGTTTCTGATTTTAATAAAATGCAGAAGTAAAGAAACAATCATTTATCCTGTCGTAAGTGTTTAAATAAAGAAAGAAAATCGCAGAAAGTAGATTATGAAAACTTGTTGCATCACACCAACATGCACTGGTGCAGGTTTTCTTCTCCTTCTTGTACCAGGCGGTAGAAAACCAAATAAACAGAACTGTAGGAAAAAGGAAATGTCACACCAATGTGCTTGGTGCAGGTTTGCTTCTCCTGCTTGTACCAGACGGGGAAATCCAATCTAAAATTAAATGCATGAAAGTAATTTGCAAGAAATAAAATGTAACTACTTCACACGACGGATCCATTTTCAATAAGATAGGAATGCATGTGCTTAAAATTGAATCACACTTTAATAATTTAAACACACATTACAGGAAACAGAAAATAGGGTAAATGTGTTGGGTTGGCTGGGCCCTAGCCAACCAGCGCGTTTCCCTTTTGAAATTAAACGCTGCTCAATAAACCAGTTAATTCATCAGCTTAAAAGAACAGAAACATAATTTCTGAAACATGAGGTGGAAAAACCTTTTATTAATTTATTGAGGTGAATACATACATTGATACAATGTCCAGCCCAGATTCGGGCGATAACAAAATACTGGTTACCACCTATCAACTTCAATATAAAATCTGCTCTAAAATTCCCCTCTTAGGTCCTATTTACACTTTAAATTATATAGATCTGTTCGTCGAAGGCCAAAACAGATCGTTAAACTAATTCATAACAAAATGAAGAATTCAGTCTCAGCCTTCAAGATAAGACAGTTTTGCAAAATTGGCCGTAGCTAACCAACTTTCTCCCTTCACGGATTAGTCTCGACTGCCTTCGAATCATTCACTGTCGTGGCCGAAATGGCTTAATACAGGGTGGTGATCGAGGAGGTTTGGATCTTCCGTGAAGATATTTTGTGCTGGCAATAGTGCAGATCCGATCCTACACTAAGATCAGTGGTCACGATAAACACTTTAACCATCAAATAACCTTTGGAGATATCGATTAGTTACAAAAATGATTTAGAAATAAGAAATCATGTGATAAATATTTAATTAATTCTAAATTGAATTAAAACATGAAAAATAAAGGTTTATACTAAATGTGTCACCATGCTTGGACTGGTGCAGGATGAGGGTGCATAAAGGAGGTGAAACAGGGGTAAATGGTTATAATTTAGGAAGGGAAAAGTGGTAAAAAGAGAGAAAATTAGGGGGCTAACACAACTCTTTTTTGACTCTCTAAAACTGAAAATATTTCTGAGACTCTTGTCATTTTGAACTCATTAAATGGTTGTGAAACGATATCTTTCCGTTATACGTTTAGCCCTTTTTCGAGCTACGATAGATTATTTACGAAAAAGGAATACCTTAGCCTATCACAACTAAGAGGTTCTTTTAGATATTTTTTTATACCTTTTCACATCTGAGGGACTATTTACGAAAAGGAAATGTTATCTAACTTTTCTTTTCCACTTCTTTCCAAACTCTCTAAACATGAAAAGGTGTCGAGTTCTTCCTTTGTCAGACTTGTTAAACCCTGATGACATCGGACATCGTCACCATGACATTCCCCGAGTTACTCCTTCCTAGGGCTCGTAAAATGTACTGGGATGGATTTTTCCAAAAGACAAACTTACATTACAAGAATATGTTATCCCCTTCAAGATTGTTTTTCAAAAATAATTGCAGTACTCGACATAAATGGTGGGGGAAAATGGAACCAATTTTTAGTCATGGCAGCTGCTATGTCGCTTTTGAACATGACACTCAACTACATTCATGCCGAGTTGGGGACATCTCATTTCATCATTTTTTCCTCCATGGGTTTGGGTAATATGTTTTGACCTCTCATCTGCTCTGTGCCACGTCATCATGACCTCAGATCCCTTGATGTCAAATACTTCCAAATCCAGAGTCATGTCGCTGATATTTTCAAGAGAAGTTTTCCTCTGTAGTTTTCAACCTCCCTTCAATCCTCTGTTTTGTCCTGATTCACTATCATTATGTTCCTCTGTCTCATGTCGATGATGTGGGAAACATTATAGCCCTCCTTTGATCGGATCACTTCCTGTCGACTTTAGCTCATTAGCCAGGAAGTTGATCTAGATACTCCCTTCCAGTACCTTGGAGCTTGCATGCCTCAATGGCAAGTTCTTCGCATTCGACGACAGGTCCACATCATTGACCTTCGATCAAGTGATTCTACGGGTGTTCGATGCTAGATAACTGTTCACATTCCGTGGATTGTACCTATTGTACCTTGAGAGCTATTGTCATTATAGGTGGTTTCTCTCATGCCTA